>JANAVB010009198.1:4685068-4772568 GCA_029216955.1 Iris pallida | reverse complement strand
AAGCTAAGAGTCCATATTTAGTAATTTAGTAAGAATAAGCCAAGGGACATATATATTGGTTAGTTTGTTTGGGTTGATTTACTTTAGTGTTAAAATAAATCAAATAAATAAGTTCATTTTTTTGGAATTGTATTTTTAAGGAACTATAAGCAAGTTAACTTAGCTATATAGAGTTGTATGCGTTCCTTTTTAGACTTATATATATTTACTTTGTGCTGACAAGTTTACTTATTTAGAATTTAGTTGCTTAGGAATAAGTTTTATTTTGGACTCCTATTAGAGGGATACTAAGAGGGTTTTGAACACATTGATATTGGGTTATTACTGCTTTTCTTAAGCTTTGGATATTTTTCAAAGAATTGTTAGTCACCTTCATTGTGCTCGTTGTATGAATCACTATGTTCTATACTTTGTTTATCTACAGGTATTGTCAAACCACCGATACCTGCTCCACATCAAATGCACATGCAACCAGAACTTTGGACGAAGTGGAGTATGTTGTATGCTCAACTACTACAATGTTAACTGAACATGGTGTTATGATTACATTTCTGTACTACTTAACAGGAAAAAAGTTTCAACATATAAGACCAAGTCGTATATGCACCAATCACCTACATCAAACTTAGTTGACAAAATAGGGAGTAAAACAAATATGAGTAATAAGGAGGTCGTAGCCAAGGAAGTCCAGTGAACCAAAATTGTTATACTAAAGTTTAAATTTCACTTTAATAACTTGAACTTTGCCCAACTTTTTCCATTTTAATAGCATTAAATTTTCTATTAAATGACCCTTGCCGGCGGGGGTTGAGGGAGGTAACCCCCAAGATTTTTTTAGATGTGTTCGTACAATAGTATGATGAGTTTGGTCTAGACATTAATAGGAATAGTTTGTTAATTATGTTGAAGTTAGTGGTCACCTTAATCTCTTGCTATAAATAGGATTTCTATCTTGTCATTGTAACTCTCGAGGAATAATAAAATAATATGTCTGGTCATAGATATAAGAAAAGATCTCTGAATCACGTTAAATCTTGTACCTTTATGATTATTCTTTATAGATGGTACCATGCTCAAACAATAGCAAGGTTCACAATATCGGTATTTGTATTGATTTCAGATACTTCTCACAAGAAAAATTTGTCAGATTAGCAACAGTTAAAAATGTCGCTAACCTCGGTGAAAATGTCGCTAAATCAATTTAGCGACGTTTAGGGCGACGTTTCAGGAACGACGGGAAAAACCGTGTCGCTAAACAAGAAAATGTTGCAAAACGTCACTAGGGCGATTATTAACGTCGCTAATTAGCGACGTTTATTGGTTGACGCTAATTAGCAACGTAAACCGCGACGTTATTGTGTTGTTGCCGTTTGGCGACACTGTTGTGACGTTTTGGCGACGACGAGCTGACATCAAATTATGGTGCCACGTGTTGCTACGTCAGCATTTAGCGACGCGTTTAGCGATATTTATTAACGTCGCTAATATTTACCGACTAATGTTAACGTCGCTAAGTTAAAAAAAATATAAAAAATAGGTTCCATGATGCAAATGGTGCTGGAGCTGGAGCCTGAGCCAAAATACAGAATACGAAATATAAAATACAGAATCCAATCCCTGGGTTCGTCGACCCCCTCGGTGGAACACGCAACACCGGCACGCACAATACATTCCAGAATGTACAAAAAATATAAAGAAAAAATACTATCCGCAATGAACAATGTCAATATATAATATCCTCAACAAACCAAATCAATATCCACAAATACGTACAAACTCAGTATCCTCAACGAAAAAATTGAATATCCCCAAATACGTACAAAGTCAAAATACAAAATACAGAATCTAATCCCTGGGTTCGCCGAACATACAAAAACAAAGATTGACACACAGTTCTAATTTATATGTGTTTTAATTGTGAGAACGGATGGCTCAAAACACAACCCAAAATTTATTCTAGCATACATTAGTGTGAATTATCTATGTTCTGTACATATGGTGTAGTATACGTTCTTATCGAATCTAGTATCTAGTATTTGAAGAATGTAACAGAATCAAGATAAACTCACATAATGTAAAACTAAAACATCATCTACTACTATATAAGATATAGTGATAGGTTGTCGTATCATCATTGCCGAGGGATGAGGGTCGAAGGACAGTCAACTTTATCTACGGCTACATAGTTTCTGCCTCGCCAGTCGAATGGTTGCAGGGACTATGTCACGATCACCATGTCGTACCGTAGATTAATACAAATAGAGCTGGAGTTTGAGCTAAAATATAGAATAAATAAGAGAACTATCAGAGAATCACATAAAACTAACTAGAACTGAAATACAGTAATTGACAAATAAATGAGAGAACTATCAGATGTGAAGGGGAACAACACAATAGCGTTGATAGCGAGATAGATAGGGAGAGACACAACTAAGTAGCACTTGAACTTTAACTAATAACACTCGACAACCAACCGGAGAGGATACTCTGAGAGATCCATCTGAGTAGGACGTATACTCTGAGAGATCACCTTTACAAGTATGATATCAGTAGTGGGATTGAGTGTTGGAGGAGATATTATCAGAGTATACGTCCTACTCAGATGGGCCTCTCACCGTTACTATTTTTTTTCTGACAGCATGGTGGATGTGCTCCGTCAACAGATTTTTGCTCTGAGCCAAAACTTTGACCCGGAGCTCAAGTGGACATCCTTCGTGTAGAGCTCGAGCGAGAGGTTTCTGACAGCATGGTGGTCTCCTTTGTCAAAGGATTCTTCCTCGTCGAGCAGAGCAAGAATCCTTTGACAAAGGAGACTGTCAGGAACCTCTCGCTCGAGCTCTACACGAAGGATGTCCACTTGAGCTCCGGGGCAAAGTTTTAGCTCAGAGCAAGAATCTGTTGACGGAGCACATCCACCATGCTGTCAAAAAAATAGTAACGGTGAGAGACCCATCTGAGTATGACGTATACTCTGATAATATCTCCTCCAACACTCAATCCTACTACTGATATCATTCTTGTAAAGGTAATCTCTCAGAGTATACGTCCTACTCAGATGGATCTCTCAGAGTATCCTCTCCGGTTGGTTGTCGAGTGACTGCAGGGACTATGTCCTGATCACCATGTCGTACCATAGTTTCTGCCTCGCCAGTCGAATGGCTGTAGGGACTATGTCCTGATCACCATGTCGTAGTCCAATACAATCCAGAGATTGACACAGTACTAATTCATATATGTAGTCTAATACAAATAGTCTAATACAAAAATAATCTAATACAAATAGTCCAATACAAATAAGTACTAATAGCTAATGAGAACCACGCAGCTCACGCAAACGCTCAGTGATACGATCACGCAACCACCTCGAATAAGTGGGATTGACGGCGGCAGGAGAGATGTAGTCCCTTGCAACTGCTGCATGAATATAACTCCCGGTCTCACTAGCTACTGGTGCTGGATGAATAGAACTTCCGGTCTCACTAGCTACCGGTGCCACTTCCTCCTTAACAGTAGGAGAAGCCACCTCAGTATTCACTATTTTCTTCAAACGACGTGCTGCTCCTCGGGTCATGGGTGCCATATGGTAAGATCGATATTCACAAATAATATAATTGTAACATAAGCAAGCTAACTAAAAGAACCATCATGTAATTTGAGTACATTTTCAAAATCAGATAAAGTGCAAAAAATTTGATTTTTTGCCAAGTGTTAGAACGGATGGCTCAGAACACAACTCAAAATTCATTCTAGCATACATTAGTGTGAATCATTTATGTTCTGTACATATGGTCTAGTATATGTTCTTATCGTATCTAGTATCTGAAGAATGTAACAGAATCAAGATAAACTCACATAATGTAATACTAAAACATCATCTACTACTATATAAGATATAGTGATAGGTTGTCGTATCATCATTGCCGAGGGATGAGGGTCGAAGGACAATCAACTTTATCTACAGCTACATAGTTTCTGCTTTGCCAGTCGAATGGCTGCAGGTACTATGTCCTGATCACCATGTCGTACCATAGTTTTTGTCTCGCCAGTCGAATGGGTGCAGGGACTATATGTCCCGATCACCAAGTGTGAGAACGGGCTCAGAACCCAACCCAAAATTTATTCTAGCATACATTAGTGTGAATCATCTATGTTCTGTACATATGGTGTAGTACATGTTCTTATCGTATCTAGTATCTGAAGAATATAACAGAATCAAGATGAACTCATATAATGTAATACTAATACATCATCTACTACTATATAAGATATAGTGATAAGTTGTCATATCATCATTGCCGAGGGACGAGGGTCAGAGGACAGTCAACGATATCTACGGCTATATAGTTTCTGCCTCGCCAGTCGAATGGCTGCAGGGACTATGTCCTGATCACCATATCGTACCATAGTTTCTGTTTTGCCAGTCGAATGGCTGTAGGGACTATATGTCCCGATTATCATGTTACCAATTAACCAACCAACAAAACTACTTGTTACAAATATCGGCACTATCGGTGCGTTCGAATCGGAGTATCATATTTTTCGGTATCGAAAAATAAATAATTATTACTAAATTATCAGATTTTTTTGGCACTATCGATGCCCCTGACCAAGCCTCCCCTATACCACCCCTAACCCGAACCCTAACCCTCCACTCCCCCCTGCTTTCCTTCCCAGCCGTCCCCACCCTCCTGCTCCCCTCCCCCAGCTACCCACACATACGTACCCACCCCTAACCCGAACCCTACCCCTAGCTCCCCTTCCCCAGCCGCCCTCGTCCCCCTGCCTCACCTCCCAGCCACCCCCACTCACCTCCGAACCACCCGCATCCCCCTGCCCCTCCCCCGAGCCACGCGGACCCCCCAACCACCAACAACCAAAATAGCCGGAGAGAGAGAGAGACAGAGAAAGAGGGAGGGGAAGAGTACCACGTACCGGAGAGGAATGAGAGTTGCCGGAGAGAGTGAGAGCGCCGGAGAGGGGGGAGGAGAGAGAGAGTGAGAGAGTAAAATAGAAGAAAATGGACCTTAACCCGAACCCTAACCCTAGCTTCCCTTCCCCAGCCGCCCTCGTCCCCCCTGCCCCACCCCCAGCCACCCCCCACTCACCTCCAACCACCCGCATCCCCCTGTACCTCCCCCCGAGCCACCTGCACCCCCCAACCCACCAACAACCAAAACAGACGGAGAGAGAGAGAGAGAGGGAGGGGGAGAGTCACGTACCGGAGAGGAAGAAGAGTCACTAGAGAGAGTGAGAGCGCCGGAGGGGGGAGGAGAGAGAGTGAGAGAGAAAAATGGGGGAAAATAAATCGGTGGGGGGGATATAATTAGAATTTAGCGACGTTCAAACGACAGTCGCTAAATTAGTCGCTATTAGCGATGTCATAGCGACGTTTCGCGAGGACTAGCTCATGTCATTAATATACGTCGTTATTTCGTCGCTAGTAGCTAGCGACGCTTCACTAAAACGTCGCTAATGTACACAATTTAGCGACGTTAATCGAACGTCGCTAAATTTATGTCACCAAATGAGCAGATTTTAGTAGTGTCTTATGAGTATTGGTATCGATGTATTCAGTAATTTAGGTGGTTTTGGATCGGTATTTCGTAGTTCTTTGTTTCCTAAGTCAAAATTTAAAAAAAAAAAAAAATCATATGATTACGCCTATTCTTTGTATTATTTCTTGTTACCGTTGAATGAAAATATATTAAGACTATGGATGTCATGAATATATAGATATACAACTTTGAAAAATGGAATAGTGATACCGTATAGATAAGGAATCCTACTGACACAGTGTAGCATGTACATCTTCGACACGTCGAATCAATATGCCATACAATTTTCCCATATTTCTCACTTTTTTTAATAATTTTTCATCGTCAAACTAATCGGAGAAGTGAGTCCCAACGCCGATATCGGATCGGGTAACAAAATATAGGTCGATAGTGTGAACCTGTAAGATCAAAATCATAGAAATAATATACCATAGCCTGATGAGACGGCGTTAGGGAAACCTATGTTAAAAAAATAGTGTTCATAGAAATTCTTAATACTTTATGGAAGTCCTTTTTTGGCCCAATAACCCATTAATTATTAGGTATAAATACAAGCTTAGGTATTAGGTATAAATTCATGTAGAAACTGCTCCTATGCCAACCTAGGCATAAATAGATGCTTAGGTATTAGGTTCTAATACAACTTACAGATTTTACTGATATAATAAGGCCAACCAAATACATGCCGATAATGCGAACCTGTAAGATCAAAATCATAGAAATAATATATCATAGCCTCATGAAACGGTGTTAGCGTAACTGATGTTTATAAAATAGAGTTCATAGAAATTCTTAATACTTTATGGAAGTTTGTTTTGGCCCAATAATCCATTAATTATTAGGTATATATACAAGCTTAGGTATTAGGTAAAAATTCTTGTAGAAACTACTCCGATGTCAACCTAGACATAAATACATGCTTAGGTGTTAGGTTCTAATACAACTCACAAATTTTCTATTTTTAGGTTCTAAAAATCCCGTCTTGGCCAAATAACCAATTAATTATTTTTTATTATACATAGTAAGTCTTTGTAGTTTTTATGGATCAAAACGTTTATATTCTTAACCATTTCTTGAGTTATTACTCAAGCCCAAGTTTATAAGATAGAGTTTGTTGAAATTCTTAATACTTTATGGAAGTCCAATCCAAGGTAGGCCCTTAATGAATGGTCTAAATACTCTCATTCAAGTTTACTATATAATCAACCCAAAGCTCATTCAATGATTTAATCGAAAGTATAACCATTTTTTTCTATTATTTCATATATGAGCCTAACTTTTGTTTTTTAACTATTAAATTTTTTATTAGTTGGTTAAAGCCCAAACCTTATTCATTAATTACTCCCTCCCATTTAATACCAAAGCCCATTACCATTAAACATATTCCAATCTGATGCTACTGATTAAACATTTTTATTTGTTTACACAATTTATTGATATCACGCGACTATAAATACTCCCTCCCCACTTTATGTTTCTTTTAATAGTAATGTTATTCATATCATCAAATGTCACTCCAAACTATTCTTTCTTACGTGGCAGATGATGTGGCATCTGACATATCATCTGACATGGCAAATTCTAACCCAAATAGTTAATTGCCCATTTTGGTTAATAATTTATTAATATTAACACTATTTTTTAAAATTTAATTTTAACTTAATTTTAATTTTAGTCTTTTAATTGTTAGTATTAGCTATAATGTTAATGCTAATATTAATGTTAATGTCAATTTTTATTTTAACATTTAATACTAATTTTAATTTCATATACTTGTCTTCATCTTGTACTTGGTGTCCGTTAGACAGGGGTTGGTTTTGGTCAGGTGGGTTGCCAATCGCTTCCACACACGCCCAAGAATTGGTATCAGAGCTTTGGAGGTTTATGCAACCATGTCTACGAAGTAGATGAATACTCATATGAACACCCTTACAGAGGAAAATGGGGCAATTTGGAAGCCAAGGATGGAGGATCTACTCTAGTGCAAGGACTTGCATGGTCCATTGTAGGACGATAGCACAAAGCCAACGGACAAAGTTGCTAATGACTGGAAACGACTGGATCGGAAGGCCGTTGGATTCATCCGCCAATGATTGGATGATTCGATGTTTCACCATATGTCCATGAAGAGTTTGGCAGAAGCATTATGGAAGAAGCTGTATTCGCTGTACGAAAGAAAGACGGCTGGCAACAAGGCATTTCTTATTCGCCAACTCTTCAACTCGAAGTACACGGAGGGTGCCTAAGTGGCACAACATCTTAACGAGGTTCAGGGTATTATCAATCAGTTGTCTACGATGAAGACAGTGATTGATGATGAGCTTCAGGCCCTACTGTTTTTGTGTTCTCTACTGAAAAGTTGGAAGATACTGGTGGTGTCGGTAAACAACTTCATGCCTGATGGACTTGTCACGATGGAGGCAGACAAAAGTAGCTTGTTGAATGAGGAGGTCCGACACAAGCAAGTGGAATTGTCGTAGGAGTCTGCTCTGGTGACTTCCCATGAGAAGGAAAGACCCAAGTCACAGGCGAAGACATGGGGGAGTTCTCGAGATCTTACGATTATGGACCATAAGGAGGGCTGCTAATACTGTGGCGAAAGGGGTCATATAAAAGGAACTGCATGAAGCTCAAAGATGAGAAGGCCACAGGCAAGGATGATTAGGAGGATCTCACAGTAATAGAAGATTTAATCATCGTAGCGACCGACACAGATAAACCTTATGGCATGTGTCATGATGGCGACTGGGTCATGGACACGGGGGCATCGTGTCATGCCACTCCACATATGAGGATCTTCACGTAATATCGTGGCTGTAGGTTTGGACGTGTGAAGATGGGCGATAAGGGGATGGCTGCAGTTGTAGGCATCAGTAATGTACACTTGACGATGGAGTTTAGTGAGAAACTTGTCCTTAGGGATGTGTAACATGTACCGAGTTTGCGTTACAACTTAGTTTCGGTAGGGAGGCTGACAGATGATGGCTGTCGCAGTCTGTTTGGGAGCAAAGATTGGATGCTTGCGAAGGGTTCCCAACAACTGGCTCGAAAAAATTTGTGTTGTGGTATGTACAGGCTCAAGCTGCAGAGCTGTACAGGAAGGCCATAGACACTGGATGGAGGCTCGAGGGGTGTTCAACAGGAGGTGGATCATCGATAACTTACTGAGGAGGGGTTTCTAGATGCTTCGAGAGTTATGGAGGATTCAGCTCATCGAGACAAAGCGACGGATGGTGATGAGTCAAAGATTGAGGGTCAGTCTATCGATCCCATGATAGCAGGTCAGTCTCTAGGTGGGGGTTGCTCTACGGATCTAGATTTGGTGATAGGTGGTTTGCCAAATCTTTACGAAGCGACATCGGTTTCAGAAGTTCGTAGCCAGGAAGTAGATCAAGTTTTGTAGCAAACTCAATCTAAGGCAGGAGCATCATTATTTATACAGTTCAAGGAGAGCTGTGGGTTATCGACGACATACACAGTATGTGATGTTTTATTTAAGGATGCATGTGTATGGGGGACCTTCATGTTTGGACACGAAGGTGGGCAGGTTCAGGAGTTTGAATCTTGTGAGAACCGCACCGTTCGCTTAGTTGGGCCAGCCAAGGGTCAAGAAGCTCATCGAAATGTTAACACTTTCTGGAGAACGACGGAAGTCAGGAACAAGTAGCCAAGACATACGGTGCGGCTGATCATTAAGGACTTTGATCTTGGTCATGTCATTGATATCGACAGGATCCCAGTAGTACATGAGGTGCTACGTATGACAACTAGCATCGGCGTGACGGTCGAGGAGCTGGAGACAAAGAAAGATGCAAGAAAACTTGGGGGATCGAAGATCAGTGGCATGGGGGAGTAGGAATTTTGTCATGGGATGACAGGCATGGAGTCTAGTTGAGGACCCATCGCATCAATACCCTCTTATCGGACTGGAGGAGGAGATTGTTGGAATCTAGTCTGGATTTGGTAACAACATACTTGTGTAATTCAAATCTTCTTAAGTATTTGATTTGATTAGATTGAATATCCATAATTGATGTTGTGCAATTTTAGATATAATAGGATTCTTATTTTAGTAAATCCTTTTATGATCTAAAATAGGATAATTGATGGACTATTTTAGGTGTAATAGGATTCTTATTTGAGGGCTTCCAAATTCAGAAATTATATTATGATGTAAAATATGATTTTTTTATCCTATATATATATGGGATGAGGGTGAAGGCACAAAGAATAAGCACAAAACACAAAAGTTAAGATTCGGGTTGCTTATCCGCAAGATAATGTAAGAGAAAGTCCGTACTTTGCTCTTAGGACTTCGCCATCCAAGACAGAAGAAAATGAAGATCTAATCGAGGAGTCATCAACTTCGGTTAGGGAGATTGCTATGGGTTGATGAGTGATCTCAATTGTAATCTTCTGTTTTTCTTCTTGAGAGTGGTGAGGGGGTTGAACATATTAGGACAAAGCGTTCAATGTGAATTCTGTTAATTTGTAATTACATCTCAGTTATTAAAGGTTGGGATTTGTCTAGGTGACATACGTCACCGCCATATACTTGTCTTTATCTTGTGCTTGGTGTCCTTTAGACGGAGGTTGGTTTTGGTCAAGTGGATTGGCAAACGCTTTCGCACGCGTCCAACAAATTTTTGTTTCTAATAGAACACTAATAGAATAAAGGTTCTGTTTCACTACCTCTGTGATTACCCTCCATCTACCGATCGAACATGTACCCTGCATATTCTACACTATCATAGACATCGATCAGGGACTGTATCCCCTAGATTTTCTCGGTAATGGCCACTGGGGGATAGTAGTGGTTTATGCACCGTCAGCTAAAGAGTCCGATTATTTTGGTCCTCTAATGTATCCTCCTCCATGGATCTGATTAGGGCTGCCCATTTAGGGTTGTCACAAACGAGATCCTCTCCTTTGCTAATGTCCTTCCGCGTTTCCTCGGCGTGCCGCTTTCTACTATTTCTCCCTTGGCCTAGCGATTTATGCTGTGTCCATGCTCTGCTGCCCTTTGCACCAACGGATGTTGTAACGCCCCAGTCCCAAAAATATGTAGGACTAGAACGTAATCATGCCAGCTGTATACATGCGAAGTATATAGACCCTTGTATATATACATAAGCTGTAAAATGCAGTAACCAAGGTACTAAACCTCATCCACAAAGATAAATGTGATATAAAAGCAACTTTGAATTTATCATATATAAAATCATTGGGCGGAGATAAATCCACTACCAACAAGTAAGGAAAAATATATGAAAAATACAATGAGTTTGGCAGGCGAAGCGAAGACGAGCAAAGTGCAATCATCCTCGAAGAGATAGTGACAATCATGGCCACGACTAGAACACCTGCGAAAGACAAGAACACACACCTGGCGAGATAAGCAGGTCCTCAGAGGGACGTAACAATATACAATAAACATGCCATATAAATACTGAATATAAAATATGCCACAATCAAAGAAAGTGGCAAGACATAATAAGGTAATCTAACCAAACTAAAGTGAACATGCAGTTGAGAAACAATCCTTCGACGCATGAGCCCTGGCTGTAAATAGGATCTGGTATAGTCCCTTCTTGGGCACCAGTGACCTAAGCACATGATGTTCAAAAACGACAGTGGCCAACCTGAGAGGCTCATACCCGTATCTCCAACGGAGCTTCCGGGTTACAAGGAAAGTGCAATCGAAGCCCATACGTCAGGTATTGTCCTTCCCACCCAAATGTCCCTACCAAGTCGCATCCACGACCATGTTTCTCTACTAACTGCTAAGTCTCCAAACCTGCCTCTATTAGCAGTTAGTCCTAACGCATGCACATGGGTGATCAGCCCACACACAAGAACCTCTATATGCTACAAATCTCATACATCCTTGTGGTACAACTGTGTCAAGGGATATGCAATACACTACTGACGGTAGTCCCTTAACTCTAGGTCCATATGCAATCAAAGGATAAATAACAAGGACAACTAATATCACCGAACAGGCAGTAAATCAAGAACTGGAAATAAATGAACAATGATTTGTAATAAAAATGCAGACTGAATATAAACAGTATAATGGCAAGGTATCTTGCCTGTTATGTCGCCTGGTATAGTGCAATGTTCTTTGACATGTCCCATTAGTCCACTAGCCATGGTTGACGTAATGGTCCAAATCGCGAGAAAATAGAAACATGGGATTAGTCATGATCAACGATGATAATAGGGGAATTTGTGTGAAGAATACATATACCATTTTTTTTAGAAAATATGTATAATACTTGAAAACCATGTTTACTAGTAAAATAGGATTTTTGACAAATATTTTGAAAATGTGGGAAAAATTGATTTAGGCTAAAACTATAAGTTTACCAAAATAGGATTTCTAGGATGATAACATGTATCTTATTAGTAACATAATTTAGACAATTATTGAAAATACTTGAAATCATTTATATTTTCAAAAAAAACCCTTTTACTAGTTAAAATAATTTTTGGAAAAATGTTTGAAGAGAAAAAAATAGTTTTGGACTAAAATTTATAGTTTATCAATTAATGCAATTATTAATAATAATATTGACAAAAATATTTTTCAAGAATTCCTAAAATAATACAATTATTGATACTTGCAATAATACTACTAGCATTTTAAATAATATTCCTAATAATACCCATACCATATAAAACAATATATTATTTCTAATAAAAACTGAAAATAATAATATTAATAATAATAGTAATAATAATAATAATAATAATAATAATAATAAAACTTATAATAACAATAATAACACAGATTAACAACCACTCCCATTCCCAATTTTTGACCCGAAGAGAGTGAAAGAGAGGGAGAGAACACGGGGAAAAATGGGGGAACTCACCGGCGGGGTGGCTCTAGCGCTGACGCCGGCGGAGGGCGCTGTGCGCGACGGAGTAGAGGGAAAGGCAACCATCCGGGGTTTTCTGTGCGGACGCAGACGAGAGATGTCAGAGGCGGCTGGATCTAGGCGGAGGGAGGCGGCGCACGGTCGGTGCGACGTCGGGGTCGACGGTGGACTGTCGTCTAGAGGACACGGCGCGGGGACGGCGGCTTGTCGAAGACGCCGGAGGAAGCACGGAGGAGGATCGAAGGTTTCTGGGCGGCGAATGGGCGCCTCGCGCCGGTGGTCGACAAGTGGGAGCGGGCGGCTGTGGAGTTGGCCGCCGCGGGCGGCACTGGGGTTGGTGGCGACGCGCTGCTCCGGACGACGGGAGCAGTGCTCCGCTCTAGGTCGGAGGATGCGGATCTGGCGAGCGATGGGGGCCAGAGTGGTTGATTTGATCACCGGCGGAGTCATCGGGGGCACGCAGCAGCGCGGGGCTGACCGCGGCAAGGTAAGAGTTCTGCTTCTCCTTCTTCTTTTCTGTTGTGGTCGCTGAGGGACGGCGGTGATGGTGGCGAGACGGAGACGGTGGTTGATGCTTTCGGGGGTGGAGATTGTGTCGGGATAGGTGCGGGTTGCCGGGGACAGGGCCAGGATGGCGGTTGCGGCCGAGATGGCTGGATTGAGATGGTTGTAGCGATTGGGGATGATGATGAGATTTTGGACTAAAGCGGCACAGGGCGGCGTTGGGGGGCTGTAGTGGCAGGATTAGGTTTAGGATTTGAGTCATATGTCAGTTTGGGTTTCGTGGTGTCGGGTTGCTCGACATGACGGGGATGGCGTGGTGGTGTCCTGCATGACACGGAGTGGGTGTCGAGTCCGGGATTGTCGGACTCTGGAGGAATATTGTACTTGTAAGGGATATATCTAGTGGATGGACAGGGAACACAGACACGATGCACTGTTTGGTTGTTGATGAAAAATTGCTGGAGGAGTACCTCTCCTTTTATAGGAGGTGGAAATTCCCAGTTGGATCGGGATTAGGATGATTTAAATCCCAATTAGATAAATCCCCTATTAATTTAAATCGATTTAAATCCAAATCAATTTAGATAAACTTCCCTTTAAATTAAATGCCTATTTAAAATAAAATCTTTTCCACATTTAAATTATAAAAATAACTCAAATATTTGATAAACAAAATCTTGAATGTCATTTCCATAAATATTTAAAATATAGTATTAATTAATTTCAAAAATCAAGATAATTACTTAAATATTAAATCATAAACTAGGCTTTATAAATAACAAAATTTATTAATAAGCAAATTTTACATTTCGCAAAATATTAAATCATAATTTTTAAATCACCATTTATTTGACGAATAAAATAACCTTTTTAGAAATTAAAAATATTTATCACATATTATTTGAACATGTACCTTTCCTATAAAAATAAAATTTATATTAATATATGTTTCTAACATATGTACCTCGACACATATTCGTACTCGTCGAGAAATTACGAAACGCAATTCTCGCACGCTACGTAAATATAAAAATACGAATTCGTATGCGACGTGTTGATACGAAGTACAAAAATAAATACAAACATATATTTTAAATAAAAAAACGTAGTAGAAAATTAGGGGGTTTACATCCTACCCAACTTAAAAGAATTTCGTCCTCGAAATTTAGGGATAGATAGGGTAGGTAGGGTCGAGAGGATAGAAAGAATATTATTCGAACGAAAGTACGAAATCTTCTTTAGACGAGAACGTAAAAATATTCGACGGGATGGTGAGCAACATTTCAATGGCATCATTTGATCGACTAGAACAAAATTTCGATGGTTTCAGTTTAGATTACGATCATGAATATGACAATAAATCAATGACTAAGCTAAATCAACCTTAACATTAACCTTTAAAAAAGACAACCGCGTAAGTAGATAATATACTCCTTAATCCTTTGATATCATTAATACGCATGTAATCTCTCTTATTATAAATCGTTCTTTTCAAAAATTACTTCCGTTCCACGTCCCCTTAAAAAAAACAATATGATTATAAACGTACTCTAATTTCTACAATTTCGTCATAGAATTTTCGATAGTCTCAAATTTTGACTTCCATAATCTTCATAGCTCATTTGTATATATCTTCCCAAGTTAAAATTTTCTATTAAAATTCCAAACCTTCAACCAATTTGGCCCAAGTAGAAATTGAAAATCTCTTTACTACAAATTCGTATTTGTTGGTCAATGTACGATGCATCTGTAGGTATCAAAAATTCGTCTTCAATGATAAATCTCGAAAAGTAACAGTATACCTTCATAACTCAATCTTCTATCATCAAAATTAAAATTTTCTATAATATTCATTAGTCTCTCTCGAAAATTTGAATTCAATAATCTCCTCTTTTGATGAAAACTCATCTTAACTTCATATTCCTAATCATCTTAGAACTTAATCAAAAATATAAAGGTTTCTTTCTCCAACAATTGGTTACCCTTGAAAAATAATATCATCATAACATCAACATTGTCTTTATAAAAAATTTTTGCATCCATAAATTTAGTATAAAAATCTGGTTCTTAAACAACCAACACTCTAGGAGATTCTTCACTCGATATTTAGTTACCTCAAAACAAAATTCAAAATTCGCAAAGTCTATTTATCCTCGAGTGTTTCATCATAACATAATATATCCTCCCTTACTTCATTGATTCGGATTTATCGCACATTTCCATTTATTTTCCACCTATAGCTCATAATCTCGTAATTATCTTAACCAACTACATTATTTATCCATGCTGTGAGGTTCTCTAATCTAGCTTCTACTAACTCAAGATTGTCATGATCAAATTTCATTTCCCATAAGGGAATCATACAAGGAACAAGGTTGTATAAACTATGGAGGAATCATAGTGAAATAATAGTAAAGCAATTTAAATGGGAAAGAAGAAGGGTAAGGGTTGCAACGAGCAAAAGAAAGAAATGTTATGTGTCTAAGTAATCAGGATAATACAAGAAAATAAAATGACAAGGGTTAAGCAGTCAAGATAAAAACACAAGGTTAAGCATTTAACGGATTTAGTAGATCGCAATCGGGCCGAAGATTTGAGTCGAGATCGAGTCCAACTAGGTTATAGTTAGTCTTTATGACCTGAAAGTCGTATCATAAAAATAAAGTACAAGGGGACGTGTTTTAGTGGGACATGATATACCTACATGAAGGTGAGCTCGTCTAGGACTTGCATATGAAATTTGCTAGAAGGAAAAGTCTAGTGTTGTGCTCTAAATATCAAAGTCACGATAGGGAGCGCCGAATGATCAAAATAGAAAGTGGATTTTCATAGGGTACTAATTAATGCAAAAAAATAAAAGGTTTAAGGCACGAAATAAAAATAATTTATGGAAGCTCGTAGGTCAAGTTGAGATAAGTTAAAGACACTGTTTCTAGACAAGAAATAGTCTCATAGATAAGGGTACGATCACGGGGGCAATTCTATTAATTCTAAGTTTCAACAACTAGATGGTCACGATTAAAGATCTAGATTTGAGGGAAGGTCGAGTAAGTCAAAGATATGTTCATCGGTTTGGTCGATGACTAACTACACTTGTGTATATACAATATCATAATCGTAGGTGGTATGGCAATCTAATGTGGAATACTTCTATCTCACTAGGGTGACCTTACTTGCTTCTTGGTCTTCTACCAATATATGATCTAATATAAAATTTCAAGTTCCTCAAAATTTTCTCAATAAAATTTACAAGATACTTCGCCAAAATTTCAATTATCTTAGACTGTCAACTTTAATCACAATTTTAAATCTCTAGTAAATCTCGAAACAACCCTTGTATATCGTAACTTGAATAATAACCCCCTTTTTTTTTTCAAACTCAACATTTAATAAGTTTATCCGTCGAAATTCATACTACAAAATGGAACGTTTAAATAACTCCCGAATTTAATTCTATATCTTCAAATGTGTATATCTAGCTTCCAATAAGTCACAACTACTCTACAGAAGTGATTTTTTTTCCACCAAAACTTAAATATCCATAATCAAGGCTTTAAACTCGAAATCTAAATAACTTATTTATCATAGATCATATGAGCAAATTTTAAATATTTTTCCTTCAAGTCAATTTCATATCTTCCAAAAATATTTCAAACAAATTTTTTACCATTATCTCTTCAAGCTCAAAATTAAATACTTATAATTCGTAAATCGTAGAATCAATTTAAATCCTAAAGCCCTCTAATAAACTGTAAATCATAAACCCTTCATATTCTCTAGTCGTTACAAAATCATAACTTATAATTTAAAACACTTTAATAAATTCTAGATAAACTTTAACATATTCAATCCAAACTTGAACTTAGTCGTAAATCACGTGTCACAATTTAAAGATGTTTTCCAAATCGGTTTCATATCCCAATAAATCATAAACTATTTCACAATTTCCAAAAATCATAAATCATAAATTTGTTTTCTCGATCTAGCTATTCTCTTGTGTATACCACCATGTAATAGCAAAATAAAATTCCAACTATCCTTTGGAGGCGGTAATACGCTACTACACAACTTGAAATTAACTAATCCTAAAAATCATATTTCTAGGAAAATAAATGCCTTTATAGCTCAAATAAAATCTCCATGCATATTAATTGTCATTACAATCCATCTAGCCATGTGTTTAACCTATGGCATATACTAGTGTTGTCATCTTACTAAACACGAAACTAAGAATTTACGGTAGAAGGAGTCAAGCAAGATGTAAATCAAGGAGGTCGAACGAGAGTTCGGAATTTGAAGTCAAGAAAGGATGTCAAGTAGGTGGATGAGATTCTAAACTCTAATCCTATATTGCAGGTCCGTTTGGTTCAATCATGTAACCGAAACGACAAACTAGACCTGCATGGGCCACCACAAAAACATGTAACGCCCCAGTCCCAAAAATACGTAGGACTAGAACGTAATCATGCCAGCTGTATACATGCGAAGTATATAGACCCTCGTATATATATATAAGCTGTAAAATGCAGTAACCAAGGTACTAAATCTTATCCACAAAGATAAGTATGATATAAAAGCAACTTTGAATTTGTCATGTATACAATCGTTGGGCGGAGACAAATCCACTACCAACAAGTAAAGAAAAATATATGAAAAATACAATGAGTTTGGCGGGCGAAGCGAAGACGAGCAAAGTGCAATCGTCCTCGAAGAGATAGTGACAATCATGGCCACGACTAGAACACCTGCGAAAGATAATAACACACACCTGGCGAGATAACCAGGTCCTCAGAGGGACGTAACAAGATACAATAAACATGCCATATAAATACTGAATATAAAATATGCCACAATCAAAGAAAGTGACAAGACATAATAAGGTAATCTAACCAAACTAAAGTGAACTTGCAGTTGAGAAACAATCCTTCGACGTATGAGCCCTGACTGTAAATGGGATATGTTATAGTCCCCTCTTGGGCACCAGTGACCGAAGCGCATGACGTTCAAAAATGACAGTGGCCAACCTGAGAGGCTCATACCCGTATCTCCAGCGGAGCTTCCGGGTTACAAGGGAAGTACAATCGAAGCCCATACGTTAGGTATTGTCCTCCCCACCCAAATGTCCCTACCAAGTCGCATCCATGACCATGTTTCTCTACTAACTGCTAAGTCTCCTAACCTGTCTCTATTATTAGTTAGTCCTAATGCTTGCACATAGGAGATCAGCCCACACACAAGAACCTCTATATGCTACTCATCTCACACATCCTCGTGGTACAACTGTGTCAAGGGATATGCAATACACTACTGACGGTAGTCCCTTAACTCTAGGTCCATATGCAATCAAAGGATAAATAACAAGGTACAGCTAATATCACCGAACAGGCAATAAATCAAGAACTGGAAATAAATGAACAATGATATGTAATAAAAGTACAGACTGAATATAAATAATATAATGGCAAGGTATCTTGCCTGTTATGTCGCCTGGTATGGTGCAGTGTTCTCTGACATGTCCTATTAGTCCACTAGCCATGGTTGACGTAATGGTCGAAATTGCGAGAAAATAGAAACATGTGATTAGTCATGATCAACGATGATAATAGGGGAATTTATGTGAAGAATACATATACCATTTTTTTAGAAAATACGTATAATACTTGAAAACCATGTTTACTAGTAAAATAGGATTTCTGACAAATATTTTGAAAATGTAGGAAAAATCGATTTAGGCTAAAACTATAAGTTTACCAAAATAGGATTTCTAGGAAGATAACATGTATCTTATTAGTAACATAATTTAGACAATTATTGAAAATACTTGAAATCATTTATATTTTCAAAAAAAACCCTTTTACTAGTTAAAATTTTTTTGGAAAAATGTTTGAAGAGAAAAAAATAGTTTTGGACTAAAATTTCTCGTTTATCAATTATTGCAATTATTAATAATAATATTGAGAAAAATATTTTTCTAGAATTCCTAAAATAATACAATTATTAATACTTGCAATAATACTACTAGCATTTTAAATAATATTCCTAATAATACCCATAACATATAAAATAATATATTATTTCTAATAAAAACAGAAAATAATAATACTAATAATAATAGTAAGAATAATAATAATAATAATAACAATAAAACTAATAATAACAATAATAACACAGATTAACAACCACTCCCATTCCTAATTTTTGACCCGAAGAGAGTGAGAGAGAGAGAGAACGCGGGAAAAAAGGGGGGAACTCACCAGCGGGGTGGCTCTAGCGCTGACGCCGGCGGAGGGCGCTATGCGCGACGGAGTAGAAGGAAAGGCGGCCATCTGGGGTTTTTTGTGCGGACGCAGACGAGAGAAGTCGGAGGCGGATGGATCTAGGCGGAGGGAGGCGACGCACGGTCGGTGCGACATCGGGGTCGACAGTGGGCTATCGTCTGGGGGACACGGCGCGGGGATGGCGGCTTGTCGAAGACGCCGGAGGAAGCGCAGAGGAGGATCGAGGGTTTCTGGGCGGCGAATGGGCGCCTCGCGCCGGTGGTCGACAGGTGGGAGCGGGCGGCTGTGGAGTTGGCCGCTGCGGGCGGCGCTGGGGTTGGTGGCGGTGCGCTGCTCCGGGCGACGGTAGCAGTGCTCCGCTCTAGGTCGGAGGATGCGGATCTGGCGAGCGAGGGGGGCCAGAGTGGTTGATCTGATCACCGGCGGAGTCGCTGGGGGCGCGCAGCAGCGCGGGGTTAACCGCGGCAAGGTAAGAGTTCTGCTTCTCCTTCTTCTTTTTGTTGTGGTCGCTGAGGGACGGCGGTGATGGTGGCAAGATGGAGACGGTGGTTGATGCTTTCGGGGGTGGAGATTGTGTCGGGATAGGTGCGGGTGGCCGGGGACAGGGCCAGGATGGCGGTTGCGGCCGAGATGGCTGGGTCGAGATGGTTGTGGCGATTGGGGATGATGACGAGATTTTGGACTAAGGCGGCACAGGGCGGCGTTGGAGGGCTGTAGTGGAAGGATTAGGTTTAGGATTTGAGTCATATGTCAGTTTGGGTTTCATGGAGTCGGGTTGCTCGACATGACGGGGATGGCGTAGTGGTGTCCTGCGTGACACGGAGTGGGTGTCGAGTCCGGGATTATCGGACTCTGGAGGAATATTGTACTTGTAAGGGATATATCTAGTGGATGGACAGGGAACACAGACACGATGCACTGTTTGGTTGTTGATGAAAAATTGCTGGAGGAGTACCTCTCCTTTTATAGGAGGTGAGAATTCCCAGTTGGATCGGGATTAGGATGATTTAAATCCCAATTAGATAAATCATCTATTAATTTAAATCGATTTAAATCCAAATCAATTTAGATAAACTTCTCTTTAAATTAAATGCCTATTTAAAATAAAATCTTTTTCACATTTAAATTATAAAAATAACTCAAATATTTGATAAACAAAATCTTAAATGTCAGTTCCATAAATATTTAAAATATACTATTAATTAATTTTGAAAATCAAGATAATTACTTAAATATTAAATCATAAACTAGGCTTTATAAGTAACAAAATTTATTAATAAGCAAATTTTATATTTCGCAAAATATTAAATCACAATTTTCAAATCACCATTTATTTGACGAATAAAATAACCTTTTTAGAAATTAAAAATATTTATCACATATTATTTGAACATGTACCTTTCCTATAAAAATAAAATTTATATTAAAATATTTTTCTAACATATGTACCTCGACACATATTCGCACTCGTCGAGGAATTACGAAACACAATTCTCGCACGCTACGTAAATACAAAAATGCGAATTCGTATGCGACGTGTAGATATAAAATACAAAAATAAATACAAATATATATTTTAAATAAAAAACTGTAGTTGAAAATTAGGGGTTTACAGATGTACGTCGTCGAGTGGTTTGGCTTCCAGGTTGTCCCTCTTTCCCCACGAAAAAAACACGATTCCTATCTTCGGTGTTTTCATGAAACACTACTATGGAAGATCCGCTTGCACCTTCCTGCCCTGCCTCCTCTTGTCTTGTCGAGTTGTTATGGTCCCGACTAGTATCTATGTTCGGGTTCCCGGTGGTCGACTGTCCCATGGGAGAGATGGCCGGAGACACAAGAGCAAGTTCCATGTCCGAAGATGTATACAAGATATTTCCCTATGGCTTCTCGCTAATCTCCATGCTTGTCCTCGAGCTCAAACCCCCTCCCCGCCAGTGCCTCCTGCCATCTCGGCTACTATGGTCAATGGCGATTCATCTCCCTGTTCTTCATTCGCCTGCATGTAATATTGCTGATGGAGATGACCGAAGCAATGGTATCTGCTGCATGCAGGGGGAACCCACTCATAATCAAGCTTCTCGGTGTAAACCTCTCCGGACGGAATTTCATATGATACAACTTTGGGTAGTTCTTTCTTGTCTTCGATCTCCAATAATACCCGGGTGTACTGCAACCGAGTACAACAAATAATTGCCTCGTCTCCTTTGATTGGCTTCCCAATTAGGCTGGTGATCTTTATAAGCATAGATGGGTTCCAGTAAGGGATCGGGAATCCCGGTATACGTACCCACACTGGGACTGTACGGAGGAGGTTTCTTTCGCACTTTGCTCCGCGATGCCATTCTTTTAGTATGATAAGTCTCCCGTCAAACATCCATGGGCCACCCTGCATTATTCGATCAAAGTCCTCCTTCAAGCCAAACTTAACCAGGATGAAACCATCATTCCTAGCGAAGAACTCCATACTGCCTTTCGGCCACCAAACTCTCGTTGCATAAGCTCGTATTTGTCCGAAGAACGGTTTATCGCCAAGAACATATAGGACAGTTGTGTTTTGCCAATAAGCCACAGTCTCGCTGATTTCTTCCTCGCTGAATAAAGCTCGCTCTTTCCCATTTACAGTTTAGGCACAACATAATGCATAGTATCTCTTGATGAGTTCCCTCCTTTTCTGTATAGGTCAGCCCATGATCAGCCAATTATTTGGCCTGTGGCAACTGTCTTGCCTTTGTCGCGCCGTTCTCCATCCTCTATTTGTGTTGTTCTCACGAGTGGTGTGTATCCCTCGATCGGCGGTGGTATATGGCCACGTCTATGATCGGACCTTCCTTCATGTGTCCTCTGTGTGTCTGCTTCTATATGTTGCAGTCTTGCTCCCCCTCGTCGCCTATCGCCTATCATCTGAGGTCCTTTCCCAGCGTTTTGGTTCTGTCATGCTCCTTCTTTTGGAGAGGTCCACCTAGTCCCTTCACCGACATCTCGTCCCCTTGGTCTTCATCTTCTTGAAACTGTACTCCAACCGCCTTCTACCTTCATGTGCTCATCGGCAACGTCAGCGCTACCTTCCACGATGATAGTATGTGGAGGGGCCACCCCTGGGTCCCAGGTCCGGCCATCTCCTGCCGATGAGAATGCTTTGGCTGGAAGCCCTAACCCTAGCGCCGTTCTCATCTCTTATATATATATATATTTATATATATATATATAACAAGAGAAAAAAAAGAACCCCAAAATCTCACGAGATTTTGGAAATTTTGCTAGATGAATTTCCACCCCAAAACCCGAGCAGTGCTATGCAAGTTGTTGTTTTTTAATATTAATTTTGATAGATCAAAACTTGGTTTAATATTATCCATATCATACCAAATCTTTTTCAACCTATACTAGATTAGATCCTCTCCCATTTAAACCAAAAATTTGAAATTAAATCATATCAAAATTCCATCTAAAAATCGAACTAAACCATGTCAAAGGTCGACATATATAAGATCGAATCACGCTTTTCCGAAAAAAATCACAACATCCCTTATCCTCTCTCGATACTACGCGCGACCAAGTAGACCATTGCACCTAAGCACCACCTGCGAGCATCGTCGGACCACTGTCCAACCATCAGAGATGCACCTAAACACGCACAACAGCTGGATAGCAAAGGCAACAGCCACTGTACTATCAATGTGTTTCGATGATTGATTGTAAGCAAGTTGACTTGTGAAGGATTTGAATGATAGTATCAAAATGAGATCTTAATTGGATGAGTGTAGTCGAGATATGCATAGGGAAGGATTCAGATGTCGAATGATTGTTTCGAAGGATTGGAAAATTTTAGCAATATTACATAGATGACGCAAATGATAACGTTAGAGATAGTGGAAATTATTGGCGATAATTTAGTGTCAATACGTACGATTGTGATTAAGGCGTTGATTTAGTCGGATTTGAAAGATCGGTTGGGATTCAAAATGTGAAGTTTTGAGGAATTCAGAATTTGGTTATGGGGTGACACTGGGTTTCAACTAGGAGATGATGAAAACTTGAATTGGTTATGTTTGGGTTAAAAAAGTTTGAGGATATCACTCAGGTGGTTTACCCTAGAGTTAAGTTGCCTGTGCAACCAGTGAGTATAGTCACCCCATGTTTTGAGATGTAGCCTTGCGAAGAACAATATGAATAACGACATGACTTGATGATTGTATTGCGAAATAGTTTGATTTTCTAGAATGACTTAGTTGTTCAGTTAAATTGACTAAGGCGCGAAGTGCAACTGTGATGGATGCAACGTATAGGAAGTGTCTTCAAGAGATATCAATGTTTTCTAGATGACTGCAAGTCGAGTTGAGTAATAAGTGGTATAGGTGATGAGTGTATACTAGGGAAAGTTTCGAGGATGAAACTTGTTTTGAGTGGTGTATTATGTAGTATCCCATCTTGCTCAATTCAACTAGAGGAATCAAAGCAACGACGTTTGGACTTAGCCATGCAATTACTTGCTCGAAGTTTCGTCGGCCGAGGTAACTCCTCGCTCAAGTGGGTGGCTTCGGTGAACTTGCTTCAGCTTAACCTACATGTAAACCCCCTAAAATTTTACTATGATTTTTTTTTTGAATTAATTTATTTCGGTATTGATTTTTGTTTTTGTATTTGTATGTCGAGTGTGAATTTGTATATGTGAGTTTATTCATTTTTATATAAAAAGTTTTATTATACGTTTTCTTCATATATAAGAAGTATAGTTTTCGAAATAATATGAGATAATAATTTTTATTTAATTAAAGTTATAAAATGCGTCACGATTGTCAAAACTTTATTTTATTTTATTTATTATAAAAAGGTTATTGTATTTGTTGTAAAAGTATATGTGATAGTTTAGGAAATAATGCAATGACGTTTGAACTTAGGCATGCAATGACTTGCTTGAAGTCCCGTCGGCCGAGGTAACTCCTCGATCAAGTGGGTGGTTTCTGGGAACTCGTCTCAGCTTAACTTAGATGTAAACCCCCTAAAATTTCACTATGTTTTTTTAATTAATTTATTTCGGTATTGATTTTTGTTTTTGTATTTGTATATCGAGTGTGATATGTATATGCGAGTTATACATTTTTATATAAAAAGTTTTATTATATGTTTTCTTCATATAGAAGAAGTATAGTTTTCGAAATAAGATAAGATAATAATTTTTATGTACTTAAAGTTATAAAATACATCATGATTGTCAAAACTTTATTTCATTTTATTTATTAAAAAGGCTATTATATTTGTTGTAAAAGTATATGTGATAGTTTAGGAAATAATATTTTGTAAATAATGTGTTCTATTCGCATGAGAGGTACATGAAATTAAATTCATGTACATTTTAATTTTCAAAAACTAATTAAAATTATTTTATTTATTTATAAAATGGTATTGTAAATATTTAAATATTTATTGTAATTTATGAATTTATTAATTATTATTTTAATTATTTATAAAAAATAATTTGAAATTTGTTGATTTAATGTTTAAATCATTCATGGTAATTTAAATTAAGGTTTGATTTAAGTATGGATAGATAGGCTTTTTAGATAGTGGACTGATAAAAATCTAAGCCAGTTCCATTCATGACCAATCTCACATATATTTACTAGACTCAATAAAATTAAAAATACAGAAGAAAATATAAAAAGCTTGATCTTGTTTCCAGTACGATATTGGTTCTTGATGACGATGTTCTTCTCTTTTAAAATCTGTAATCTTGTAGCAGTATATATATTTTACGTATCGACCAAAGTTGATGTTGATTATTAAAATCAAGTGTGATCATTAACCAATGGGCCAACAAAAAAGTGTGTGCACGATACAAATGAGTCAAGAAGTGTATGCACGGTACAAATGAGTCAATAAATGCGTACACGATATGCAACACGAGTTTGGAGCCTAAGATTTGGCTATAACAGAAACACATATACTTCGGCATCAGACATAATCTCGTAAATTGAGTCGTTGACACTAAGTTCACAAGTTTATGATTAAGCCATTTCTACGACGAAATGGATAAAAGGCCGTAGGACAAGTATTGAGTAAAATACACTATGTTGTGAGGTACGACCTCAATGGTGATATACGAATGGATATTATGGCATGACCATGATGTTGATAAAAATAAGTTTTGTAGCACGGTCACAAGGTCTTAGAGAAAGACCACAATACTGCAACACGAGTAGTCTTATAGTTATGTAATGAACTGACCTAAGGCAAGATTAGAAAGACAACCAAAATCATATGAAGCACTCACTAAATGAATATGTTGGTTTTGTTTGGGTGGACGAGGGGCTCACTCACCAGTAAAGTTGTGTACTGACACCCACCAGTTTTTATGTACAGGTAACAGGTACTTGCTCGTTCGAGGCAGAGCTCGCTTGGATGTGCTGAGATATAGAGTTCCTTGGTATTTTTAGGCGTGCGCGACCATGTTAAAGACTTCACCTATACATGACATAATGCATGGACATCGCCTTCGTCAAGTTGTATGCCTTAAGACATGATTTTTTGTATTGAGAGATAAGAGAGAGCTAAGTGTTTGTATTCAAAGAGATTGTGAGCTTGAGCGAATGTAATCTTGGCCTAGGGCCAGCCCCTTGTAATGTTTATATTCTTATCAATAAAGTTCTGGTTTTGTTTTCAACACTTGTGTTCTTTTGTTGTTCTACTTTTTTGTTGATGTCTTCTGTGCGACTCGGTCGTTTAGCTTCTAATCGACCGTTTCAGCCATTCGTCTTGCGCGAGCGCAACTATATGCTTGTGTGGCATCATCCCTAGTGAGGATGATCGGTTCTTCGAAACCGAGGCTTGACAATAGTAATAGTATAAAATCCATCTCCGTAATAACAAATTCATATTCCATGTTTATCTAAATAGCAAGTTGACAACAAAAATATTACTCTCTTTTTTCTTGTTTCTTTTTAACTTAACATTAAAAAACTTATGGAATATAGGAACAAAGACAGGTAAAGTTTAATTTTATTAAGTGTGAAGGTAAAGAAGAGATGGATCAAAACATACACTATTTGATGAATCGACTTAGTCACAATCGTGAAGAGCTCTAGCTGATTCCTCTGTATGAGTCAAAGTCTAAAGGCCTTTTAAGTCGACAAACCAACACTTTGTGCCAATCTTTAGACAGTTTGTACCACGTGTAGTGCCCCATCCCTCTCAGTCAATCGGAGGAATCAAAACGCCGACGGTGTTCGGACTTAGCCTTGAAACGGCTCTCGAAGACATCGCTCGGTCGAGACGACCGCTCGCTCAGGTGGGGTAGTTTCGGTGAACTTGCCTTATCTTAGCCTTCATATAATAAATTGCATGCTTTCAACTTGCACAAGTAGGCTTAATAATAAAAGAGATGAATCCACATAGCTAAAGGGAATAATTTCGACGGATCAAATTGAGTTAGAATATGGAAAGGTCCAACGGTCGGCTTAGAGTTGGTGCATGACGTGCTTTGAAAATGACACTCGATCCTTCGTCCCGTGGCTTGGGAGAAAGAAAGTTTGTTGAGTCGACGAAGTTATGAACATAGCCTAAGTCATAGGCGTCGCCCACATAAATGCTTCATAAAGCATGCACGGTCCTGTCGTCCAAGGCTTGGCTTAGCCTTGGCTTGCTCCATGAGTTAAGTTGCGTTGTACAGCTTGTGCCATAAGTCTAGGCACCCAAATGACTTGGTCGTTCAGAAGTCGAACGCATGCGTGGCACGTTTTCTGCTATGCGATGCTTAATGCAGCCTTTGCTCGTCGAGTCGTTGTGCGTTAAGTCAGGCAAGTTATGTTAGGCTATCGGAGTGGTAGCAAGCACGGTCCTATGAGTTCTACGGCTGGGTATAACTACATGGTCTTACGGTCTCAAGGCCCGTCATATAAATTTTGACTTGGACGATAGCGTCGCGTAGGTCGAAGTTGGTTTGAGGCACGATGCACGGACCTAGTGTTAAGGCAGGAACCACGGTTGATTTAATGAGTTTTGGA
This sequence comes from Iris pallida, assembly GCA_029216955.1. Classification (NCBI taxonomy): domain Eukaryota; kingdom Viridiplantae; phylum Streptophyta; class Magnoliopsida; order Asparagales; family Iridaceae; genus Iris; species Iris pallida. The sequence goes on along the minus strand of JANAVB010009198.1, from coordinate 4,745,344 downwards.
GGAAGGACTATCGAATAGGCATTGAGTTGAATAAAATGATATGGTAACGTGGAAATAATGCTCGTGATCGTGGGTTGTCGAGGGGTCTCAAATGATAGAAAGAATGCTCGCGACCGTGGGTCATCGAGGGGTCTCAAATGATAGATGGTTTGATATTGGTTTTGAAAGAGATGGTAACATTGGAAGAGGAATGACTGTGTGAGACGTCAGTTTGTGTCGAGTCTTGTATGGTTATTGGACAACTTGTCGACAAGGAGGAGTTTCTATGCGCGACAACCCTGGGCGCCATGGGACCGCGGCATTCCGGAGGGAAACAGGTATAGCCGTAGCTGGACGAATCGCTCGGGTCATTCGGGAACTTTCAGCGGGACTAGCTACTTGCGCTGAAAGGGTCGTCGAATGGCAAGGCTATAGTCCAGGATAGCTTGTGATGTTAGTGACCAATTCATATAGATGGGTCGGCACGGGCGGCAATCCGCGTGTGTGCCTTTGGATTGAGTCAGTTGGATGTGTGTACAGTTAGAACACAAGGTTTGGTCCTAAGATTTGGCATCAACATAGGCGACATACTACGGCACGAGATACGACGTCGGTTTTAAGTTGTTGGCATATAAGTTGCATAAGTTATGGTTTGAGTTGTTTTGAGTTTAAGTCAGGAAATGTCGCAAGGCAAAGTCGGTCAAGTGATACTTAGGCCAGAAGTCTTGATTGGGTCTGTTGGTGATCGAAGTAGCAATGGCCGCGAGGCGACGATATGGTGAAGTCACATTGAGTTGCGAGGCACGGTATGATGGATTTGTAAGCACGGTCACACGAAAATGGAGCTTCATCGCGTAGTTGCGTCTCTGAGTTTATGCCATAAGGCAAATACGACTTGATAGGTTAACGTTGTTGAGTTAACATTGATGTTGCGAGCACGGGATGGTCTAAAGATACAAAATAAAGCAAGGCGTCGGTCATAAAACTGACCCTAAGGCAAGACTAGAAAGACAATCGATAAGAAGTGACTATGTTGTACAAAGTAAATCAAAATTGTTGGGTTTGTATGGGTGGGCGAGGAGCTTATTCTACCAGTACAGTTGAGTACTGACACCCACATAGTTTTTATGTGCAGGCACAGGTAGAAGCTCGTGGCCCGGAGCTCGCTCGGATGCGTCGAGGCACGAAGTTCCTTAGCGATTCGAAGCGTGCTGCCGCATGGAGTAAAGACTTATACAGGACATAATGTATGGACGTCGCCTTCCAAAGCTTCCGCTGGACTCAAGACTTGTATTAAGAGATGAGAGAGAGCTGAGTCAACTTGTAAAATATGAGAAGAGTGAGCTTGAGTGATTGTAATCTTGGCGTTGTGCCATAATGTAATCGTTGTTTCAATATCAATAATGAGCTTCTTTGAATAACTTGTGTTTGTTCTTAATTTTTGCTGCTATTATTCAATGTCTCTGCTCGGGATTCTGTGTGACGACCCCGTCGCAGCTGCTGAAATCGGTCGTTATGGAACCTGTCTTGTACGAGAGAAATCTAGGCTCGTACGACATCACGCCTTAGCAAGGACGATCACTCCTACAGGAGCAGGGCGTGACATAATGGTATCATAGCACGACTTTACGTCCTTAGAATATCGATTGAATTCTTTAACTCCGCTGTTCCGCAAACTCTGAATGTCGCTTCCATATATTGATATCTTTGGTGCACTCTCTCTCAAATGTCCCACGGATGTCCATACAATAAGTCTATCTATTTTATAAAATATAGGAGAACAGTTTTTGATAACAAAACAAAAAGATGGTTCGCATAAGCACGGTTGGCTAGGTCGGGCTGGGCATATATACCAAAGTTGCATCGACCTTAGAAAAGTCGAGTGCGGGAATTGAATCGTGTCGAACGAGAATGAGTTGAACTTGATTTAGTAAAGTGAGATGACTATCGATAGGGGTGCTACCGAGCGACGATACCGTCGGTACGATATTGATGAGCGTGCTTGGAATTCGAGGAATGGTTCGAACGAGATTTGAAGAAGTAGATTTTGATTCAAATGATAAGTTGAGGATTTGTTGAATGACTTCATCCCTGAGTGGTGTATGCGATAGCCTCAGGAATGTCAATCGAATGATTGAGGAAATTGATGTTGTGAATGATTCAAGGGATAATGATTGAACTTGAACTTGAACGTCAAGGAGATTATCCAGTCGGACGATAGCATCATTCGTACGACTCAAAATTCATTGCAAACGAAGATTGTCAAGTTACGTATATCGTCGATGGTATTGAGGCGTATCAAAGATGATATGCGATAATTCGGGGGTACTCTGACTCGGCAAATGACGATCGTGTAAGTGTTATTGTTCGGTTGGATGCAATACTTAGGATTTTGATCGATATGAATGTTGGATAAAAATGATTATGTTTTGATGGTTGCGCCGATAACCACAACGTCGACAATCTTGTCTTGTGCGAGCGCAACTCTAGACTCGCACATGCGTTACGTCGGATTTGGGGCGAACGTTCCGCATGAGCACTGACATGGTGATTCATGTCGCAGGAATAATCGAACTCAGAAAATCAGGATGCGACAACGTTGATTGTCTCGACTTGTCGGTTTAATGCGAAGGAAAATTTGAGGATGTGTAGGCTTGCGATTGATGAATGAAATAAAACTTGGGGATTGAATAGATCCAATCCACGTATCGAGAGTTAATTAGTCTAGACGCAAAACAAGAGTTACGTCTCGATGAGGATGACTATCTCGCGGAAGCGTGCATGGTGATTCATGCCCACCATGGATAATCTGATTCGCGTGAGATCGGGGCGCAACATATTGTTAAGTTAGACGACCTTGTGATCGATTACGTGAATTGGAATAGATGACTTCGGAAGTATGGAATAAAATTGTGGTTTAGCGATGAATTGTGTCGTAGCGTGCTTGACTTGGAGATTGATAGGCAGATTATGTCTAATGTGTTTGAAGAGATAGACTGTGCGAAGATGGTTCATTGAACGAGCGATATTGAGATGTCGTGGAATTGGTTGAACGTAAGTTGTCGTAGGATGGCTTTGCTGAATGACTCGGACCCCGTGCGACAAATATTAGGATGTCTGTAGGAAATCTATGCTCGAAGTTTAGAAATCGGAGTGATGCGAGCTTGGGTAGAAAACCTCGTACTATCAATTCTGTTTGACCTTAGGATGGGGTCAGTGTTGATATCGTTGTTTGGGAACTGTGATTCCAATACTGACAATTGACTTTAGCCTAAAGAGATTGCCTAGCGGCTAGGCGAGATATCCATGTTGCGAGGGTTAGCATCGGTAGTATTAATTTTCAAGATTGAGTAGATGGATCGATAGGTGGAATTGGATTTACTGTCACAAGGCTTGTTTGAAATGCATATATTTTGGGGACGCCTGGAATGTGTACACGATCCAAACTAAGTGATACGCTGAATCAGGTGAGACTTGAGGAATGGAGAGTGTCGAAGAGTTTGAGATTGTGAGTTCTGAAGAACGGATTGAGGGTAGCACGAGCATGGCTCGAATTTGTGGGAACGCATAGGAGAAATGTGTGCGAGAGTTCTTGAATGTTGAGTAAGAAGTTATAAGTCGATAAGTGTACTCAGTTAGTTTCGAGGACGAAACTTTTTCTGAGTGGTGTATGATGTAGTGCCCCGTCCCGCTCAGTCAATCGGAGGAATCGAAACGCCGATGCCGTTCGGACTTAGCATTGAAACGGCTTCTCGAAGACATCGCTCGGTCGAGACGATCGCTCGCTCAGGTGGGGTAGTTTCGGTAAACTTGCCTTATCTTAGCCTTCACATAATAAATCGCATGTTTTCAACTTGCACAAGTAGGCTTAATAATAAAAGAGATGAATCGACATAGCCAAAGGGATTAATCCCGACGGGTCGAATTGAGTTAGAATATGGAAAGGTCCAACGGTGGGCTTAGAGCTGGTGCACGATGTGCTTTGAAAATAACACTCGATCCTTCGTCCCATGGCTTGGGAGAAGGAAAGTTGGTTGAGTCGACGAAGTTATGAACATAGCCTAAGTCATAGGCATCGCCCGCATAAATGCTTCATAAAGCATACATGGTCCTGTCGTCCATGGCTTGGCATAGCCTTGGCTTGCCCCATGAGTTAAGTTGTGTTGCACAGCTTGTGCCATAAGTCGAGGCACCCAAATGACTTGGTCGTTCAGAAGTCGAACGCATGTACGGCACGTTTTCCGCTATGCGATGCTTGACGCAGCCTTTGCTCGTCGAGTCGTTGTGCGCTAAGTCAGGCAAGTTATGTTAGGCTATCAGAGTGGTAGCAAGCACGGTCCTACGAGTTCTACGACTGGGTATAACTACATGGTCTTACGGTCTCAAGGCCCGTCATATAAATTTTGACTTGGGCGATAGCGTCGCGTAGGTCGAAGTCGGTTTGAGGTACGATGCACAGACCTAGTGTTAAGGCAGGAACCACGGTTGATTTAATGAGTTTTAGAGGAAGGACTATCGAATAGGCATTGAGTTGAATGAAATGATATGGTAACGTGGAAAGAATGCTCGTGACCGTGGGTCGTCGAGGGGTCTCAAATGATAGAAAAAATGCTCGCGACCGTGGGTCATCGAGGGGTCTCAAATGATAGATGGTTTGATATTGGTTTTGAAAGGGATGGTAATATTGGAAGAGGAATGACTGTGTGAGACGTCAGTTTGTGTCGAGTCTTGTATGGTCATGGGACAACTTGTCGACAAGGAGGAGTTTCTACGCGCGACAACCCTGGGCACCATGGAACCGCGGCGTTCCGGAGGAAAACAGGTATAGCCATAGCTGGACGAACCGCTCGGGTCATTCGGGAACTTTCAGCGGGGCTAGCTACTTGCGCTGAAAGGGTCGTCGAATGGCAAGGCTATAGTCCAGGATAGCTTGTGATGTTAGTGACCAATTCATATAGATGGGTCGGTATGGACGGCAATCCGCATGTATGCCTTTGGATTGAGTCAGTTGGATGTGTGTACAGTTAGAACACAAGGTTTGGTCCTAAGATTTGGCATCAACATAGGCGACGTGCTACGGTACGAGATGCGGCATCGGTTTTAAGTTGTTGGCATATAAGTTGCATAAGTTATGGTTTGAGTTGTCTTGAGTTTAAGTCAGGAAATGCCGTAAGGCAAAGTCGGTCAAGTGATACTTAGGCCAGAAGTCTTGATTGGTTCTGTTGGTGATCGAAGTAGCAATGGCCGCGAGGCGGCGATATGGTAAAGTCACATTGAGTTGCGAGGCACGGTATGATGGATTTGTAAGCACGATCACACGGAAATGGAGCTTCATCGCGTAGTTGCGTCTCTGAGTTTATGCCGTAAGGCAAACACGACTTGATAGGTTAACGTTGTTGAGTTAACATTGATGTTGCGAGCACGGGATGGTCTAAAGACACAAAATAAAGCAAGGCGTCGGTCATAAAATTGATCCTAAGGCAATACTAGAAAGACAATCGATAAGAAGTGACTATGTTGCACAAAGTAAATCAAACGTGTTGGATTTGTATGGGTGGGCGAGGAGCTCATTCCACCAGTACAGTTGAGTACTGACACCCACATAGTTTTCATGTGCAGGCACAGGTAGAAGCTCGTGCCACGGAGCTCGCTCGGATGCGTCGAGGCACAGAGTTCCTTAGCGATTCGAAGCGTACGGCCGTATGGAGTAAAGACTTATATAGGACATAATGTATGGACGTCGCCTTCCGAAGCTTCCTCTGGACTCAAGACTTGTATTGAGAGATGAGAGAGAGAGTTGAGTGAACTTGTAAAATGTGAGAAGAGTGAGCTTGAGTGATTGTAATCTTGGCCTTGCGCCCCAATGTAATCGTTGTTTCAATATCAATAAAGAGCTTCTTTGAATAACTTGTGTTTGTTCTTAATTTTTGCTGCTATTATTCAATGTCTCTGCTCGGGACTTCTGTGTGACGACCCCGTCGTAGCTGCTGAAATCGGCCGTTATAGAACCTGCCTTACACGAGCGAAATCTAGGCTCGTACGGCATCACGCCTTAGCGAGGACGATCGCTCCTACGGGAGCGGGGCGTGACACCACCTGCCGAGCTATATCTCATAGGAGTCCTCTAATCACTTCCTTTGATTAATACGACATACTAGTTACCAAATTGTGTGTAGATAAAGCGCCATTCTTCCCCAAAAATTCCAAAAAACAAACAAAGTAAACGACCACATATGCAATGGCTGCAGAAATAAAGCTCGTTAGATTTCCTTTGTCCATAAAGTTCTTTAAGTTTCTTTGTTTTCTTTGGCAGGCTACTTACTAGAGGGGAAAAACAAAATTTGACACATAGTTTGACCTCTTTTGAGCCCCTTCAATCAATCAAAAGCATCATTTGCTACAACAAATGTCAAAAGCAAGAAATAAATAAAACAAGCTTTAGTACGTGCATGTACAACTGCTGAGACAATAAGACAATATTGGATGCTCTATGGAATTTTTTTGTCGATGAAGTCCTTTTTCACTTCCATTTATTGCTCTAGTACGTGCATGTACAATTGTAGAGACTTATGAACATGAAACAAATAAGGGCATCAAGATAGTTGGATCTTGTCAGGTCACCATCAACGACAAAAGTGTAATTTGTCGAAAAAACTTCCATATTTAAGTAAGACACAAAAGTCAGCATATGTGTGTACAGACTACAAAAGCTATAAGACAACACTGGAGGCGCGTTGGAATGTCTTCTTTGATAAATCAATTATTTATTTTTGTTGATTTCTTTGGCAGACTATTTATGACACTGAAAACAACCAAACTTGGAATGAAGATAGTTGGAGCTCATATAGTCACATTCTACCAATCAAAAGGTCCATCTACTGTGAAACTACCATACTTTGTCAAGAAATATAGAAAGTAAGCAGGAATGTGAATGTAAGTAGTATACTATAGATACTATAAGGTGGCACTAAAGGCTTGTTGTAATTTCTCTGTCGATAAGTCCTTAGTTTACTTTCATTTATTACTTTCCTAGGCTATATAGGATTACGGAGTAACCTAATTTGGCATAATGATAGTTGGAGGTCACCTAGTAACCATTACCCAATCAAAATAGTTTGCCAAAGAAACAAATTATAGAGGACTTTGGACCGTTTAATTTGTTGATAGAGTAATAATAATATGTTCTAATGGTAAATTTGAATAAGTTGCTTTCTATTGTAACATTGTATCATTTCATGTAGCAAACATGTTGGTTTCTAAAAAAAGGTTATTTCTATTTATAATGCTTTGTTGTTTTCTGTATGCTTGTAAAACATGTCAACTATGGTTAAGTCTTTGGAATTTTACCAATGATTTTGTGATATCATGAGATGACATATATGTGACATATACCCTTTATAAGTTTTGTTCCCATATAGTTTATGGTCAAAGGTTTGCCAAGATAGATATCGATTGAACCAGTTGAGGCTATATAATAACAATATAGCGGACATCGTAATTATGTTCTAGCCCACATTAGGTTAATATGTTTTCTAAAAGACTCAACATGGAATTCCCAATATACTATATATGTAACATGTCAATGAGAAATTCTATCAAATCATGATACAAGTGCCTTGTAATCTGAAGTCGTCACAACACCTTGTGAGCATGCAACTATACTCTGATACCTTGTCATGATGATTATGAACATGAGCCCACACCCGGTGGTTATTAGGTGTCACAAATTGTACATGGGGATGGTGAGTAACTTTCAAGGAATCCGTCATTGTGGGCCTATATTTGTATGGAGTGAATGTCATATGATCCTATATGTCACAATCTAGAAATTTTTATGCAATTTGAATACTAAAATAGAATAGTTTTTATTATAAATATTACTAGAGTGTTGGACTTTTGGTTGGGATACATAGTTACTGGACAAATTTTGTTATTGACATTAGATCTACTACCTATCTAGTCGCGATGTTATGTGTCAAAACGAATAAATTGTATTGTTATTGGAAATGTGTAACAACTATTTATCCTCACACCATATTAGGGTCATCATATACTGCTAGATGCCAATTTTAGTCTATAAGTGAGCACAACAAAGTAGTAGCAGTGGGCCCGGATTTATATTCGTTGATTTTTTTGTTGGAAATTTGGTGGTTGAATTTAAGTTCGATCCAAAATTTGAACCTTGTTTTTGTCTTGGTTTTGAGCGTAACATCTAACAAAGATTAGGGTCAACTATAACAGTGTCTAATATGTGCAAAGCAAGTATACTTAGGCATAACACCCACGAAATTAAGATAATTTTTAAATAATAATAGACAGTAAAAATCTAATCATGAGTTCATTAATTAATTAAGTGAATATATATAATACAAATTTAGATAAAACCTTTTCTTATATGAACACTTAACATATATAGGAATGGAATCTAGCTAGAACCTATTCAAACCTATTACTAACAACAGAACAATCCAACTCCTTAAACTTTCATATATGAGTAAAACCAACCCCAACTCAAATCTATGAAAATCATATCCTTTCATATTTTTTTAAACCTAAGTCTTTATCATATTCATCATAATCAATCAATAAGACAAATTTCTGTATAACTAAATCCCTTTCTAATCCTAAAAGTTTAGAAACTATCTCTTTCTCCACCATTTTCTAGAATATTATATTACCTTTTTATCATCTAAACCAGCAATCTAATAGCCTATATGCATGGACATATCCTAACAATCAAACTGCAACCAAACTGTCCACAACTCGATCTCAAACAATCCGAGCCTACCATATTGACCACGACACCCTTTACATCCCCGTCGTAAGATTAAAATGCATATATGACCGACCATAATTGGACAATTGACTACTTTTGGGATAATAAGCCTCCGCAAACTTGACACCTTCTAGAATACTAATCATTTCAAAAGAAACCGAAGACTCTAGGACATCACAACAACTTAATTATAATTGAAAGCAAAGATTACGGGAGCACAATTGGCAAAGAAACACAAAGTTTTCTTGAATAGCATATTTGAATTCAGTAAACTTTTCAATAGATTCATGTATAGGTCCCGAAACTAAGTTGCTCGTCGATCGTTTAGAAAAGCAAGAGAAGGATGTTACGGTAATATTATGCAAGGTCGACAAGTTGTTTCCTTCTAGATTCTTCGACTCCATGGCGCATTTTCCAATTTATTTTTCCTATGAGTCATGTGTTGGTGGGCCTGTCGGTTATCGGTGGATGTACCCATTCGAGTTGCATCTAAACCACATAAGAGAAAGCTAAAAACAAGGCACGGTCTATTTGCCCAATGATTGGATCATATTTTTGAATATTGCTAATCAATTAAGTTTAACATAATGACATTACTAATATTTATGTAAATACTATTATGTTCCTATATACTTAAACTTAGCATTGGCCTACTGTTCATTAAATTTTTCATACTGTTATACTACTTTGTTCACCTAACATATACTTACAGGCAATCAATAAGCATGATCAAACCACGACATATGTAATCAAAAATTAATGATAGGCCAAGGATGATGTTATACAAGAAAAATTTTCTGAACCGCCCAATGACCTATCCGGGATCCCACACTCGAGGGTTCCATTGACGTCAAAGAAAAAGACGTCATCAACGTGCTCTTTGTTTTTTATACTTGTTATGTGTTTTCTCTTTATTTTATAGGAACAAATGTACATTGGGTTCAAAATGGGCACTAGGAAGCTCAAACCTAAGCCTAAACAAACATCCTAGTCCACCAAACCAAACTGGCAAAACCAATCTATAAAGTAGTCCATTCAAGTTATTCTGAATCCAAACTATAAACATTCTGAAAATGAGGTGATCAAACCCGGACCGAGTTCTGCCCAAACTTGGACCGAACTCAGTCCCCCTGACCCAGTTTGCTATTTGACCTTTCCCTTCTGGTGACCAGGCTCTAATGTTCCCAAACTCAGTCCTCAATAAACCTATATATATCTGTGGGTTTTCACCATTTCAAGTCACTCATTCACTTTTATATCTTTTACCATCTGAGCTATAAACCTTCTCTATTCCTAACATCAACTCTCAGCCTTCTAGTGCCAACACGGTTCCAATTTTAGAAGTCTAATTGAGTTGTAAATCTTGGATTTTAAAGTATTGTCCCTACACTTATTGTTGTGAATTCATGAGTCCTTCGTATTAAAGATCATAGTTGGTTGTGTCCTTCGGATCAACGCACGAGGTGTAATAAGTCAACGTGGCCTTCGGATTAAAATATGTGGTGTAACTGCTATTTCAAATAGTAGATTAATATCAAACAAGAGTTCTTGAGATTGGACTAGTCATCTCAGATGAAAATTAGTATAAACCTCCGTATTTGCATTTGCTTCTCTCTATTCATTTACTTTATGCATTTACTTATATACTGCTTGCATTATATTTGTTTGATTAGTGCCATATAATTTTTTATTATTGATTTTTATTCTGCTGTGCACATGCTCTCTATTACCCCCTCTAAAGGTGCTTAACGGTCCTACAATTGGTATCGGAGCATGAACTCCATTATTTAGCTTAAAATTGTTAGAGTAGATTATTATTATCATTGTTATACTCTGATTCTAATTTCCTACAATTGGTATCTGAGCAGGTTATATTCATATATAACACTCTAGAGAGCATACATATGGCTGACGTAAAATCTATATTCACCGGTGAAGGGTAGTTCACCAATAGATCTCTACTATTTGATGGAAAGAACTATACTTATTGTAAGACACAAATAAGCTTCTACCTAAAGTCTCTAAACTTTACTTGTGGTCATGTGTTGTCAATGACTACAAAAAGCCTACTATCACCTCTATTCTCACTTTCTTTATTATTAACAAGTCTTACATAGTTACAGGAGAAAGAAAAAAAAGTTAGCTAGCCTTGATGTATGATACTACCACATTTCTAGCTTGAGGGTATTTTGGTCTTTTTGGTGAAATTTTGAATTTTTTTAATTAATTTAATGAATTGGTGATTTCTATGTTGACTTTGACTTATTGAAACTTAGTGGACTAGCCTAGAGCTTACCCTAGCTATGGTAACCCTAGTCTAACTTAAGTTAACCTACTTTTAGTCATTAAAAATTAGTTTTAAAGTAGGAAGGTTAAGTTTAAGTGAAATGGTTCATGACTTATGACTTGACTCAATGACTTATGATTTACCAATTTCATGACTTGCAATTAAGCCATAGGCCCATGACTTAAGCCCAAAACCCAATCAAACCTACCCATGGCAGCCACAATTAGGATTTTCCCTTGCCTGTATGTATTCTCTTAATGTGTTCTTGCCTCTTTTGTTCTTGACCTAGATTTTAATGGAAAGATAATTTCCCATTCTCGTAAAATCCTATTTAATTCTATTCAACTCCTTTTTAACCCCAGTCTTTTGCATTAGGATCTAATTATTGTGTATCGACTGATTCTGGAGGTTCACCTCAGTTTTTGTGCCATTTGGAGCTTGGGAGTTGCCATTTGGAATCCTTCCATTTGGAACTTTCTTGAGTATTGACACTCAATAGGTAAACCATTCAAATCCACTATTTTTCTCTGATTTATTTGCATTTAGGGCTAGATCTAGGAGTCTCCTAGTTGCCCCTAAAATTTGGGCATAATTCGTGTCCATTTAGTGTCCGTATCGGACACGTATCATAATGGATACATAGGTGATTGTTAAAATGCCCCTTAGGGACTTGTTTTCGTATTTTGAAAATCTAATTTCATGAATCCCTAGATCTAGGTGTTTATGTTAACTTTTATGAAGGGTGATTTGTATTTTCATGTCTTTTTGTGTTGGATTTTCGGGTTGGACACGCCGTGCGAGATCCGGTTCAGTGCCCTGCCTATCGGGCCCTAGAACTCCTTGCACAGGACACTTCGAGGCACAAAATTTGACATGGACCCTCCTTGGATGACTGACACCATCCTCCCAAAATAAGGGAGTGTATGGTGGAGTGTACGAGGAGAAATCCTTCCCGCACTGGCCGTGCGGTCGGCTGTGCGCGCACGATTTTCTGCCCTGATACGGGGTCGGACACGCCGTGACACGTGTCTAAGACACGGTGAAGGTTGTCCTAGGGGTAGCCCTACCTCTGGCACATGTGTATGCAAGGCCACGTGTCACCACGTGGCCTGTGTCGCACGTGGGACACGTATGCACGTGTGTACGATGCTGTTCACTGCGGGTGCACTCGTGTGGTGTTTGTGTGGATTGAACGCGGCTGTATCCACTTGGTTGGACACGGATGGGTGTCGTGACACGTGTACACTCGACACTTGGTTTACCAACCATTTAATTAGTGTATTAACATGTTTTTGAATTCGAAATTGGTTTTCCCATTCTCACTGATACGGGTTTCCTTAAATTGAATTTATGAAGGTTTAATTCATTATTGAACTGATTTTTAATGATTAATTTCCATGTTAGAATCACTAAACATGTGTATTACATTACTACAATGTTGATTATTGGCTGGTGTAGGGTCTTGGGATTTCGAATAGGTTTTGGGGTTTGAATTGATATGAATAAACTGTCATTTGAACACAATATGCACTGTTCTCATTCCTAATTTTTTTTAATTCCCTGTTACAACTAATTTTTTCCTGTTTAATCACCATGTATTAATGCAATTACATAGGTATTAGTTGCTGCAATGTGGGATTCATGTTTGATGCAGGAAGTTTGGGTTTCAAAGGGAAATGGATTTTTGATTCGGGTTGGTATTGAGATAGGGCTGTTGACTGATACATTCCAGTTTGAAATCCCGATTTTAATTCCCATGTTTAAAAAATGAATTGATGTTTAAATTCATGTGCATGAGTATTAGTTTACTGCTAATAAAGATTGTGATTGGTGTTAGGAGTTTGAGTTTGAATTTGATGAAGGGGTTTCAAATTTGGGCTTGGATTGATTTATGAACTATCATAGGTTCTCATTTTCCTGAATTTACACACACTAACACCTGAGATTATGATCACTATTTTTCCTATTACAGTTCCTATATCCCTGTCACCCTAAAACATCTACACACCACTAAACTGTCATTGCCATGTAATTTCCTGTACACACACTCATCAACACCTCACATGTTACACTCTAACTGTCACTTGACACCTATGCTTAGCTAACACTCTACACACACACCCTCACATGTAGACACACACATACATTGCAATGATTCCTTTTCTGTTTTACTAAGTTCCTGAACACATGATACACATACTGTTTTTTCTATTTGTCACACACACACATGTACCCAAAAAAATGTATATATATATATATATATATATATATATATATATATACATATATATATATATATAGGTAAATGTGTGTTATTTACATAAGTTAAGTATATTTTTAAATGTGTGAAATATGTGGGAATAAGCAATATGTGTGGAATGTGTGATTAGCCTATGGCCTATAGCCTATGGCTCCTAATAGGTATATGCCTATAGTGAATATGTACATATTTACATAGAAATTGTGTGTGGTTGGCTTGTATAGCCTAGATATTGTGTGTGTAAGCTAGAATAGGCTGGTTAGGCTTAGTGAGACTTGTTTGGGCTAGACTTGACCTAGTTGACCTGGTTTGACTAGTGTAGTTTGACTAGAGTTGACCGAGGGTTGATGTCACGACCCGTACCCGCTTTTCGAATACGAGACGTGTCCAAGCCCAGCCTACGCCGCTGTATCGGCGGTAGTATGCTGTCTAGCCCACAATAAATAAAGTGCTCATGAATACTAACTGCTCATTCACAACAACTAAATCAACTGTACAAAATATAGAAGTTTTACATTTGAAGAAGAATATAAGTTTTTAAGAATGTAAGTTTTTACATTTATAGAAAACTACTACACAACTAACTAGTCTTCTATGGTTTAGCCTTCGAGACTCTATCTCCCCCTCGTATGGTCCATAACGCAAGGGTAGGCAGGTCAACCTCACCTATAACAACGATCCAGTCAGGAAAGGAGCAGAGTACAACCATATTGCAATTAATGTTGTTAGTCCAAAATAAGTTAGAATAATGAGAAACAATAATGGCAAAGAGTATAGAGAGAACTAGCAAGAGATGAACTAGCAGGATATGAACTAGCAAGATATAAACTAGTAAGATATGATCTAGCAGGACAAGAACTAGATAAAGAAATAATGGAAACAACTATGTGTTTGTGAAATACCTTTTAATACGTGAATGGCTGGGCTAATACGGCACATCATACGATGGCTATCATTCAGTAATTGGTACGGCTAACTCATACGTGGGTGTGTATGACTTAGCTATCATTCGGTAACGGTAATTGGGTTTGTTCACGTATTTGTCGAGTATTCCCCTCCCGACTCTCTAACAATCAATAACGGTCAATGATACACCAAGAAGGATATGATAACTATAGTGTCACAATCGTGTCGCAATGGAATATCAAGCAATGACTCAACGAGATATCAAACAAGAAAACTATAGAGTAAACGTTATAATGAACTAAAACATAAATGCAATACTATACTTGCCTGAATCCTTGTACAAACCGTAGTCACAAGTTGATGATGAGGGGAATGCCGATCAAGAAGCTGTCAACCTATAACACATATCGCACCACGAACCGTACATGAAAACCATAAATCAATTCTAATGTTCTAGTTCTAAATTCATGGAATAGTGACTAACTGGATTACTAACCTAATAATAATTAATTCGTAAATAATTCACTTTAAAACCTAATTTAACCTAATAGTAATATGAATATAATCTATACATGCAAGTTTGGCCATCAAAAGTCATGTTTCCAATTTTTGGAAACCATGGCACGCAAATCGAGGTATACCGTTGTCTATTTAGTCAAACGCTGTGAACTCTAGATTTTGAAAGTACATCTTGGTATATTTCAGTGCCACAAGTGCGTTGGAATCAATCGTGCCACAAAATCATGCTTTGGTCAAAAGATATCGCCGTTATGGCTAATCGTGACCAAAACGGGGATCAACCGATCAGTTCTGAGTTCACAGAATAAATAAAATACTAGATGAACGAAATAATTTCTAGAAATCTTATATGTCGTAGAGATCTGTGTTAGCTTTCCGAAACTTTAAACGGTTCGTGATTTCGATTTCTGGTTCTCCCGGAATCTCGAAAACACCAAAACGTGTCAAGTTTCGGACAACCGACACTCTACGAATTTTTCAGAAATTTAGGTTTAGAAATTACAAAAATAAATTAGATATTCAGAAACTATACCTAAATACGCTTCCAATAAAAAAAACGGCACACGAAAAAGAGGTCCGAGTTGACGGCAATCGTCTCGGGAAGTCGGGGAATCACCAGGATCAAACTCCAAAAGGAGGAGGCTATAATTAATTAGGGTTTGTGAATATACAATGCATATATATAGGAGAGAGAGAGGCGGTTACTGTAGCAGCGCCGACAGGTGGGCCCCCCGGGTGTATTTTTGGGTAATTATTTATTTAATTCAGGAAATCATTTAAAAATTATTTTAAGTCCAAATAAATCAAAATAAATTGCAGAAAAATCCAGAAAAATTCTAGAAAATTATAGAAAATATTTCTAAGTGTCTAGAATCTAAATAAAAATATTTTTAACACAAAATATCATCATGTGACCTCACATTAAATTTCCAAAGCCTATAAAATATTATTTCTATAGGTTTTAATTATATAAAAATTCCCAAAAATTCTAAAAAATTCAGAAAAATTCTAAAATATTCTAGAAATTATTTTTAGTCATTTAGAGTCCAACTAAAAATATTTGGTCCTGAAATACCCCCGCATGACCTTACAGTAAATCCTGAAAGTCCTAAAAATTATAAAACCTTAAATATTAAACACCTACAAATATCCAAAAATTGTAGAAAAATATAAAATAACTAAATATTAAATAGATAAGCTATCTAGAGGTCATATGACCTTAATATGATCATAGGCCACCTACAAGCTTTAGCATAACTCACAACGGCCATAAAATTAATCATAAACAAATAAAATAAAAAAATTAAAAAAAATTGGGAAGTGGGCTTACAGTTGACTTTAGCCTAGATTGACCCCAAACATCATGTAGATGTATTGTAGCAGTCTATTATATTATTTTAGACTTGTAGTGAGTTGTATTGTTCTATAGGAGACAGACACCACACCTCGGACAGTAGATTCTCTTCAGTTATTCGGTATACCAGGCGAGTACATTATCTGATCATTTTATATCTTATTTAGGGTTATATTTTCTTCTTTATATTACTTTACTTGAAGCTAACACGTTGGTAACACGGATTAGTACTATCTGGATCTTGTTGTGTGATGTTATCCCCTTAGCGGATACATCGGATATTTCATGTTCGTGTACTTTATCATGAGCATCGTGCACTCCTTGTGTTCATGATATTCGTGTACAAATCATATAAAATTGTGTATACTCATGTGCTCACATGATCATCGCGTACAAACTATACTTCATGTGCAATAACATAACTTGACTAGATCCTTGTGTATTGATTGGGACAGGGGGGTAAAAGTGGTTATGTATTCAATCCAGTAGATTACTCGTGTACAACCTCTGTAGGTTACTCGTGTACAACATCGTACCGTTTACATAACCATCTTGTGCTCTGAATCACTAGTGTAAGCCCCCTGAATTTTAGGGTTTATTTTTATTTTTCTTAATGAATTATTTTTGATAAGTGTTTTATTATTTAATTGTTTTTGATCATTAATGTACCTTTCTATGACTTTGACTTCTGGAGCGTCAGGGATGCCAATCTCTGTAAACTCTCTTCACGGGTTTTGAAGTAGACAAGATTACCTTCGTGTTGATATATCATGTCCCACTTGAATTCGTCCCCTTGTGTGCTTTTTGTATCACGCAATTTTGGGTCAACTTAGACCAATTAATCATTGAATAATTATTCCCACTTTTATTTTTGATCTTCGTTTGCACGTTACCGTGACTTTTAATTTAGAAGCACGAGACCAGTCATTTTTTCAAAACCAACTTCTCATGAATAATCTACTCGATATGGTTTTCACCCATGACCTTCGTGTCCCACTCAGACACTCCATTTTGTGCTTCATTTTCTTCGCACAATTTTCGGGTCAATTTAGGTCGATTTATTTTCTACCATGAAACCTGATTTATTTTACAATTTAATTTCGGGATTCAACATCGATCCAACCTAGTCGACCCAAAGTATGGACGTGGCCCACACGAAGTCTACTACCCACATGACGCTTGTGTCCCATTTATTGGAGTCCCCACATATTATTTATTTACCCGTGATTATAAATACCCATTTTTAATTTAATTATCGCACCCTGTTCGATTTTGACCTAACCCGGCTCGACCGAACCCGAGCCCAAGCTCCATATTATTCTTCCATGACATCCCAAACACCCCACATAATTTTTCTATTTTAAATATCTATTTTTCTCTCTCCACTTTATAAATATCCTATATATATATATATATATATATATATATATATACATATGTATATATTTATATAACTCTCTCTCTCCTACACAAATACACCTCACACCCCCCTCCTTTACAGCAAGAGAACACCCCCTCCCCCCTTAGCCGACTTCACTCCCCCTCTCTCTTTCAAATATCTACATCTCTATCTCTATTCTCACACTCTCTCTCTCTCACCACTCTCTCTTTATTAAATAACACACACCCACCCATATACACACAACACACAACACAACCACCACCCCCAGCCAACAGCCGACCCCCTCACTGCCGAACTCCCCACCTCCATGGTCGGCCTCCTCTTTCTCCTCCTCCTACTCAACACCATCAACACCATCATCAATTCCATCTCCACCACCATGCACCACCACCAACCACCGCCACCCCGGTAACCCCCCCGTCCAGCGACCTCTGGCGAACCCCCATGGGCCACCGCCTCCCTCCCCGGCACGACGTATAGTCGATTCGTGCGTTTCGCACGAGCTCCTGTCGGCGCGCGCGAGTTTTGAACTCAGAAATAGCGCTTCGTCGCAGCGATTTCGTACATGTTTTTCGAAAGATCCGACCGTTGGATCGGCGAACTCCTTGCTCCGTCGCAATCTCGGTATATCCATCTTCACTCCTGTCAATTTTTGTCCGTTAATTTTATCGTTTGATAGATCAAAACTGGCCACCAAGTTGACATTTTAAATTAAACTATTTTTGGACAGTTTTATGACGCCAACTTCGTGGGTTCGTATCTTCGCCGTTGCAGCTCCGCTTGGCATGCTACTTGTTCCTGTCGCAGCTGGTATAACCATCTTCCTATCTCCTTTAGGTTTCGTTTCATTATAAGCACGTTCGGTTGGTCGAATTCGACGCCAAAGTTGGCCGTCCGAATTCTTTAATTTGCACTTGTTAAATTCTATTTTTGAACCCGGGACACCAAATTCAATTTTTGACACCACCAATAGACTCGTGGCATCGTTCTGGCAAGTTTTCATATAAAATTTGCTTGATTTGGAGAACGTGGGCCCTGACACACATTTCGGTGCAAAGCGGGTCCCACTTTTCGAGTCAACGGGTCCCTTTGAGATCGGCTCATCGGAATCCAATTCCGGATATACTGTTGAGTTCGTATCATCATTCTAGACTCGTTGACATATAATTTGCTGAGTTTTGAAGACATTTGCTCCGGCACGCAGTTCGGTGCAAACCGGATACCAAGTGTCCGCGTTAACGTATCATTTTGAGATCGGCACATCGGAATCCTATTTTGGACATACCGTTGGGTTCGTATCATCATTCTGGATTCATGGACATATAATTTGCTAGGTTTTGTAGACTTCTTTCCCGACACGCTTTTCGGTGCAAAGTGTGTCCAACGGCGGATATCATTTTGGCCCAAAATTATCGTTTTGCCCCTGTGTCCAAATTAGACTTATGGGTAGGCTATCAAAGCTAATTTGACCATTCTGGACACGTTGGTGATATTTATTTTATCATCCGACGACATCTGTAGATTTTGTTTATGTATTATCCTTAATTTATAATTAATTATTTTTCCAGAAATTGTTACTTTCTGTTTTTAGATTTTTATATATATTTTAATTGCTGTAAAAAATCTGAAAAAAATTGTATTTAAATACTATGTTAATTTAGATAATTTATTATAATTTTTCCAGTATTTAATAAGTACTTTTGCTATTTTATAAAAATAGGAAAACAGAACTCATTTTCAGGACATGTGTTTGTTGATTTTTAATAAATATTTATGAAGGTTTATAAATCCCAGAAAAATTAGTATAAATTTCTATAATTAACAAGGATCATTTAGGTACTTTATTTTATATATAATTGATCTTTTTGTCTATCTCAAAAATTGTTGGAACATAGTGTACAGTTTGATTTATTTATTGAATAGTTACGACTTTTAATATTTTGTATTGTTTTGAGTTATAGACGTATTGGAACCTCATCCTACACTAGTGTAAAGACCCTAGGAAGTTAGTTTGTGTATAGTGGCACTTCATATTAGACTTTTATGCTAGGTCCCCACTTGGCTAGTATCCAGTTAGGAGTCGTGTCACACCACTAGTATATTATTGAATATAGCTTAGAGCTGAGTTTGTATATCATTATTGACAGGACATCGGACATCTATATCTTCGTACTAGTATTCGTGCGTTGCTCGAGGCAAGTACATCTACAAACTCATTTACTGTCTTTTAATGCTAGAACATGTATTAAACGAGGTAGCAAGTTAAATCTTCACATGTTACATTAATTTAGTCCCTACCATGCTTAGGACAGTTATCATATCTTCACATGCTTCTTACTGGTTTCCCGTACATGTTTCACTATGCTTATATCTGCCCGAGTATTCACATGTTTTACTGCTCTCATTACTTTTACCTATTTTACTGCTATTAGTACCTACCGTGCTTTATACCAATCCCAGTATCTCTCACATGTTCTATATCGTTCTCGTATCTCTTACATGTTTTTACGGTTCTCGTATCTCTCACATGTTATATATATGGGTTATGGGGAAACTGACAGTTGAATACGTGATTATGCCCCCCTCATAGTAGCGAGCGAGGTCGCATTTTATATGCATAACTTGCCGCAGGCCATTATCTCGTATTTCTGTACAGATGTACACCTATGCTTGTTAACTTGTACGTATGTACATTTTATTTACATGTACCACAGTACATTGTACACCTATTGACGATCACGTACCTGCTACAGTTTTAAACATTATATATACATCTGTCTCTATGACATATGTATCCTTGCCATGATAGATTATGAGATATACCATGATTCCAGATATGCCATGTTTCCTGTGTTACTATGATATTGTGATCCTAGTTGTACCATGAGGCCATGTTCCCAGTATTTTATGTTTTATAGACTTATCATACCATGTTTCTTGTTGTACATCTCTTTCATTATATATTCAGTACTTTAGTTGTAGAGGTTGTACTTGCTCCCGTCCTGACAGGATAACGTTGTAGGTATACATTTCGAGGAGGAAATGCTATGTGTTACATGTTATGGCACTGATTTTGAGGACCTGGTCTTAGCTCCAGAAGAGGCCCCAGCGGGGAACCTTGCTTAGTTATCTTTCTTGTGTTTTGAAACTAGACTTTGTCTATACTTATATTTGGATACTGGACTTTGTCTCCAGTTAGATACTTTGGTTATGTATTATTAAATCTGTACTTGTTTACCTTCGCTTATAGATGCTGTGTTGTGATGAACCTTTAAATGTGATTTTAGAACTGTTAGCAGCTTAGATCCTTTATTGTCTATACTTAGAACAGCTTACTACGCTTTAACCAAGCGTAGGCTGGACATGGCTCGACCCGGCCCAACAATTTGGGTATCGGGTCATGATATGTTTTTTTGGCGACAGGTCCAGACTTAAGTTGTTTGGTTTCGTTATTGTACCAAACATGCCTGCAATTAGGATCTAGGACAACTTGTTAACACTAGGTATAAATATTTAGAACACCTAGAGGATTACTAGGATTGCAACATAGGAGAACTCATCACAGCATAGGACCGTTAGCTATAATTAGCCTCTTGTTTGTATTCCAGTGGGTCAATTTAGACCAAGTTTGTACCCTTGGGATGACCCCTTAGGATCTCACTCTAATCTTATCTAGAAATCTGTTTCCACTTATTTCCATTTGATCTTTCTTAAATTCGTTGTTGAATTTCATTCCTGATTTTTTGTTGTTGACCTTGATCTTGCATCGTGATAAATTTGGTGGATCTCACTCTAAGGTAAACGTCTGCTTTAGTTATGGAGTTTAGAATTTATCGCAGCCATATTAGCTGGTATGACAAAAACATAGAGTCTGATTTTGGATATACTATTCTATTCATAGAATTTTGATTTTTTCGCAGCCATACCGGTTGGCGTGGCGAGGATTCTAGATAATAAGATTTTAGGGAGTATACCTTAGTTATGACTCTATCGTTTATTGCATCTAAGCTTACTGGTGTGGCGAAAATTCTGGCAACATAATTTCAGGAAGACGTGTATGGCTATCAGATCGTATCTTAACTTGGTTTACTTTGTTATGACCGAATGAGCAAGAATAAATTATTATCATCATTTTTCCCCATCTTGATTAACTCTGTCATATCTATATCTACAACTAGGATTATAGGTTCTCTAGGACTCTCCAATAGGATTGCTTTCGCGTTATCTTTTGGACATAATTATTTTTGTGTTCCATATTTCCTATGACTTGACTAAACTCTTTTTCGTTAACCTCTTAGGTAATTCTTCTCGTTATACATCTCGTTGTCTTCGTACCATTCTTGGAGATTTTTCGATAAACTTTCCTGTCTTGCTTGACCTTTAACTTGTTTGGACACTGTTATGGATTGCTTGACCAAGTCTTAGGCCTTATTACCTTCTATTTTATAGATGACCGAAATAGCCAAACCTTGTTAACTGATTTTGTAGTATAACTATAAATGTATGGTGTGATTGTGATAAATACTTTTCCTAGGGATTGGTTAGATTAAGCTTATAGGACAAGTATAAGCGACTGACTGTAGTAGACTTGGAAACTATTAAGAACGATTGTATTGGTATTATGACTCGATGATAGGGTATCTAAGATGGATAAATGAGATAGTATATTGTTATGACTATGGATTAAGGATTAGAATCTTGTGTTTAGCAAATTGAGGATTTAGCATTTTTAGAATTTTGGTTGGTTATCTATAGCTGATTACATGTGATTAAAGGGTAGATCGATATGTGGATTGATATAGAATAAGTTAGAATGAGTTATCGTATTGCATACGAGATCGGAAAAATATCAGTTAAAAAGACATGGAACAAGACAAAGATATATGTACATTGGTAAATAATAAATTGGGAGTTTTGAAATCGAGGATTTGTATTCGGAGGACTTATTCAGTAAAAAGAAGAAGGCTCTACGCCAAGGATAAGAATTGAACGTATGATTTCAAGAAGAAACTGTAGGAAAGGATTGACGATAAATGATGCTAAAGAACTGTGGATTGTTAGAATATGGATACTTAGGATACGATAAGGAAATCCAGTATTTACAATTGAGGTTGGAAATATGATTGATGATTAAGCATTTTTGGCTTATAAACATACCCAGAGAATGACCTATAGTTTAGGGTATACATAAATGTTTCATGTTAGTATGAAAGATTCTAAAGGATATATGACGTAGTTTATGATAGAAGAACTTTGTTGAACCTGAACCAAAAAGATTGTAAAGAGAAACAGAAAAGATGATTACAAGGATAGCAGTTTGAGTATTGTAGCCAGAGCAGCTACATATTATAGTTTGACCTATTGGATGATTTTTAATTTCGAGGACGAAATTTTTGTAAGGTGGGTAGGATGTAAGCCTGAATTTCAGGGTTTATTTTTATTTTTCTTAATGAATTATTTTCGATAAGTGTTTTATTATTTAATTGTTTTTGATCATTAATGTACCTTTCTATGACTTTGACTTCTGGAGCGTCAGGGATGCCAATCTCTGTAAACTCTCTTCACGGATTTAGACAAGATTACCTTCGTGTTGATATATCATGTCCCACTTGAATTTGTCCCCTTGTGCTCTTTTTGTATCGTGCAACTTCGGGTCAACTTAGGCCAATTAATCATTGAATAATTATTCCCACTTTTATTTTTGATCTTCGTTTGCACGTTACCGTGACTTTTAATTTAGAAGCACGAGACCAGTCGTTTTTTCAGAACCAACTTCTCATGAATGATCTACTCGAGACGCTCTTCACCTATGACCTTCGTGTCCCACTCAAACACTCTATTTTGTGCTTTATTTTCTTCGCACAATTTTTGGGTCAATTTAGGCCGATTTATTTTCTACCGTGAAACCTGATTTATTTTCCAATTTAATTTCGGGACCCGACATCGATCCAACCTAGTCGACCCAAAGTATGGACGTGGCCCACACGAAGCCTACTACCCACATGATGCTTGTGTCCCATTTATTGGAGTCCCCGTATATTATTTATTTACCCGTGATTATAAATACCCATTTTTAATTTAATTATTGCACCCTGTTCGATTTTGACCCAACCCGGCTCGACCGAACCCGAGCCCAAGCTCCATATTGTTCTTCCATGACTGCCCAAACACCCCACATAATTTTTCTATTTTAAATATCTATTTCTCTCTCTCCACTTTATAAATATCATATATATATACATATGTATATATATTTATATAACTCTCTCTCTCCTACACAAATACACCTCATACCCCCCCTCCTTTACAGCAAGAGAACACCCCCTCCCCCTTATCCGACTTCACTCCCTCTCTCTCTTTCAAATATCTATATCTCTATCTCTATTCTCACTATCTCTCTCTCACCACTCTCTCTTTATTAAATTACACACACCCACCCATATACACACAACACACAATACCACCACCACTCCCAGCCAACAGCCGACCCCCTCACTGTCGAACTCCCCACCTCTATGGCCGGCCTTCTCCTTCTCCTCCTCCTACTCATCACCATCAACACCATCATCAACTCCATCTCCACCACCATGCACCACCACCAACCACCGCCCCCCCGGTGACCCCCCGTTCAGTGACCTCAGGTGCACCTCCATGGGCCACCGCCTCCCTCCCCGGCGTGACGTATAGTCGATTCGTGCGTTTCGCACGAGATCCCGTCGGCGCGCGCGAGTTTTGAACTCAGAAATAGCGCTTCGTCGCAGCAACTTCGTGCGCATTTTTTGAGAGATCCAACCGTTGGATCGGCGAACTCCTTGCTCCGTCGTAATCTTGATATATCTATCTTCACTTCTGTCAATTTTCGTCCGTTAGTTTTATCGTTTGATAGATCAAAACTGGCCACCAAGTTGACGTTTTAAATTGAACTATTTTTGGACAGTTTCGTGACGCCAACTTCACGGGTTCGTATCTTCGCCATCGCAGCTTCGGTTGGCGCACTACCAGTTCCTGTGTGCAGCTGGTAGAACCATCTTCCTATCTCCTTTATGTTTCGTTTCATTATAAGCACGTTCGGTTGGTCGAATTCGACGCCAATGTTCGTCGTCCGAATTCTTTAATTTATACTTGTTAAATTCCATTTTTGAACCCGGGACTCCAGATTCAATTTCTGACACCACCAGTAGACTCGTGGCATCGTTCTGGCATGTTTTTATATAAAATTTGCTTGATTTGGAGAACGTGGGCCCTGGCACGTATTTCGGTACAAAGTGGGTCCCACTTTTCGAGTCAACGGGTCACTTTGAGATCGGCTCATCGGAATCCAATTTCGGATATACCGTTGAGTTCGTATCGTCATTCTGGACTCGTCGACATATAATTTGCTGAGTTTTGAAGACATTTACTCTGACACGTATTTCGGTGCAAACCAGATACCAAGTGTCCGCGTCAACGTATCATTTTGAGATCGGCACATCGAAATCCTATTTCGGACATATCGTTGGGTTCGTATCATCATTCTGGATTCGTAGACATATAATTTGTTAGGTTTTGTAGACTTCTATCCCGACACGCTTTTCGGTGCAAAGTGTGTCCAACGGCGGACATCATTTTGGACCGAAATTATCGTTTTGCCCCTGTGTCCAAATTGGACTTATAGGTAGGCTATCCTAGCTAATTTGACCGTTCTGGACACGCTGGTGATATTTATTTTATCATCCGACGACATCTGTAGATTTTGTTTATGTATTATCCTTAATTTATAATTAATTATTTTTCCAGAAATTGTTACTTTCTGTTTTTGGATTTTTATATATATTTTAGTTGCTGTAAAAAATTTAGGAAAAATTATATTTAAATACTTTGTTAATTTAGATAATTTACTATAATTTTTCCAGTATTTAATAAGTACTTTTGGTATTTTATAAAAATAGGCAAACAAAACACATTTTTAAGATACATGTGTTTGTTGATTTTTAATAAATATTTATGAAGGTTTATAAATCCCAGAAATTAGTATAAATTTCTATAATTAACAAGAATCATTTTGGTACTTTATTTTATATATAATTGAGCTTTTTGTCTATCTCAAAAATTGTTGGAACATAGTGTACAGTTTGATTTATTTATTAAATAGTTACGACTTTTAATATTTTGTATTGTTTTGAGTTATAGACGTATTGGACCTCACCCTACACTAGTGTAAAGACCCTAGGAAGTTAGTTTGTGTATAGTGGCACTTCACATTAGACTTTTATGCTAGGTCCCCACATGGCTAGTATCCAGTTAGGAGTCGTGTCACACCACTAGTGTATTATTGAACATAGCTTAGAGCTGAGTTTGTATATATTATTGACAGGACACCGGACATCTATATCTTCGTACTAGTATTCTTGCTTTGCTCGAGGCAAGTACATCTACAAACTCATTTACTGTCTTTTAATGCTAAAACATGTATTAACCGAGGTAGCAAGTTACATCTTCACATGTTACATTAATTTAGTCCCTACCATGCTTAGGACAGTTATCATATCTTCACATGCTTCTTACTGGTTCCCCGTACATATTTCACTATGCTTATATCTGCCCGAGTATTCACATGTTTTACTGCTCTCAGTACTTTCACCTGTTTTACTGCTATTAGTACCTACCGTGCTTTATACCGATCCCAGTATCTCTCACATATTCTATATCATTCTCGTATCTCTGACATATTTTTACTGTTCTCGTATCTCTCACATGTTATATATATGGGTTATGGGGAAACTAACAGTTGAGTACGTGATCATGCCCTCCCTCATAGTAGCGTGCGAGGTCACATTTTATATGCATACCTTGTCGCAGGCCATTATCCCATATTTCTGTATGGATGTACACCTATGCTTGTTAACTTGTACGTATGTACATTTTATTTACATGTACCACAGTACATTGTACACCTATTGACGATCACGTACCTGCTATAATTTTAAATATTACATATACATCTGTCTCTATGACATATGTATCCTTGCCATGATAGATTATGAGATATACCATGATTCCAGATATGCCATGTTCCCTGTGTTACTATGATATTATGATCCCAGTTGTACCATGAGGCCATGTTCCCAGTATTTCCTATTTTATAGACTTATCACACCATGTTTCTTGTTGTACATCTCTTTTATTATATATTCAGTACTTTAGTTATAGAGGTTGTACTTGCTCCCGTCCTGACAGGATAACATTGTAGGTATACATTTCGAGGAGAAAATACTACGTGTTACATGTTATGGCACTGATTTTGAGGACCTGGCCTTAGCTCCAGAAGAGGCCCCAGCGGGGAACCTTGCTTAGTTATCTTTCTTGTGTTTTGAGACTAGACTTTGTCTATACTTATGTTTGCCATAAAATATAAAAGAACAGAACAATTATTGGAGGACCGGACTTTTACTTCACGTTACAAACTCGCTTGTACAAAGAAAGCCTAGAGACAAAAACCTAGGTACAGCAGTCTAAGTACAATTATTTATTTTAGATTCTGCGGGATGACTATAGAGGCTCGGGAAGGCGACGGCAGCCCTGCCTTACTCCTTGGACGATCGGTATGCAGCCTTGGCTCCTGTGAAGAGATGGTTGGCATTAATGAAGAAATGCTCTTCTTGCTCTCCCTCTATTACTCTTCTGGCTTCTCTCTCTCTGTGTATTTTTTTCTCTGATTACTGGGGGAGTCTCTCTGTATCTTTTTTTTCTGATCGTGTCTCTTTCGCAAGGGAATGGCACCTTACTATTTATAATAGTGGGGCATCATTAGGGTTTGGATGATTACCCATTCTCAAAGTGGCGGCGGCCTAATGTATAATCAATCTGGACCATTCGTTTAAGGCGTGAAGGATCTGAGCCATAAATAGGGATAGTATTGAATCCTGCGACTGATTAATACTGATTGCTTTAAATCTTCATGATTGGTTGTGTCAGGCTTGATTTTCTCATCACGTGTCCCATTGACTTGATCATGAATGATATGACCTGATTACATTAATTATGAGGATAACGTTAAATACGGTTATTGGGATCTGGTAAATCTCTGATTGATCTGCCTCCCATAATCATCCTTGCTAAGTCGTGGGGACCATTGAATCTCTGCCACGTGTCTTTAATGGTGGACCCTGTCAGAACTGTATGATATCCATGAACCGCATGAGACAGCGTCTCAGTGAGCCGCATAGGTATAGTACTTGCGAGCCGTATGGGGTAGTTTCTCAGTGAGCCGCATAGGTGTAATACTTGCGAGCCGCATGGGATGGCTTCTTGGTGAGCCGCAGGAAGATGATTCTCGCCAGCCGCATGAAGCTGTTCCTCAATGGAGCCGCATGGGATGGCTTCTTGGTGAGCCGCAGGGAGATGATTCTTGCCGGCCGCATGAAACTGTTCTTCTATTGAGCCGCATGGGAGTAGCCATATGTCAATCTCGGATCGTGTCAGAGATTTTCTCCTATTCCCAAAGAGTTTGCCATTATGACAGGACTATTATGACACTTCGTGTCAGAGCCGTCAACTGTCAAATCATGGCAGAGCATTGAATAGGGCCATTACTCGATGGCCAGCTGTGTGAAAGGGTCTCTGTTGGTCGTATGTGAGCCGTATGTACTTCTGAACCGCATGCGGCTGGGGGGGGCTCTTTGAAGCGCATAGGACTGTCCCTATGTAATCCGTATGGACTCTCCTGCCCCGAGCCGCATGAGACTAAGAGTCTCTCTGAACCGTATGGGACTGCTCCTGTATGAACTACATGGGGTTCTCCTACTCCGAGCCGCATAGATCATTTTTCTGATATTTTTCCATGCTTCTACAAGACCCCCTTTAAAGTTTTTAATTTGCAAAATTGAAATACTTTGAATAAGAAGCATGGTCTTTGTTGACCGCATAGATGATTCAGCCGTATGGATTTATCTGGCCGCGTGAGCTGTTAGGCCGCATAGACTTTTTGCCACGTGTCCCAACCACGTGTGCAAATCTTCTGCATTAAATGCCTTTGATTCATTTTTTGAATTAACGCCGCCTCTTGGGGGAAGGATCCCAAGGGTCAGTTTTGTTTTGACCAAAGCCTTCTTCCTTTATTCTTTTTGGGCGGCGCGTGGATCGAGGCGTTTGTTTGATTTTTCGAGCCTTTTTTGCCTATAAATAGGAGTAATTTTATTCTTTGAGGGTTTCTTTACCTTCTCTCATTTGCTCGGACTCCTTGTTGCCGACTTCCTCTTCGTCTTCTCCCATCAACGATTGCCAATGGCTCCCAAGAAGACTACCGCTGCTAGGGCAAGAAGGCCGCGTCGTCGTCTGCGACAGCGAAGGGCAAGAAGGCCGCGTCTTCATCGACGACGACGAACGTGGCGGCCCCTCCGCCGGCTGACGTGCCTATTTTTCACTCCGACGTTCACCCGCCTATTGCTGGCAGGACCATCAACATGAACTGTTACGGCTACGCCGCATATTTTATGCGCGAGCCTGTATTTCCAAGCATGCTGCGTGTTCGACTCAAGTTTGAGCCGCATGGGATATGACCTGGGTCTGAGCCGCATGAAAGTTATTGTTTGCAGCCGCAGAACTACTTCATCCTCAAGGCCGCATAAGCCCATCTGTACTTGCACCGCATGAGCTCTTTTCAAACTGAGCCGCATAAGCCTATTTTGAACTGGTCCGCATAAGATCACTTGAACTAGACCACATAAGCTCATCCGCACTGAACTGCATAAGCCTATTTCGAGCCGCACCATATAAGTTTATTCGAATTGGACCGTATGGGCTTATCCGAACTGAACCACATATGCTCCTTTCGAACCGAACCGCATAAGCTCATCCACCCTGAACCGCATAAGCTTATTTCGAACCGAACCGCATAAGCTCATTTGCATGAGCTCTTTCAAACTGAGCCGCATGAAGTTATGCTGAGCTAAGCCACATAAGCGTCACGTAGTTTGTGTTTCGGCTGTCTTTTTGACTTATTTCTTTTGTCTTTCTTCAGTGAATCTGCCAGTAAATCCTGCGGGGAAACTTATAGTGGGCTCAAATCAGTTCGCCTTGGGCGTGCATCTTGATGATTTAGTTCGTCAAGTATCCGAGCAGCTTCTTGTTAATGAACCTTTGGAGCGACTAAATGCTATCAGGGTTCAATCCTTCCAATTCCTTAGTGACATGATGAGTTCCGGGAAGCCTGATGGGAAGTATCTGAGACCGGTCTTCCTCTTTGGGGATGCGTTGATCATAGAAAACTCCCGAGTGCTGGATGTTTCCGAGAGTTGGGATTTTGACCTGGACGGGATGTCGATTCACATCCCCATCATGAAGCATCATTTCTCCTTTGCATTGTTCAACATGATTGTTTTGGACAGGCAGATGCCAGACCGCCTCACTCCAACCAGACCGGGGATGTTTGTTGGTAACATCCGCTACAACAAAACCACTGGGTCAGTGCGCGCGATCAAGGATCCGGCCAGTCGATCCGTAATGGGGTTTGTTTCGGGTACTTTTATCAACACACCCGGTCCTAATTTCTCATTCTCTCAGGCTGATACTTTTCTGAGCCAGCTTGCTCGCAAAGGGTCCTATCCTGTTGGCAGATTGGTAATGCCGAGTTGGTTACACCCTATTCCCCCGTGGGCTAACCTGACCTCGTGGATTCTACGGAACTACGGGGAATTTTTGTGAGAAGTCAATCTTTATGATACTATCCGGGGTACCAGCCACGGTTACCCGTTAATAAGCCATTGTTCATGGCTCTTTTAGAGATGTATAATCATCGGACAAGGACTTTTTTCACCCCTGTAGGGGAATTGGGGCTCGCTCTTCACGAGATGTATGCTGTCTCCAAGCTCCTCTGGGAAGACGAGCCCTTCGAAGCGTACACTCCGACGAATGAGGAGTTCCAGGATTTAGACCGACGATTCCCAGGTTTCGTCACTGTGTATCAAGAACTATTGTGTCATCATAGCACCTGTCATCGAACGGCTATCCAGAAAAATGACAGCTCGGAAGGGGACGCTTCCCATACCAAATCTTGGGTCTCATACCTTTTCAAATTCAGCGCTGCTGGCCGAGTTACTTCCCGGGATCGTCAAACTCCTAGGGAAGTAGAGGACTTGGTGTCGACTGCTAGGAGGTCGAAGTCTAAAAGTGACAAATTTGGGAGACAGATTGACTCCTTCAGCTATTTTCATTATAGTACCCGGCGGCTGTCAGAGAAGGCGCTCTAGGCAGGGTTTTTAATGGTATGGCTGCGCAATTGTGTGGTCTTAGGAGGGACAGGTTCTATTGAGAGGATCAGTCGCCACTTCATTCTTTCTGCCGTGAAGTTGGCCTTTGGGGTCAGGCTGGCTCTTCTTTCTGCCATGGTGTGCAGTATTCAACATGGTCTCCGTGCCTTCGTCCAAGGTCATTGCTCGTGACGTGGCAATGGACTTCGAACGTATAGAACTGCCTTATCATTACTTGTTGGGATGGCTGTTGTTGCATTATCAGTCTTTGATGAGGCCTGGGACGGGAGATGGCGTTACGGACGACGACGCTTTTCTTTTCAGGTATCATCATCAGCTTTGGGAGTGTAGTACCATGCCTGTGTGTCGAAGGATGTTGGCGAGGGTGTACGGATATAATTTCTTCGTGTCTGTCCCCCGTTTCACCGACCAAGAAGTGAGGAGTGTTCATGTTGATGGCGTCGGACCTCCTCATTTCTTACCTGAAAAGATGCGTTTCTGGCTGCGTAATATTCGCCCGACGTATTTAGTTTACCACAATCGCAACACTGTGTACTTGGAACCCTACTTGCCCAGTAGTTTTGCCCGTCAATTTGGGTACAGTCAGCTATTCCTCGGGCGTCCCGGTTCCCACCTGGGATTTGAAGGTAACATTCTCGATGGTATTAGGGCATGGAGCTACTATGACACTTGTCACACTCGAACTAGCTTCTCGGTTCCTGCAGCAAACGTGATAGGGGAAATCTTGCATATGGCGGCCTTGTATCATGTTACGGCAAATCATCCTCCTCTCGATTTTGACCCGAGGACTAGCTTCATCGTGGACACTCGTCTGGCGGAGAAGGCTATGGTGTCGAGGGCAAAGAAGAGAGGGGCGAATAGAGTTCCTACGCCCGATTCCGAGTCCTTTGACACAATTGAGGAAGACAACAAGCGGGACGACGAGGACTCTCTCTCTTCTGGTGACGAGGCAACGGCGGATCAGCCTCCCATCATGGCAGATGAGATGATGACGGATTAACCGTCGGTTGTATTAGATGAGGCGGTAGACCAGTTGCCATCTGTACCAGAGGTGGTGCGGGTAGAACTACCGCCTGTCGTGCCTGGTCCCCCGCGTAAGCGAGGCAGGCGTGAGTCTACTGGCGGAGGAGTAGCCTTTTCTGTGAAGAGAGCGGCGGTCGGACCCCGTAGGCTACTTATTACGGAGAGGGGTGAAGGTGCAGACAATGTTCCGGAGGTAAGACCAAGTAGGAGCCATCTCTTTGTTGTGGTTCTCTTTTTCTTGGAGATATGACCTAACCATTTTTTTCCTTTGTAGGCGTCTAACTAACCAGGCTCTCCTGAACCATCTAATGCCCCTGGCGTTGATTCGGCCCTTGCTGCTTTGATTAGCGACATGTGTGCCGCGATCCTTTCTGCGGGGGCTCTCTCAGCTGCGGCTGGAAGCTCCCACGTTGCTGAGGCTTCGGCCCGGAGCGACGAAGGTTTCCTCGGGCCCGTCTCCGAGACCGCGGAACTTCAGCAAGGCGACACCGATCTCGTTGCATCCCCTCCCGGGGGTGCAGGGGGCGGAGGAGTCTATTATACCTGACTCGGAGACTGTTGGTGAAGAGGCTGCGGTGGCTGTAGGTGAACCTCAGCCTCCACACTCCTCCACTGGTAAGATAAGCCAAATATTGACTAGTGAGGGGGCTTATTTGCTCTATCAACATATCCTCCGGGTCAAATCGATTCATGGTTGCCTTGGTCCTACAGGTCCTGACCCTCTACTTTCCACCGCGGATGTTCTTGGGGAAGGCTCGGCCTACCGTGATCTGGGAGAAAGGAGCGTTTCCTCTCCTTCGCCGTCTCATGTCGAGGGGTCTTCCGCCAGCCCCGGGCAGATGGGAATGGAGCTGGCGATGGTCTCCACCTCATCCTCTGCTGATCATACGACTCCGGAGATTGACCTCTCGACCCTTCCGAGCATTCAAGTTCTGCGGGTCGCTGAAGAGGAGTTGGCCGCTGTTCATGCGTCCTTCCGTGCGGAGTTCGTTTCTCTTGTGGCAGGAGCGGCAGACTCTGTTGCGTCTTCTTCAGCGTTGCCAGCCACACTCCCGTTGACACCGGCTTCCTCGGAGGCTCTGGACGAGGTAACGCAGAATGTGGTCGACAGCTTCTATCGCCACTTAAAGAGGAGTGTAGACGCTGCTGTAGAACGGGGGACCCCTTTTACTCTGTCTCTGCGGTGCGCTCGGGGCCAGGTTGCAACTTTGAAGTCTCTTCCTGGCAGGATGGGATTGGCGGTACTTCTGGAGCCTAAGTTGGCAGAGGCCGATCAGCTTGTGACCCAATTGCTAGCGATACGGCTGGCGGGCTTGCCTCCTGCAATTGATCGGGAGCGGGGCTTCCTCATTGCTTCTCGGGATAGGATCAAGCTCGCTGGAGATACTGCCGGGCCAGTTGTGCAGGGAGACCTTGGCAAGTTCTCCACTTCGTACGACAGGCTGGGTCGTCGAAGTCAGGCTTGTCGGGCTCGAGAAGAGTTTGCTTCTCGTGGGATCGCTGATACGAAGGAGCGAATTCTCGCACTCTAGAGGGAGTTGACTTTCTTAGAGTCGGAGCTGGAAGCTGCTCGTACGGAGCAGGAGTCAATTGCCCGGGAGGCCGAGAGGGTTTCCCGCCCTTCTGTCAACCTGGAGCGGGCCTTTAAGAGATTCGAGGATAACTAGCAAGCCCATGCTCAACTGGAGGACGAGGCGGTGCTGACTCGAGAGGCGGAGCGTCGAGCTACCCAGAGGTTTGAGCGATCGGTTGCCCTGCTGACGGACCGTCTCAGGGTGTTATGTGCCCTGGAGCAGTGATCGGCTTTCTGTTTTTTTCTTTTGCTGTTGTTTTCTTTTTTTTTTTCATCTTTTTGTTTTGATTTTGTAAAGGATGCGATCCTAAATGATGTAGCACCTTAAATTTTGAATGAATGAGCTTGTTTCAACTCATCTTCTCTTTCTTGTACTTACAGTGTCCATGGAACTGGACTTGCTGGGGGATTATTTGTGGACCTGTTACCCTGGGCGTACCTTGGTTTTAGGTACGGATAACAAGTTTGGTCAGGATATCCGGAACAGCCATGGCAAAGTGGTCATGGGTGCTCTCGGTATTTGGGAAAAAGAATACCGTAGAGCAGCTGGGCTCCCGGGGCATGGTGAGATGGTGGATTTATGCTAAGAAGCTTAGCAAGGGATATTTGTGGACCATCCTTGGCGTACCCTGGTTCAGGATACGGATAATGGGATGAAAAGAAACCAACACATTTGCTCAGAGGTTATGAGGACATGGCAAGCATGGGGGTTTTACCAT
Organism: Iris pallida; assembly: GCA_029216955.1. Classification (NCBI taxonomy): domain Eukaryota; kingdom Viridiplantae; phylum Streptophyta; class Magnoliopsida; order Asparagales; family Iridaceae; genus Iris; species Iris pallida. The sequence continues at coordinate 4,711,299 of JANAVB010009198.1, read as the reverse complement.
AGAATCTTCCTGCTCAGAGGTAATGGGGACATGGCAGGAGAGACTTCACGGAAGATATTTGTGGTCAAAAGCGGACATTTGTGGTCAACAGAAGACGTTTGTGGTCAACAGAGGATATTTGTGGTCAACAGAGGACATTTGCGGTCAACAGAGGACATTTGTGGTCAACAGAGGACATTTGTGGACCTATTATCCTTGTCGTACTCCGGTTGTGGGTACAGATAATAGGTTGAAAGGGAACCTATATACTTGCTCAGAGGTAATGTGGACATGGCAAGCATGAAGGTTTCTTCGACGGAGCCTCCCCACTCAGAGATAATGAGGACATGGCAGGAGTGGGCTCAATGAAGAGGGGGTACATAGAACGACTCAGAGGTAGGAGAACGTGGAAGTTCTATGCGAGGGGGCAGTTTGTTTTTGGTGGAAGTAAAAACGACTCAGAGGTAATGAGGACATGGCCGTTTCAAAAATTTGTGGATCGATTACCCTTTTTGTGCACTGGGAGTGCGGGTAGTGGATTATGAGGGAGGATCTCTTCCAGGAAGAAAGTTCAGAGGTATAATCATACATGACTTACTATCTGAAAGAGTGACCAGAATGTGAGTTCAGAGGCACCAGCGGGTACATAACTCGGTAATTTAGAATATTGAGAAGGTGTGAGTTCAGCGGCACCAGCGGGTACATGACTCGATAATCTGAAGGGAATGTGGAGGTGAGTTCAGCGGCACCAGCCGGTACATGACTCAATAATCTGGAGAGGATGTCGTTTAGACATAATATTTCTTCAGGAACTTGCCGTTGACGGGCAACATGAGAAAGTCTCCGTTTTGTTTTGCGAGGCGGTAAGCACCGTTGGAGAATACTGCCTCAATAATAAACGGGCCTTCCCACTTTGGCTGGAATTTGCCGACGGTCTTGTGAGTGATGACCATTGGCCTTCGGACTGCCAGAACGAGATCGCCCACCTAGAATGTTCTGATTTTGACCTTCTTGTTGAAGGCTCCAGAGATGCGTGCTTGGTATAGCTCGATCCTTTGCTGAGCTAGGAGGCGCTTTTCATTTAAGGCCTCCAACTCTTGTAGTCGGCGTCGGTAGTTGTCATCCGTTGTCAATTGATACGTGAGGGCAACACGGAGTGAGGGTATTTGAGTCTCCAATGGGAGAACTGCCTCACTCCCGTACACCAGGGAGAATGGTGTATTCCCGGTAGCTGTTCGGACTGTAGTACGGTACGCCCATAAACACTCACCGAGCTTCTCGTTCCAGTCGTGTTTGTTGGAGAAGACAAACTTCTTGCGGAGTTTGATGTCTGTTTTGTTGAATGCCTCTGCCAACCCGTTTGCTGCCGGGTTGTATGGTGTCGAAGCGACATTCTGAATATGGTGCTTATCGCAGAACCGATAGAATACGTGGCTTGCAAACTGCGGACCATTATCATGCATGATCCTTCGAGGCAGTCCAAAGTGGTAGATGACGTGACGCTTAAGGAAGCTGATCACGTTTGAAGTCTTAACTTCTGCGAGTGGGACAGCTTCCGCCCATTTGGAGAAGTAATCAGCGATCGCAAGTATGAAGCGATGTCCTTGGGAGGAAGGTGGGGGGATTGGACCAATGATATCCATTCCCCATGCTTCGAATGGCCAGGATGCTACTGTTAGATGTAAAAATTCGGATGGTTGGTGAATGAAGTCCGCGTGGACTTGGCAGGCTTTGCATTTTCTAGCATAATATATCGCATCTGCCACCATTATGGACCAATAGTAGCCCATTCGGCGAAGGCGATCTTATAGTTTTGGGCCGGGCTGGTGGGCCCCGCAGACACCGTCATGAGCTTCCCGTACGGCTTCTTTGGCTTCTGCATTTGACAGACACCGAAGCAGTAATCCGTCGTAGGAGCGACGATACACCATTTTCGTCTCTGTATAGTAGAAGAATCTGAGAGAACGCCGTCTAATGGAGGTGGCTTCCTTTAGGTTCTCGGGCAGGATGTCGTAGACGACGAAGTCGATAAATGGTTGTCTCCAATCTGGGGCATCATCGATCGTCTGTGCGGAATAACTTGCCACAAATTGCACATTGTTCTTGGGACAGACCAGTTTGTGGCCTATCACATCCACTGATTGGCGATCATGGTTCGAAACTGCTAGGGAAGCGGCAAGACCGGCTAAGGCATCAGCTTCGATATTTCGGAGTCTGGGGACATGCACGATGAAGAACCCCTCGAACGACGAGATGATGTCAATCGCTATTTGGTGATAAGGGATCATGTCTTTGTGGCGGACCTCATATGAGTCCCGTATCTGATTGACGATTAGTTGGGAATCGCCATATGCTTCAAGGTATTCTACCCCCAGCTCTCTTGCGAGTTGGAGGCCAATGACCAGAGCATTGTACTCGGCCACATTGTTAGAGCAGGGCTCTGTGAGGGAATAAGCGCGGTTAATCACCAATCCGGAAGGGGAGACCAGCACTACCTCGACTCCGACGACTATATTGCCTTTAGGTCCAGTCCTCGAAGCACCGTCAAAGAACATTCACCATATATTATCGTGAGAGGTTGCATGTGAGTCGGCGACCTCATTTGGGATCTCTTCATATATCCTGGAGGACTCCGAGCCTGGGTGGGCTGCTAAGAAGTCCGCCAGGGCTTGACCTTTGACTGCCTTTTATGGGACGAAGATCATATGATAAGGGGACAGCAATATTGCCCATGTAGCGAGGCGAGAACTGAGCGTCCCTGGTTTAGTCATGAGGACCCTGAGAGGGTTGACTCGTGAGATCACATGTATTGTTTGTCTCGTGACATAGTACCGTATTTTCTGAATGGCGAATACCAGGATAAGGCATTCCTTCTCTACAGCGGTGTATCGGTGCTCTGGCCCAATCATCATTCGGCTGAGGTAATATATGGCTTGCTCATGGCCTGCATCGTTGTTTTGTGCCAGCAGAGCCCCGAGGGAGTGTTCCATTGCTCGTACATAGAGCAGGAATGGTTTTCCAGGAACCAGGGCCACCAAAACTGGAGGATTTGACAAATATTCTTTGATGCTATCGAAAGCACGCTGGCATTCCCCGTCCCATACGAATGAGACTCCTTTTTTCATGAGGTGCGTGAACGGTCGGCATCGCCCGGAGAGGTTGGAAATGAATCTCCTGATGTAAGCTAGTCTCCCTTGGAGGCCTCTGAGTTCGCGGAGATTTCTCGGGGGACCCATCTCCATGATTGCTTTTGTCTTCTCAGGGTCTAAATGGATACCTTGTGCCGTGATGATGAAGCCCAAGAACTTTTCGCTGGATACGCCCAGAAAAGACTTCGTAGGGTTCATTTTCAAATTGTGCGCTCGTATTAGGTCGAATACCGTCCTTAGATCCTACAGATGGTCTTCCGTGCTGCGACTCTTAACGGCTATATCGTCAATATAGCACTCCCCTGTCTTGCGTAAGTGGTCTCTGAAGATAATGCTCATGGCTCTTTGATAAGTGGCGCCAGCATTCTTTAAACCGAAAGGCATAACTGTGTAGCAGTATGTGCCAATCGGTATTCGGAATGATGTATGCTTTTCGTCATCAGGAGACATCTTGATTTGGTTGTACCCCGAGAAGCCATCCATGAACGACATACGTTCAAAGCCGCAGGTATTGTTGATCATGATGTCTGTGATAGGAAGGAGGAATTCATCTTTGGGGCATGCCTCGTTCAGATTGCGGAAGTCGATGCAGATTCGAATCTTCCCATTCTTCTTGAGGACGGGTACTATATTGGCGACCCAATCGGGATGTTGCTCCTCACGAATGAAACCACTGGCTATCAGTTTGTTGACTTCAGCTTTGATGGCATCCATGATGCCTGGGCGGAAGCGTCGCTGTTGTTGCTTGACTGGCTTCGCATCTGGCCGAATGTTGAGTTTGTGAAGAGCAATGTCAGGATTTAACCCTGGCATGTCATCGTAGCTCCAAGCGAACACATCAATGCATTCTCTGATAAGTGCTAGCAGCGACTCCCGTTCTTCGTCTGCTAGGCTTTTATTGACAAAAATTGGTTTTGGAGAAGATTCGCTGCCGAGATCCACTTGTATGACCTCATCTTCAGTAGAAGGTTCTCTCTGTTCGAACCGCTTCTTCCATTGTGCGTCCAGTTGCTGGGCCCACGGCTCTAGCTCGAGGATTTCGGGGATGTCTTCGTCTTCTTCGTAAGCGTCGGCGAATGCCATGTTGACTGACAAGACTTGTCTGAACACGTCTCCGATGCTAGTATCCGAGTCAGAAGTTGATGACCCGGTTGAATGTGACTGCCAGTCGCATTATTCATCTGAACTCTCAGGGGTCATAGTAGGTGTTACATACCCTAACCCGTATCGAGTTTTGCTATAGTAGTCTCGTGGTTTGCCCGCCGGGACTGACGGCTTCAAAGGTAATCGTCGCCCAGTGCCGTAGTTCAAACCTGGCGTCGTCTCCAGATCATACCCTTGTTTCTGCATGAGATATTTGGATTGAGGGCTATAGAGATACAGAGGCAATCTTCCGGCATCTGACCCGAGGTCGGCTTCCTCTATGGTGAAGGGATGCGAGTCGTCCTTCCGGCCGAAGATGATTGGATGGTCCCCTCCCTCGATTATTCGGTAAGCGTCTTCTGCTGGAGTAAGCTGGATTGCGGTGTACACATTTGTCACCTGTGTGTGTAGGTGAGTGCCTATACCGTGTTCCATAGCATACATTGTACATAGCTTATTGAGCTCGATATAGTTCAAAGATAACCCTTTATTGATGAAGTAAGGTATCTTTTCTAGGGTAATTACATCATCAACGGAGGGGACATTAGTGTGGGCAGCCACATACTTGGCTAGCTCCGGTTCCTTTTCAGCTACCCCCTGTGTAAATGAAGACTGAGAGGACGACCTGGGAAGCTTGATTGTCAGTGGTTCGGCTGATGGAGCAGAGCGTGGAGTTGTTGGCAGACTAGAGACCCCCAGTTTGGCACTTGACATGGTGCGAGGAGTGGCTGGTTTGCTAGAAGTGTCAGACCTTGCATCGGAGTGACGACCCTTCTTGGGAAGGCGTATCGTCAGTGGCCTATCCGAGGGATTGAGCTTCTCCGTTTGGGGTTGACCGACTCTTGGCAGTCTGATTGTCAATGGCCCCGTTGTGGGTTTCGGCACTTGGCCGGACCTTGGCAGCCTGATTATCATCTGCTCTTCTTGCGCCGAGAGGCTGATCGCGTCTTTCCGTAGAGTGGAAGTAAGGGGTGCGGACTTGCCCGGTTTGCGAGCTTGAAGGTGGATCGTTAGGGGTCCTTCTGATCCCATGGCCGTTTCGGTACCAGCTTGTTCATTTCCTTCATCAAGGTGCCTCTTCGACTTTTTATATAGGCAGGAGTCCGAGTAGTAAGATTCGACCCCTTTGAAGGGATCGATGTCAGCAACTTCTGTCTTCACATAGCCGTGTTTGTCGACGTATTTGAAGCACTGGTACAGCGTGGAAGGCACGATCATGTAATCGTGTATCCATGGGCGCCCCAAGAGGATGTTGTAAGAAGTGTCTGCATCTATGACGTAGCAGGTGACTTCGGATTGGAGATCGCCAATTTGACACTTCAGGCGAATCTTCCCGATAGGGTAGCTCCTGCCCGAATTGAAACCGCCGATGGCTGTGTTTGTTGGTGTCAGGCGATGCATTGGGATGCGAAGATGATGTAGCAGACCCTTCGGGATGATGCTAATGGAAGAGCCAGGATCAATGTGCATCCGATCCATCTTTACGTCGCCGATGTATCCAGTATAGTATAGCGGACGATCGTGTAGGTTGGTTTTGATGAGCATGTCCTGCGGAGTGAAGACGATATTGGGCATTGCTCCCGTGCAGGCACTGTCTTGGAGATCCATGGGTGAGTCCTCCCCGGTGAGGTTGGATTGAGCCAGATAGACATCGGCATTTTGGAGTGCTTCGCTTAATGCAATACAAACGTCCTTGGAGAGCCTTAGGAGTTCGTACAGTGACAACTTGGCTGGTGTGTTAGCTAATTGCGCTAAGATGTCAAAGTTGTAGGGCCTCTCTAGCCCTTGGGCTACGTCTTTTCGGAGAGATTTGTCGAAGCAAGTCTCCTTCGGCCTAGGCTTGTCGGTCGTCGAAGGCTGAGCCGGTCCCGGAGCATCAGTTGTAGTGGGTTGATGATTTTTAGCTGGATTGTCAACCACAGGTTGGGATTGCGCTCCGGACCGCGTGACGACGGCTGTAGCTTCCTCGTTGTCTGCCGAGATTGTGTGGCATGTCCTGACTTTTCTACTTTTCTTTTTGCCGGTAGAAGATGGTGTGGGCCGAGTCACTTCTGACACCAAGTCTGGATGGATCCATATGACCTCCCTTCGTGATGTGGTGAGGGGTACTAGACCGACAGCCTGATCTCGGGAAGGTGGAAGATTAGTAATCTCTATTGTCGCTAGAGGGATGGGGACCACCCCGTCCTGAGTTTCCGTCGGAGGGAAGCTACCGAATTGTACGGACACCATATTGGCTGCCACGGTTACCTCTTCAAAATCGATGGCCAGAGCATTCGAATCGATGAGGTTTTGGATGTACCGTTTCAGCTGGTAGCAATCGTGTGTAGCATGATGGACATAGCGATGATAATGGCAGTACTTTGGATTCTCCATCTCTGCCGGCCGCGGTTCCCGTCTTGGTGGAGGAAGCTGAATCCTGTCCCCTTGTATGAGCATGTCCAAGATGGGCTTGACGTGACCGTCTTCGAAGGAGTAAGTAATTTGCGGCCATTATTTGTCTGCTGGCTTCGGCTCAGGTTTTTGTGCTGTGTCGGCCACCATAGCCTACTTTCCTTTGTTGTCCCGATTGTTAGAGGGGCTACCCCCATTATCGTTGTTGGGACGCTTGCCCTTGTTTTTTCCTTCCGAGATATATAATCCCAGTTGGCGAGCCTTCTTCAGTCGTTCTTCGGCGCTTGTGGCGCTGATGATGAACGCCTTCCAATCTTTGAATTGACTTTCGCCCATCCAGAGACTGATCGTTGGAAGCAGTCTCTTTTGGCAAATTTCAATTAAAGAGGAATCTGGATTTTTGGAGGACAACTTCATGGCGGTCTGGCGGAACCGCTCAATGTAGTTCCTTGGCAGCTCCTTCTCCCCTTGGATGACGTCCATCAAGGTGGACATGGTGACGTCCTGCCCTACCTCGTAGAATCTCTCCAAAAACATGCACTTGAAGTCGGTGAAGGAGTGGATGCAGTTATCCAACAGATTGCGATACCAATCGAAGGCGACTCCTTCCAATGCCCCAATGAATAATCGTGTGAGGATAGCGTCATCGTTGTAGGCCTTAAAAATGACAGTCATGCTGAGTTGATCAGGACAGAGTCAAAAGTCACGCTCAGTTGATCAGGACAATATTTACAAATCACGCTGAAGAGACAGCTCATCATTTGTCAGAGAGTCATTATTACTGACAGCATGACAGTCGAAGAATGTCTCTTCGTATGCCACGTATGCACGGAACTCGAGAGATCACAGCCGACTATTGCGTGACTTTCGAAATCTTCTTCAGCAAGACTCAGCCTTCGTTAAGTTGGCGTACCAAAAGAGTTTCTTGTCATTTAATGCGACTGACAAAGCAATCACTGTCAGAGATTTTGTGTCAGTCAAGGCATGCCAAATCGAGACAGCTGGCAGTCTTATCTCAAGACTGCGTGTATTGTGAGATCTTCATCTCAAGTTTGCGTGGATTCTGAAGTTTTCTTCCTCAAGTCTGCGTGGATTTTGAAGCTTTTTGCCTCGAGTCTGCGTGGATCCTGAAGCTTCCAGTCCCAAGTTTGCATGGATTTTGAAGCTTTCTACTCCGAGTCTGCGTGGATTTCGTCTTCAATAAAGTCTGCGTAGATTTCATCAAATTGGAGTACGTGGCAGCCATGCCACTGATCTCTCGCCTGTGTGTCCTGTAACTTGCACACGACTCATACATGATCGCCATGTGTCCAACAGTTACAGGCCACATCCAGTAACTTCTCACAACCTTGTGTATGTTAAATCTTGCGTGATTTTCAACTAGGCAAAGGCTGTGAAGACAGTTATCCTTTCAGTTATTTTTGACTCTATAAATAGAGTTCTTTTTCTCATTCATTGTACAGATACATAGTTATCTACTGTCAAAATTTTGAGAGCTTTTCTTCTTTGCATAGTCCAAGGGATAAATTGATCGTCTTCAAGATCAGATTTCCACAGTTGTAATTTTCCCAGATACACAATAAATAAAGTAAATTTATTTATGGAAAACAAATTGGCGACTCTGCTGGGGACTACCATCTCCTCTTCTGAGATGGCAACAACTCAATGCGACACTTCGTCAATCGGCTCGACGAAGAAGGTGATGACGATCCAATTCGATCAACTCGCCTATGAAGAAATGCAGCGGGCTAAGAGTGGCAAGTCTACTTCTGCCTCCATCATCACTGCCAAGTCGAAGGGACACTCTGTCTATGTCCCTAAGAATCAGTTGGTAGTCAATGGTGAAGTCTCTGCCACAGTGTCTACTCCTAACACTGGCAAGAACTCTATTGCAAGCACGCACACTCTTGTGCGCTCGAAGATGACAGCATTCAAAAGTCATGCTGACAGCACTGGCTCCTTAGCCAAGTCTGTTCCAGCGTGCAAATTCAACTCTAAAAGTCACGTTGACAGTACTGGCTCCTTAGCCAAATCTGTTCCAGCGTGTCTCTCTAAAACCAAAAATCACGCTGACAGTACTGGCTCCTTAGCCAAATCTGTTCCAGTGTGTATTTCCAAAACCAAAAATCACGCTGACAGTACTGGCTCCTTTGCCAAATCTGTTCCAGTGTGTATTTCCAAAATCAAAAGTTACGCTGACAGTACTGGCTCCTCAGCCAAATCTGTTCCAGTGTGTATTTCCAAAATCAAAAGTCACGCTAACAGTACTGGTTCTTTAACCAAGTCTGTTTCAGCGTGTATTTCATCTAAGAAGAATAGCTCTTTAGCTATCTCTTCTTCTTTGCCAAGTTCTACTAGAACTGGGGGTGGTCTTCCACACAAAGTCCCTTCGAAAAGGAATAACTCTTTAGTTGTTCCTTCTGCTCCTGTAGTTTTTACTTCAGGAACAGCTTTGACTGACAATTTTGTTAGTCAAAGAAAAGGAGATGGTCTTTTGACTACTCTTCCTTCTGGACATTCTATGTCTCAAACCTTGAATGAGTCTAAAAAGAAACATTCTGTAAATGTCTTCTTCTATGACTTCTTCAAATTGGGCACAGAATTTGTCCATAAAAGAGGGTTTGTTACCAACTCCTAATCCAAGGGATGGTTCTATTTTTCCTTCTCTGTAAATATCCAGATCAATGGAAGGAAAATTCCAAGTTTCCAAAACTAATGTGTCACCTCCAATTGATCTAAGAACAAAACTTAGCACTTCTGGTGTTAAGAAACCACATCAGTTGGAAACAAGGATAAAAGATCCAGATACAGAGTATGCTAGAAACTATGTGGTTCATATTAATTATTCTTTATATAATCAAGAGCCATCAAGAACCAAGAACAGGAAATATACTCCTCAATCTTCACAAACAGATTTACGAGAATATCTTCAACAGAAGAGAAGGAGTAATTCTGTGTCAAAAGAACATGCTGAGTGTGACTTCCAGCCAAGAGTCATAATTCAATACAGATGTCAATCAATAGCTCATGACCATGTTGATCATGAATGTGACTTCCAGCCAAGAGTTACAATGCAATACAGATGTCAAAATAAACGACAATCTGTCTTCAATCGGATTCAGTGTGAACCTATGCCTGATGAAGATGAGCCTTTGTTTGCTTCTGTCAATATGACCTCTTGGGATGCTGGGGGTAGAGCTGATAGTCCAGATGGAGTATATAGAAACACCAGAGCAAGAGTCTTAGCTTCTAGTCAAAGAAATTTGATCTCTGAAGATGATTCTGAATTTCTAGGAGAATCTAATTTTCCACCTCTTCCTACTGGGGGTAGTTCTCCTTTAAATGATTTTGATGCACGAAGCAGTGATTCAGAGCATACAACATCCACTAATTCATCAATAATCCCTCGTACAGTTACTACATATATGGTGGATGGGAATACTGACTTGAACAATGAACCTTCCTCTTCGGTGACTCCTCAGGACCAAAGAATTGCTTCTTTGGAACAGCAAATGAAGTCTATGGCTGATACTATGAAGTCGATGTATGAACTCATGACAGCTCAGTTGCAGAATCGACATACTATATCAGATGCCAAACCAACTGACACTGATATAAGTCCAGTACAAGTTCCTCCAGCAGTACAATCCAATACTCCTGGACCAGCTCAACCAAATCCTAGTCTCTCTGGAGCTGGGGGTAGTGCTTACAATGCTGTTCCTCCTCCTAACTATTCTCTACAAGTTACAACTCCACAATCTTCTGGAGTTGTTAATGAAGAATTGAGGAATCTCAAAACTCAATTCGAGGCATTCAAACAGAAAGATGGTTTACAAAGGTTAGGCATCAAGCAACCTTACCCGATAGAATGGAAGTAAGTATCATATCCTCCTAAATACAAGCCTCCTACTATCTCATTCTATGATGGAACCTCTTCTCCAAGTCAGTTTATTAATCACTTTGAAGTGATGACTGATCAATTGCAACCAAGTGACGCCCTCCTTACTCGGGTGTTTATTGGATGTCTCAAGGGAACTGCTTATGAATGGTATAGAAGTCTCCCAGATGGGTGCATTACCTCATTTGCCGGTTTCAAATAGATGTTTCTTGAACGGTTCTATGAAGGGCTCAATGATATGACTATGTCTGCTCTTATTAGAATCAAGCTGAAAAATAATGAAACTACAGAGGATTACATTGAACGGTTCCGAAGAGAAGCTCTGAAGATGCCTCTTGGAACTCCTGATGCTGTCACCATCGACACATGCAAATCAAACTTGTTGCCAATCATCAGCATGTAGACAGGATCTACCCAATTCCAAGACTGGCCTTCTTTTTTAGTTACTGCCAAGGCTGCAGAAATTAGTGCTGAAACCTTCAAAGGTTTAGGAGTGCAGATGACTCCCAAAGAAATAGGTCAAGGTACTAACAATAATGCTAAAAACAATGCTCGCAAGGAAAAAGAAACTCTTGAAGTTAATCTTCAGAGCAAAGATGCATCAACTGTTCAAACTTCTCCTACCTCTACAACTCAACAATCAAGAACACCTCGCCCCAAAGAAGAGTACTCTTTCGATGACGACGATGTCCTTGGTATCTTTGAATGTCTGCTGAAAGGTAATAAAATACAATTACCTAAAATTAAGAAACCTGATGAAGCTGGGAAGACAGATCATCCTAAATACTGTTCATACCACAGAATATTGGGTCACACAATTCGTACATGTTATGTACTGAAAGGAAAGATCCAAAAAATGATTAAATTTGGAGCTATCTCCTTTACTCCAAAAGAGAAGACCGTCACCTCCAACGTCGTCTCTATGCAATTCGGAGATTTCCCTTCTCAACTCCTTGAAAGTGGGATCGTTCCTATTCTCAAGGCAACTCTTGAGATAGTGAATATTTCTCCTCCACAATCTGAAGGATTAGTGCCAATCACTTTGGAAACAGGAGAAATCATGTGGATTCATCCTGATCTAATGACAGATTTTGACTCTCCTCCTCTTCAAAAGACTACATCTCGAAAGTCCAAGAAGGCTGGAAAGATTAAGTCATGTCATATGACTTCTCTTGGATCTACCTCTGACACAGAGCCAAAAGAGAAGGAAGAAGCACTTGCTACTCGAACAGGGAAACCTTATCTAAAGGATTATTCCAAGAATCCTGAGGATACTCCTGATATCCCTCCAGCGGATAAAGATGCTCCTAATGTTCCTCCTGAAGAAGAATCATCCACCGTACCTGTTCCTGTAACTACCCAAGATGAACCTGTTTCTTCCAAGCCTACGGCTCTTGAGAAAGGCAAACAACAGGCTCGGTTTGATAAACCAATCAAGAAGTCCTCTCCTCTTGGACCTCAGAAGCTTTACAACTTCGACATTCTAGCTCAACTTGCTAATACTCCAGCTAGAATGACCCTCTTTGAACTTCTACGTCTTTCCAAAGAGACTCGGGAGACGTTAAGTGAAGCACTTCTTCAAGCCGACTCTTGTCTTGCACAATTGAAGAAGCCAGATGCAGAACCTGCCACTTGCTTACATTACAATAGTGTATTGGAGATTATCCCAAATATCACTTTTACACAAGACGACATGCTATTGGAGGATAATCGACATGATCGGCCTCTCTACTACACTGGTTATATCGATACGATGAAGATAGATCGTATCCTCATTGACCCAGGGTCTGCTATAAGCATAATGCCAAAGAGTCTGTTGGATGAACTAAAAATCCCTCTTCACAAGCTCTCTAAGACGGTTACTACTATCTTTGGATTCAATCAAAGCCGAAGCGAGCCTTTGGAAAAGATTCATCTGAAGCTTCAGATAGGTGATTTCAGATCCAAAGTCACTTTTTATGTGATTGAGATCATGGGATCCTACAATCTTCTTCTTGGGAGGCCATTTCTTCATGAAAATAATGTGGTGCCTTCTACTTTTTATCAGTGTTTTAAGTACATTGATAGCAATGGAAGAGTACAAAAAAAAGTTGCTGATATAAATCCCTTCCATGGGGTTGAAGCTTATTTCAATGATTCCCGAATGTACAAAGAAGAGTATACAAGGGTCATACAAGCTATGGAGAAAGAGGATTCACAAAGTGAGACTTTAATAATCCCTGTTAAAGGTCGAGCTACTCAGCAACAATCTCCCAAACCCTCTGGAGAAGGTTCTTTCATCATTCCAGTGAGTGGACGGATCTTTCCGTTGCCTCAGTCGTCTGCTCAAGATACAATGATCATTCCTATTAGTGGGCGTACTACAGTTCCTGTATCTTCACAGGATACTCTGCTAATTCCAGTTGGAGGGCGAATTACTCTTCCATCTCAAGCTTCAAGGGAGCTCACCTCTTCTGAGCCATTTGTTATCGATCTTAATCGAAACAAAGCTTCTTCTCATTTTTCTTCTTCCCCTTTAGTCATTGACTTGGCTAAAATCTCTAAGGCTCAGCCTTCTCCCAATGTAAATATTGCTGCTTTTATATTTAATAAAAAGTCTCCATCTTTGCAGTACGCTGATGTGTGTAATTATGTTCATAGTTATTTACATTTGTTAGATGACTTGAGCACAATAACCATAGGAGTTGTACAGACTGTTCATACAGATGTATCTCTAGAACCTGTACAATCTTCATACTTTCTAGTTCCCAACAGAAAGCCAGAAGACATTCCAATACTCTTTTACAAAGGGCCCCAAAGTCCTTCTGATTTAGAAGATGATGACAAAAACGATGATACTGGAAGATTACAACTACGTCGCTATAGTCAGCAATCTAAAGACATCATCAAAAATATGGGCTATGACTTCAGAAATGGCCTCAATAATCGAAAAGGAAGAAAAATGCCTGTTCGTATTCCTCCTCTGAAATATGGGAGGACGAAATACGGATTAGGCTATATTGCTCCTACTCCTTTCATCAATATTATCCATGAAGATCCTGAATCTGACGAAGATAAGAGATCTGATTCTTCTAGTACCACTTCTTGGGATTCCGATACGAGTATCGGTGACTTCTACTGCAACATTCTGTCTTCCAATTGACTGTTTTAAAAAGTGATTAAATACTTGACGGTTCATCCGTTCATCTGACGGTTCGTCCGTTCATTAATACTTGACGGTTCATCCGTTCATCCATCCGACGGTTCATCCGTTCATTATAATCTGACGGTTAACCCGTTCATTCATCTAGTCTTTTGATTTCCGAGTCTAAAGATCATGAAAAATTGAGTTCAAAGATATTTTTATGTCTGAATTCTATTTTTTCCAATCAGTATTAAACTAAGATCATTTCTGGTTTAATATCATCTGATAGAATTACAAAGTTTGTTTGTATATTCTATTCTACTGAAATATGTCATGTATTATTTACCTTTGGACATATTTTCTATGAATCTATCATTATCAAAACAGCAAAACCAAAAATCAGATCAAGGATTTTCATTCATTCCAGAATCAAAACATGAAATACAAGTGAAAGTAAAAATAAAAGAGATTCACTTATTTAGAGTTATCAGCTCTCTAATACGATCTAGAACAGCATTCAGTTTCTCTTCATGAGTCTTTCTAACTCTTTCTGCTGCCACAATTGTAACATTCTGTTCATCAAAAATAATGATGGCAGACTGGCGACGATTGACTTCATCAATCTGTTTCGCCTGCATCTGTTCTCGTTCCTTCTGAAGAGTCTCACAGTGTTCGGCTTCAGAGATATAAACAGTAGCAACATTAGCTTGCTCTGTTTCTATGACAGCAATACGATCTTGAAGACGAGCTAATTCCTCTTTCAATTTCTTCAGTTCTTCAGTCTTGGACGCTTTATCTTTATCTAAAAACTCTACTCTTCGACGAGCAGCTAATATTTCTTCACCCTTTTCTACTAATTTTTTAGTAGAAGAGGCAAGAAATGCTTTGAGAGCTGCCTGTTTGGATTGTGCTTCATGCTCTAGTTGATCAATCTCAGCTACAGTTAAAAAGTGAATGTCCTCCTTCTGGGTCTCCCAGTATTTTCGGATAGTTACTTCTAACTCGTCTAGGAGATGTTCGAAGAAGATGCACTGAGATTCGCAACCAGCATGTCGCAACGCCATCAGTAGGAACTTGACCATAGTTCGAAGATCAGAAAAGGGCATGGCTTTATCCTTCAAGAAGCGTCTGGAATATGTATCTAGATATGAATAAATGATCTTCGGATACATTCCCAAGGTTCTTGCTAGCCCAATCTCGAATCCAGGAGTCGCTGTCATCATGGAAGAAGAAGCTTGAATCCTTGGAACAGAAGTATGTGCGACCGGAGAAGTTGGCAAGTGTGAACTCCCTTCATCAGCATCAGCCTGGATAAGCGAAGCATGAGTCGAACTCATTGCTGCAGCAGTTCCTACAGTTAAAGAAAAATATAATCAGTATTTACAAAAAAAAAAAGAAACAGCAAAAACAGAATCTGAAATAAAGTTCTACCTGGCTGAGGTTCATATTCAGTATGTGAAGGGAGTTTTGCTTCTTCTCGCAGCCGGTCCATGATTGTATCCGATACCTGCTTTATATGGCTGCTTCCAGCTCCAGAATTACTGGGTGCTACAGCGTTGTTCGGTGATTGAACAGGTTCAGGGCTAAGCTCCATTCTGTTCCCCTTTGCTTTATCCGCATCATAAGGAGTCGAAGTACCAGCATGCCAGTCTTCTCCTCCTTCAGCTTCTTCTTCTTCTTCGTCTTCAGGATGAACTTCTGATTCAGAATCAATGATATTTACATCTTCATGAGTCTCTGGAACAATGACGATAGCAAGCTCGGTATTGGCTGCCGGTTCAGTTGTCTCTGAAATATCGGGTCGAAGAATGATATCTTGACAAACATTCTTTAACAGATCATCAGCAGCTGATAGCTCAGACGCCGGCACGTCTTCATCGCCTCTGGCCAAAGAAATGTTTTCTTTAGCTTGAATTTCAGGAACTTCTGACTGTTTGGTAGTTTCTTCCGGAGCTGTTGCTTCTTCAGAGTAATCAATCTGGTCATCCAGTGCTTGAATGACGCCTTCTGTCCCATGCGCAAATGGGATTATCCTCGTCTCTGAGGGTTCAATAGCTACTCCACTTGTGGTTGGAGCAGTTGTTTCCTGAGCTTGAACAGACTCTACTTCAGTCTGTTCAGTTGAAGCTGTTGCAAGGTGAATATCATCAGATCGGTCTTCTCAGTAGAAGCTGCTTCATTGATTTCTGGCAAAACTCCTCCACTCATGATCGTTTCTAGGAGTTTGTTGCCCTTAATTTTGCTGACAGACTTCTTGACATATTTGTCTCTTGACCTCCTTATCAAAGGAGCGTCGTCTTCATCAGTCTCTTCGTCTTTATCAGCGGCATCGTCCTCATCAACCGAGATACCGCCTAAAGATGATGTAGCAGTCACAGAGACTTCTTTCTTCTTTTTCCTAGATGTTGGAGACTTAGTACTCCTCTTGGAGACAGTCTCAGATTCATCACTTCTCTTCTTCTTAGAAAGAGATACAAATATATGGGGAAGAACTTCATCAGGAAAATTTCCCTCCTGAAACAATTCATACAGAGGTTCAACCTCCGTTGTTTCATCTTCGGGTTCCGGAGGGAAATGTTGAATAACAATCCTCTTCTTTGACCTCTTCGATTCATCCTCTGCAACAAAGGTCTTTAGATTGAAACTCGGCCTGAAGGTGCTCGACGACACATAGAAGCGAGCATATGTGTAAAGCATCTTTGGCCCCGAGCTAGACAAAGGATTAGGCATAGAGAATACAACTTTTGTATCCCTAGCCGCAAAATATCTCCAAGCACGAGCTCGGTCGATAAGCCCTCCACGAGCAGATAGACAAGTGGTGGCGTTCCCAACGTAGAGTTGGTCATATCCGAATTGTCTGGCAAATCGGCTTGGTAAATATGGCTCCAGATATGCCATTTCTTCGTGACGGTATACTAGATGAGAAGGCCGGATCCTCTGCAACTATTGAAAGGTTACATCGTCTAACCTGTTCCCCATATCTCCGTCCATCATATTTAAGGGCATACTCTCATAGCCCTGTGGTGGAGGGACACATTGGATAGACCAATGTGATGCCCGATTCAAGACATTTCTGCATTCTGGAAGGGTATGAACTTTCCAGAATGTCTCTCCAGAGTACCTCTCCAGAAAAAGACTGCTACTTCCTCCTGTCCGTGGAGGTATCAGACCATCATGATGAAGGAGAAGCCAACCATAAAGATACGTGAAGGGCATCTCTATCCTTGGGAATTCTTCAGTCATCATCCTCTGAGTAGACAGCATATTGGTGATAAAATTCCGAAGACCCGCATTCAGTCTACAGGTCATCGTCGATAATAAATCCAGCTTATAACCATACACAAGGCGCACCGCTGCAAAGATAACGCCTCTGTGTATCCTGTCCAAGGAGCTGGAGCCAGGAACGGTGAATCTTCTTAACCACAGGGATAGGAATCCGGCCAGATGACCGTTCTTCGACAGACTCTTTCCACTCTGTCTTACATAAGAGCTAAAAGTGGTGCCAGCTTTGAACTCGTACCAATCTTCAGTAATAGTGAAATCCTTGCAATCATATTTCTCCAGCAGATAAATGATTTCACCTTCAGAGAGGTTTGAAGTTGCTGATCTGGTACCATCTCTTCTCGTTTATTTTCTTATCATCCTTTTCACGGTTCATGAAAAGGTAGGGCATCCACTTCTGAATGTGGTTGCCAGCTTCATCCTTGGAACCCTTGTAATATAGAGTACATGTGCCAAAATGGCACATCATCTCTTTAAATAGATGTGCCATCTCTAGGTTCTTCTCTGACAGAAAGTTCAGCTCTTCGGTCGTAGGAACATATTCCTCATACGGCAGCGAGCCTGAAGGCAGGTGTGAGATGTATTCCATCTCATGAAGGACGAAGCCCATCTCTCCTTTCGGAGTCATAAAGGTTCCCGTCCTATGGTTGTACCTCTCAACCAAAGCCAGGAACAGAAAAGGGTTAGGCTTAAAGTCGTAGGACGAATTGACGACGACATCATAGAGATTTATCTTCTTCAGCTCAGTTTCAAAATTCTCCAAAGCCCAGTGGACTAAAGTCTTCCATCTCACATTCTTCTGATTCATTAGACCGTTCATCCTCAACGTCGAATCGGTCGGATAGAATGTATTCTTGTTGGACATGAATTCGTTTATGAAAATGGGCATCCTGAACGGCATCAATATGGCTGAGTCTTCAGGTGGTATGCATCCAGGCTTCAAATCCCGAAACACTGATACATGGTCTTCTGGGGCACTAAAAAATCCCTCTTTCCTATAAATAATACGGCTTGCCTTCGCCTGCTGATATTCTGTCAAATACCAGGACATCTTTCTCGGGTAGCTGTCATGCATAAGTCTCATAATTGACAAACCCCTGGAAACCTTTGGCCAGTACATGGGTTGTTTCACATCCCCTTCGAAGTAGAAGCACACCTTCTCTCTTATGCCCTTCGGCTGAGATTTCTGTGCTATGGCATCTCCAAACAAGAATGCTGGTTTCTTGTGGGATACCAGATCCAAACTCTGAAAGGGTTGTCCATTCATTAAGCAGAGTAAAGTGGTATGATCTTGATTGGCCAATAATGATAGTCTTGCTTCAGAAAGATCAAATTGAGGGAATTGTACATGAGATAGATCATGCTTAAATGAGAAACTCAAACACCCTTCATATTCTGCTTCTTCGCTTCGGATGTTCACTACAGAAAATGACAGAAGACAAAGTCAGATATATCTATATCTATGCGTGTATTACAGTATTTGAAAGAAATTTCAAAAGTCACGCAGATTCTATATGGATATACTACCATGACATGCTGAGTGATTTATTCACGCGGATGATTAATTCACGCAAAGTCCAGACAGATTAAAATGAAAGTCACGCATCATTGCCAGAATCACATTTAAGTAAAAATGACAAAAATACGCTGACAGATCAAGACTAATCTATCCAGAAGATGACTCTCAGAAGTCTGCGTGAATAATTCAACATTGACATCTCTGTCAACATATGAAAAATCATGCAGCATCATCATGAAAGCTGCGTGACTATTTCAAACATGGACATTTCTGCCAATGTAAAAAGTCATGCAGAGTCATGAGAGTCATGCTCCTTTACGTGGAACACAGAGCTTCGTAAACACGAAGATGTGAAGTATGGCCGACCCTAAAGAGGGGGCATACTTTATTAATATCCTTTGCCCTAAGAAGGGGGGATATATTTCTGAAGTTTATTATCTTAAGATTCTAAAAAATTCTATGTGGAGTTCATCTTCATCAAAGTCGTCTTCAACAGTTCATGTTCTCCCATCACTTACGATGCATAGGAGCTTGCGGGACTTCCTGTCGAGGAAGTTTGTCAGTAGTGGCACGCGAAGAAGTCGCAGGGGCTTTCCCCTTGGCCTGAGCATCAACTTTCTTGGGAGCCATTGCTGCTGAGAAAGAAAAAGTTAAGGAAGAAAGAGTTCGTCGGGGAAGATGAAGTTCTCTTCTGTGGGTTCTCTTTTTCAAATACAAGTAAAAAAAGAAAGAAGTAATCTATGGCTTATTTATAGGCTTATGAAGAATTCCAAACGGCCTATCATAATTTGCCTCGATTTAGGAGATTGATACGGGATCCTAACTGCACAGAATCCCAACAGTCCAATCATTCAGGAATAAATATCTCTTTAAAGTCATCTCAGTGTGACTGATTTCATTTTAACATCTCGATTTCAAAGTATTTCGAAATAATTTATCATTTTTTCGAAAACTTTGAAGGGGGTTTTGTAGGCCTTAAAAATGACAGTCACGCTGAGTTGATCATGACAGAGTCAAAAGTCACGCTCAGTTGATCAGGACAATATTTACAAATCATGCTGAAGAGACAGCTCATCATTTGTCAGAGAGTCATTATGACTGACAGCACGACAGTCGAAGAATGTCTCTTCGTATGCCACGTATGCACGGAACTCGAGAGATCACAGCCGACTATTGCGTGACTTTCGAAATCTTCTTCAGCAAGACTCAGCCTTCGTCAAGTTGGCGTACCAAAAGAGTTTCTTGTCATTTAATGTGACTGACAAAGCAATCACTGTCAGAGATTTTGTGTCAGTCGAGGCACGCCAAATCGAGACAGCTGGCAGTCTTATCTCAAGACTGCGTGTATTGTGAGATCTTCATCTCAAGTTTGCGTGGATTCTGAAGTTTTTTCCTCAAGTCTGCGTGGATTTTGAAGCTTTTTGCCTCGAGTTTGCGTGGATCCTGAAGCTTCCTGTCCCAAGTTTGCGTGGATTTTGAAGCTTTCTACTCCGAGTCTGCGTGGATTTCGTCTTCAACAAAGTCTACGTAGATTTTATCAAATTGGAGTACGTGGCAGCCATGCCACTGATCTCTTGCCTGCGTGTCCTGTAACTTGCACACGACTCATGCATGATCGCCATGTGTCCAACAGTTACAGGCCACGTCCAGTAACTTCTCACAACCTTGCGTATGTTAAATCCTGCGTGATTTTCAACTAGGCAAAGGCTGTGAAGACAGTTATCCTTTCAGTTATTTTTGACTCTATAAATAGAGTTCTTTTTCTCATTCATTGTACAGATACATAGTTATCTACTGTCAAAATTTTGAGAGCTTTTCTTCTTCGCATAGTCCAAGGGATAAAGTGATCGTCTTCTAGATCAGATTCCCACAGTTGTAATTTTCCCAGATATACAATAAATAAAGTGAATTTATTTATGGAAAACAATCGTAGGGCAGATGGTCGGTGGTGACCTCGAAGTACGTGATGTACCGACTTGCTGAGGTCTTGCCATCATACGGGTTGATATTGAACGGCTTATATCTTGGTGGGAATGGAACATTCCTCCATTCAGCAGGGTATAGTTGCCGTATTCTGAGGTCTTGGGCATTTTCTCGGGCATGGAACATGGCTCGGAGCTCCTGCACCTCTCTTCTTACTTCTTGGGCCTCATCTGTCGCGGTAGGGGCTGTTATTTCGGGAGGATTATTACCCGGTTTCGGCACCGCCGAATTCGAGTCTGCATTGACCATGGGACCCCCGCTTGTTTGGCCAGGCGTTCCTCCTTGTAGAGTTGGAAGGGCCGCTTTAATCTCGTCTACAGACTTGACCAAAGCAAGTAATATGACTTCGAGATTGTCGATGCGCTGGCGATCACTGGAACCACCTTGATTGCTGTCCGTCATAAACACCGTCCTTGCATGAGAAGTGATGGAAGGAACGGTAGAGGATGTGCCTCCGAGTCGTACCCATGCACCGAGAAGTCATCGGGATAGGTGGGAATGTTCTCTTCGGGCTCGGACTCGGAGAGAACGATATCCCCAGCCTCAAAGCTTTCTTCGTCTTGAGAGTCATAGATGTTCTCGAGGACATCAGCGTCTGTTGTACCTGATGGAAGAGTTGTTTGTCCGGGCTCGGTTCCTTGAAACATCAGATTGTTGCGGATGTTCGAAGGAGTGCTACCCCCAGTTCCCACAACCCCCAGCGATGTGGACGATGAATTTCCCATTGCGGCAGATTTCGTCTTTGAACGGGTGTGTTGGAATACTCCGGTAGAGGACAACCGTTTGGACGACAGTTTCTTAGCTGTAGTGGTTGATATCTTGGGACTGGAGATGCTTGTCTTCTTTCCTCTCCTTTCGACGGGGACTTTCTGAGCGGAATTGCAGGAGACAACAGGAGGTGCCTCGTCTTCTGAGCTCGGATGCTGTAGTCTTTGGAAGACGGACGACCGATCTTCCGTCACTGTCGTATTATTGTAACAACAGTTGACGATGATTTGGGTGCAGTGATGTCCAAGCGAGGACTCTTTGCACACCGAAACTCCTTCTCTTTTCTTACGCTTGTGGAGGATCGCCTCACGCAGGTCAGAGGAACCACTTTGTCCTTTTGCCGCCGGGGGCTGGACTCGAGCGGTTCTATACAACTTCCCATCAGAGGGCCGTATGATAGTCAACGGAACGCTCCGATAGTCAGAGGTTGGGACAGCTGACTGGGCTTGATGAGCCTGCGCTGTTCTAGACTTCCTCCTTTTAGCACTTGCTGGTGCGTAATAGGAGGAGTCCAAGTTGAATACCACAGAGTCTGGCTTATCATCCAGAGAACCATCAGGGTCAGGGCCACATGAGAGACGGTCGAAGACTGATCGAGAGAAGCGTGGAACGGACGCTATACGGCTAGAATTGGGTACCGTGGAGGCTGTTTGCATGCGGCTGTCTTCTGCTATCGGATGAGTTGTTTTTATGCGGCTAGGAGTCACGACCGTGCAGGCTGGCTGCATGCGGTTGGCAATTGTGGCCGCATGGGTTTTCTGCAAGCGATTGACTTTCTTAGCCACATGAGTTTCATCTATGTAGTCGGCAGTTGTAGTCGCATAAGCTATGCGGCTGACAGATGTGGCCGCATGAGTTTTTTTTGTGCGGCTAGCAGATGTAGCCACATGAGCTTTCTCCCTGCGGCTAATACCCTCATGCGGCTCGGATCGCATAGAATTCCTCTTTGTCCTTGCAAGTCCAGCATCATAGCATTTTCTTCCGCCGGACTTGGGGACAGCAGAGTTGTCTACGGTCTGAAGTGGGGCCGCAGGAGAGTCTTTTTGGCCGTCTTGAGCAACAGAGGGTATCCCATCGAGGGCTTGGGGAGGAGCAAATGATTTTGGCGTCCACTCTTTCCGAGCCTTCGTCCTGCGGGTGCGCTTCTGGACCGGGCCAGCGCTTCCTTCGGAGAGCATCTCTTCAAACGCCTGTTGGTCGAAGCGGACGACCATCTTTTGTTGTGCGGAGCTAAGTTTGGCTGCATCCGACTGTATCACCTACTCCTCAGCCGTGGATAAGTTTTTTCCCAGCAGAGTCGCCATCGTGTTTGCCATGAAATATAAAAGAACAGAAGAATTATCGGAGGATCGGACTTTTACTTCACGTTACAAACTCGCTTGTACAAAGAAAGCCTAGGGACAAAAACCTAGGTATAGTAGTCTAAGTACAATTGTTTATTTTAGATTCTGGGGGTGACGATAGAGGCTCGGAAAGACGACGGCAGCCCTGCCTTACTCCTTGGACGATCGGTATGCAGCCTTGGCTCCTGTGAAGAGATGGTTGGCGTTAATGAAGAAATGCTCTTCTTGCTCTCTCTCTATTACTCTTTTCGCTTCTCTCTCTGTGTATTTTTTTTCTCTGATTACTGGGGGAGTCTCTCTTTATCTTTTTTTCTGATCGTGTCTCTTTCGCAAGGGAATGGTACCTTGCTATTTATAATAGTGGGGCATCATTAGGGTTTGGATGATTACCCATTCTCAAAGTGGCGGCGGCCTAATGTATAATCAATCTGGACCATTCGTTTAAGGCGTGAAGGATCTGAGCCATAAATGGGGATAGTATTGAATCCTGCGACTGATTAATGCTGATTGCTTTAAATCTTCATGATTGGTTGTGTCAGGCTTGATTTTCTTACCACGTGTCCGATTGACTTGATCATGAATGATATGATCTGATCTCATTAATTATGAGGATAACGTTAAATATGGTTATTGGGATCTGGTAAATCTCTGATTGATCTGCCTCCCATAATCATCCTTGCTAAGTCGTGGGGACCATTGAATCTCTGCCACATATCTTTAATGGTGGACCTTGTCAGAATCGCATAATATCCATGAACCGCATGAGACAGCGTCTTAGTGAGCCGCATAGGTATAGTACTTGCGAGCCGCATGGGGTAGTTTCTCAGTGAGCCGCATAGGTGTAATACTTACGAGCCGCATGGGATGGCTTCTTGGTGAGTCGTAGGAAGATGATTCTCGCCAGCCGCATGAAGCTGTTTCTCAATGGAGCTGCATGGGATGGCTTCTTGGTGAGCCGCAGGGAGATGATTCTTGCCGGCCGCATGAAACTGTTCTTCTATTGAGCCGCATGGGAGTAGCCACGTGTCAATCTCGGATCGTGTCATAGATTTTCTCATATTCCCAAAGAGTTTGTCATTATGACAGGACTATTATGACACTTCGTGTCAGAGCCGTCATCTGTCAAATTATGGCAGAGCATTAAATAGGGCCATTACTCGATGGCCAGCTGTGTGAAGGGGTCTCTGTTGGTCGTATGCGAGCCGTATGTACTTCTGAACCGCATGCGGCTGGGGGGGCTCTTTGAACCGCATAGGACTGTCCCTATGTAATCCGCATGGACTCTCCTGCCCCGAGCCGTATGAGACTAAGAGTCTCTCTGAACCGCGTGGGACTGCTCCTGTATGAACCGCATGGGGTTCTCGTATTCCGAGCCGCATAGATTATTTTTTTTGATATTTTTCCATGCTTCTACAACTTATATTTGGATACTGGACTTTGTCTTCAGTTAGATACTTTGGTTATGTATTATTAAATCTGTACTTGTTTACCTTCGCTTATAGATGCTGTGTTGTGATGAACCTTTAAATGTGATTTTAGAACTATTAGCAGCTTAGATCCTTTATTGTCTATACTTAGAATAGCTTACTACGCTTTAACCAAGCGTAGGCTGGACATAGCTCGGCCCGGCCCAACAATTTGGGTATCGGGTCGTGACAACTAGTCATTGATAGTTCTCTATATATTGTCGCTATTTACTTACAGCTCTCTCTCTTTTACATCATGTTGTTCTTTCAGTTTTTTGTATCTTACTCTCTAGCATGTTTATATTTCCTAACCTGTTATGATTTGTTGAGATGTACTGTACTCACTCCTGTCCTGACTGGACCTGTTGAAAATTTTACAGAGGATGTGGATGAGGCTCTGGTGTCTACCTATTATGGTGCAGCTATAGACAATACTTGTGAATTGGACCCACTTGCAGTAGAGGATCTACCACCAATGGTTTAGACTGCTAGCTTAGACTCTTACCTTATCTTTCTCATTGATACATTATATGTACATATTGGGAGTTTATTTTATCAGGATGTTTGTGGAGATGTTATCATAGACACTTAGACTTCTATCTATTGTATCTCTTATGTGGATTCCTTTCTATCTATCTATCTTTTATCGTATTCTATCTTAGATGTGATTGAGACTGTATTTGCTATGTCACCTCCATTCAGAGTATATATATACTGTACAGTTACCTTATATATTGTTAGATGAATGACCTAGGACAGCGTTCTACCGCCGACACTGAGGCGTAGGCTGGACGTACCCACTTCTCGTTCCCTTACTCTAGGGTACGGGTCGTGACACATTTTTAGTGGTTGCCCATGCAGGTCTAGTCGAGTAAATGTAGTGGTATTCGAACTAGAGTATCACTACAGCCTGCAGTAGGATTAGGATATTTTTGAAGGTACTCAATCATAGTTAGAATTCCTTAAGAGATTCCTGGGATGACCCTTGAGAATCTTATTAAACTTCAATTTGAAATTCTTTTCCTTATTTTGTTCGCTCTCACTCCTTGATTATTTAATTTGATTTTTGATGGATCGTTGTTGACTCTGATTTTCCTATTGAGATGAATTTTATGGCCTGAGTTATGATATTTTTTGATAACATATGTTGACAGGAATAACAGGGATGGTAAAACGTCTACTTGATTATGGAACCTGTAGTTTATCACAGTCATATTAACTAGCGTGGCGGAAACATAGAGACCTGACTTCGGATGCATGTATCTTGGTTATGAGATTTGGAATTTCTTGCAGCTATACTTTCGACATAGCGAGATTTCCAAACGACATGATTATAGAGGTGCATACCCCAGTTATGGAATCTATCGTTTATTCCAGCCTTGCTTACTAGCATGGCGAGGACTCTGAGTAACCTAATTTTGGACAGACGCATATGATTATCAGATTGTGTCTTGAGAAAGTTTTTAAACATATCATCTCTATCTTACCCTTCTGTTGTTATAAAATTGTATTCCATTAAGAGTAGGGATATTTTAGTTGGTAGAGTTTATTCATATGTAGTTCTTTCATAGTGTAATGATATGATGACTTGTAGAGTGTCTGTACTCTAGAGATGATAGTTAGCATTAATATTAGAATAATAACCCATTGTAGATGATTTTCTGTTATTTATATTACCTACCAGTTTTTATATAGGATGTTAGTTTACCTTACAGCCTTGATGATTTCTTATTATTTTTCTTACCCTTTCCAGTAGGGCACCCATGACCAGAGCCTGTCCTTGAGTATCGCTGTAGCTTCACCTGAGACTGAGGGTTTTCCTCTGCCCCCTATAGTGGTACCCATACCATATTCTCGGGAGGGTTGTTTTCTGATGGAGCTCAGATATACGGACTCTCCGGGATGTGTTGGAGGCACAGAGAGTCCAGGCTGAAACCTTGAGGGAGCAGTATCTAGTTCCACCTAGAGCCTCAGAAGTACCCAAATTTTATCCTAGACCTTAGTATGTCTTTTGAGATAATTGACCCACATTGCTTGTATATTTTGATAACTGGTGATTGCTTTGTGCGATAGTATGACTAGAAGGGAACCCTAGAGAGAGTATTCTAGGTAGACGAATATTCTTTCTGTGACTCTGATTTCTAGAACGTCAGAGATGTAAACCTTTGGAAACTTCCTTCATG
>JANAVB010009198.1:4567568-4680068 GCA_029216955.1 Iris pallida | reverse complement strand
ACTTGCTCATTTTCCTGACAGGATACCGTTATAATATATTACAGATGACTCTGAGGCGGACTGCTCGACCTATTATGGGCTCGAGTCAGATGGAGTAGCCTTGGACCGTGGCCTTATAGTAGAGCCGCTAGATTTTGTACTTCCAGAGTAGTGTAGGGTAGCTAGGTTTGACTGGACTACGATCCAGCTAGCTTATCAGACTGTAGTTTCTATATTCTATTTTGATACCCTGTGATGTTGTATATATCTGGGCTTGTATTAGACTGTGGACTTATTACTCTTTCATCTATCATATGTCTTTCCTTCTGAGCTATCTACCTTAGTTTTATTCTGTGATTGAGACTGTATTGCTATGTCACCTCCATTCGGAGAGTATATACTGTATAGGTACATTTTAACTGTTAGTCGTAGGTATTTACAGACGTTATATACATCGTTCTACCGTCGATACTGCGGCGTAGGCTGGACGTACCCACATGCTCGTGCCCCTCATAAGGGTGTGGGTCGTGACACATTTTTGTGGTGGCCCACGCAGGTCTAGTGTCCCAATTAGTGCGATCTCGTAATGGTGCTCGACTTAGAGTACTAATTACGAGCCTGCAATTAGGATGTAGGACCTAGGACATGATAGGAGTTTCTCAATCACACCTAGGAAATTTTTGATCTTTTGATTATCATGATTATTCACCTTGTATTAAATTAACTGTCCTTCTTTGATAATCTACTCATGTGCCATATTAATCTCTTTGTTTCAATTCGTCTCCAGGATGACGAAGACGCACCCGCAGGCCACTGGATCGAGTAGCTTGCCTGAGAGATCTGATCAGGCTGAGGAGGAGGTTCATGGGACTGCCCCCAGTGATTCTACTATTCCAGAGACCCAGGCAGTTGCACAGGGAGGTCTACCACCTACACCCCAGAGGGTTACGGTCGTTGTTCCAGAGATACTGCCACCACCACCGATACCGACGGATACGTATCATATGTTCCTTCTCCTTCAGCAGATGATGGAGACACAGCGGGCCCAGGCAGAGGCGTCGCAGCGCCAGTCGGAGGCGTCACACCGACAGATCGAGATGCTGAGGCAGAGTTTGGAGAACTTGCGTCAGCTTGCCCTAGCAGCAGTAGAGAGAGTGGCACCGGGTACAGTATAGGGCCCTACTGGCCAGCAGCCGTACCAACAGCAGTCCAGGCCGGGAACAGTATTGGACTTCAGGAAGATGAGCTCCAGGGACTTCGCAGGCACGGAGTGTTTGCCATGAAATATAAAAAAATAGAACAATTATCGGAGGACCGGACTTTTACTTCACGTTACAAACTCGCTTGTACAAAGAAAGCCTAGGGACGAAAACCTAGGTACAATAGTCTATGTACAATTGTTTATTTTAGATTCTGGGGGGGTGACGATAGATGCTCGGGAAGGCGACGGCAGCCCTGCCTTACTCCTTGGACGATCAGTATGCAGCCTTGGCTCCTGTGAGAAGATGGTTGGCGTTGATGAAGAAATGCTCTTCTTGCTCCTCTGTTGCTCTTCTGGCTTCTCTTTCTCTTTATATTTTCTCTCTGATAGCGTATATCTCTTCTTGTCTCTCTCCTCTTTTTTTTCGTGTCTCTCTCACAAGGGAATGGCACCTTGCTATTTATAATAGTGGGGAGCATCATTAGGGTTTGGCTGATTATCCATTCTCAAAGTGGCGGCGGCCTGATGCTTAATCAATCCAGACCATTCATTTTAAGCGTGAAGGATCTGGGCCATAAATGGGGATAGCACTGAATCTTGCGAATAATTAATGCTGATTGCTCTAAATCTTCATGATTGGTTGTGTAGCTTGGATCTCTCACCACGTGTCCCATTGGCTTGATTATGAATGATATGACCTGATCTCATTAATTATGAGGATAACGTTAAATATGGTCATTGGGATCTAGTAAATCTTTGTATCTCATAACCATCTTTGCTACCAGCTGTCAAGTCTGGAGGATCATTGAATCTCTGCCATGTGTCTTAATGATGGACTCTGCCAAAGCCGCATGACATCCATGAACCGCATGAGACAGCGTCTGGGCGAGCCGCATAGGTATAGTATTTGCGAGCCGTATGGGATGGCTTCTTGGTAAACCGCATAAGTGTAGTAATCGCGAGCCGCATGGGATGGCTTCTTGGTGAGCCGCAGGAAGACGATTCTTGCCAGCCGCATGAAGTTGTCCTTCACTGAAGTCGCATGGGGGTAGCCACGTGTCAATCTCGGATCATGTCAGAGATTTTCTCCTATTTTCCAAGAGTCTGTCATTATGACAGGGCTATTATGACACTTCATGTCAGAGCCGTCAGCTGTCAAATTATGGCAGAGCATTACATAGGCACATTGCTCGATGGCCAGTTGTGTGAAGGGGTCTCGTGGGTACACGTAACGTTGAGCCGCATATCTCTGTGAGCCGCATATACTTTTTGAACTGCATGCGGCTGGGGAACTCTTTGAACCGCAGGACAGTCCCTATGTAAGCCGCATGGACTCTCCTGTCCGAGCCGCATGAGACTAAGAGTCTCTCTGAACCGTATGGGACTGCTCCTGTATGAGCCGTATGGGGTTCTCCTGTTCTGAGCCGCATAGATCATCGTTCTGATATTTTCTATGCTTCTATAAGACCCCCTTCGAAGTTTTCAATTTGCAAAATTGAAATACTTTGAATAAGAAGCATGGATGCATATTCTTCTGGCAGCATATGACACTCTGACCGCATGGATATCTTGACCGCATAGATTCGTTCAGCCACAGAGCCTTTCAAGCCGCATAGATGGCTTAGCCGCATGGGACTTTTTAACTACAGGGATATTTCAGTCGCATAGTTCCTTGCCATGTCATTATGTCATGCATGCAAACCCTTTTTGGGGCAGGATCCCAAGAGTTTCTGATCTTTAATTATCTGTTCTGCATCGATAGCCGAAGAGTCGACTTCTTTGTACGAGGCATCGGTCTTGGTCCTCTATAAATGGAAGGATTTTTGGAGGGATTTCTCTCTTGGACTCTTTTTGATTTAAGATTTTTGTCTTGCATTCTTCTTCTGACCGACAGACAACGATGGCACCTAGGGCTTCCAAGGCAGTGAAAAAAGCTGTAACGAAGAGTAGGAAGTCGGCTTCGTCTTCAACTACCGCACCCCCCGTTCGTCTTGACGTTCATGTTGTCGTCGAAGGTAAGGACTGTGTGGAAGATTGGGTACTTTGGAACCCTAACTGATGCTGTTCTGCTGCATTACTTCGTGTATAATGATTTGATGCGAGTTTTTCAATCTTCGTGGTCCGCATATACGTCCCATGAGCCGCATAGAATATATTCCATGTCCGAGCCGTGGAAAAATTGTCTTTCAACGGGCCGCATGAACCCTTCTGAGTATCCTCTGACTGTTTTTATCATTCATCCTCACTTCTTTTTCGTCTTTTGGTTCTTGTAGTGTCTCCACCGGACGCTGAAATTGCAGTGGTAGAGGAGTCGCCGCTTCCTGACATCAATCAAGGGCCTCCCTCTGTTAAGGAGGAGGTGATGAAAGAAGAATCAGCACCTGAGAGGGACGACGTCCTCCCCACTATCGAGACTATTGAGGGTGGCAGCACTGGGAATTCTGATTCCCCTATTCTGGACGAGGATCTTCCTCAATTGGATCCTTCATATGTAAGGTGGTTGAAGGAGTTGTATACGCACTTCTGTGGCTAGGGTTTTTTAATGTTTCTCGTAAATGTCTATCTGTAGTCTTTGCTTCTTTTTTGCCTTTCTTCTTGTCTGCATGAAGAACTTTCCTGTAACCGTGTAGATGTAACCGATTTCTGAATGAATGGAATATATTTGCTTCATTCTTTTGCTGTGTAATGATTATTCTATTGGGACATTTTGCATGGACCTGTTGCCCCTAACGTACCCTGGTTTTGGATACGGGCAACAAGTTGAAGGGAACGAACATGCTTACTCAAAGGTACTGTGGACATGGCAAGCATGAAGGTTTCTTCGACGGAGCCTTCCCACTCAGAGGTAATGAGGACATGGCAGGAGTGGGCTCAATGAAGAGGGGTACATAGAATGACTCAGAGGTAGGAGAACGTGGAAGTTCTATGCGAGGGGGCGGTTTGTTTTTGGTGGAAGTAAAAACGACTCAGAGGTAATGAGGACATGGCCGTTTTGGAAATTTGTGGATCGATTACACTTTTTGTGCACTGGGAGCACGGGTAGTGGATCATGAGGGAGGATCTCTTCCAGGAAGAAAGTTCAGAGGCATAATCATACGTGACTTACTATCTGAAAGAGTGACCGGAATATGAGTTCAGAGGCACCAGCGGGTACATAACTCGGTAATTTAGAATATTAAGGAAGTGTGAGTTCAGCGGCACCAGCGGGTACAACTCGATAATCTGAAGGAAATATGGAGAGGAGTTCAGCGGCACCATCCGGTACATGACTCGATAATCTGAAATGTTGTGGATATGAGTTCAGCGGTACCAGCGGGTACATAACTCAATAATCTGGAATGTTGTGGATGTGAGTTCAGCGGTACCAGCGGGTACGTGACTCGAAGATCTGAAATATTGTGGATGTGAGTTCAGTGGTACCAGCGGGTACATGACTCGAAGATCTTGGAGAAAATGTCGTTTAGACATAATATTTCTTCAGGAACTTGCTGTTGACGGGCAACATGAGCAAGTCTCCGTTTTGTTTTGCGAGGCGGTAAGCACCGTTGGAGAATACTGTTTCAATGATAAATGGGCCTTCCCACTTTGGCTGGAATTTGCCGGCGGTCTTGTGAGTCATGACCATCGGCCTCCGGACTGCCAAGACGAGATCGCCTACTTGGAATGTTCTGATTTTGACCTTCTTGTTGAAGGCTCCTGAGATGCGTGCTTGGTATAGCTCAATTCGTTGCTGAGCTAAGAGGCGCTTTTCATCTAGTGCCTCCAATTCCTGTAGCCGACGATGGTGGTTGTCGTCTGTTGTCAATTGATGTGTGAGGGCGACACGTAGTGAGGGGATCTGGGTCTCCAATGGTAGGACTGCCTCACTCCCGTATACCAGGGAGAATGGTTGTATTCCCGGTGGCTGTTCGGACCGTGGTGCGATAAGCCCATAAGCATTCGCCGAGCTTCTCATTCCAGTCGCGTTTGTTGGAGGAGACAAACTTCTTGAGGAGTTTGATGATTATTTTGTTGAATGCCTCCGCCAACCCGTTCACTGCCGGGTTGTATGGTGTCGAAGCGACATTCTGAATACGGTACTTATCGCAGAACCGATAGAATACGTGGCCTGCAAACTGTGGACCATTATCATAGATGATCCTTCGTGGCAGTCCGAAGCGGTAGATGACGTGATGCTTAAGGAAGTTGATCACGTTTGAAGTCTTAACTTCTGCGAGTGGGACGGCTTCCGCCCATTTGGAGAAGTAATCAGTGATCGCAAGTATGAAGCGATGTCCTCGGGAGGAAGGTGGGATGATTGGACCAATGATATCCATTCCCCATGCTTCGAATGGCCAGGATGCCACTGTCGGATGTAGAAACTCGGATGGTTGGTGAATAAAGTCCGCGTGGACTTCGCAGGCTTTGCACTTTCTAGCATAATTTATCGCATCTGCCACCATTGTGGGCCAATAGTAGCCCATTCGGCAAAGGCGGTCTTGCAGTTTGGGGTCGGGCTGGTGGGCCCCGCAGACACCGTCATGAGCTTCTGCTTCTGTATTTGACAGACACCGAAGCAGTAATCCGTCGTAAGAGCTGCGATACAGCATTTTCGTCTCTGTATCGTAGAAGAATCTGAGAGAATGTCGTCTGATGGAAGTGTCTTTCTTTGGGTTCTCGGGAGGATGTCGTAGACGACGAAGTCGATAAATAGTTGTCTCCAATCTGGGGCATCATCGATCGTCTGTACGGAATAACTCGCCACGAATTGCACATTGTTCTTGGGACAGACCAGTTCGTGGCCTATCACATCCACTGACTGACGATCATAATTCAGAACTGCTAGGGAAGCGGCAAGACTAGCTAAGGCATCAGCTTCGATGTTTCGGAGTCTAGGGACATGTTCGATGAAGAACTCCTCGAACGACGAGATAATGTCAATCGCTATTTGGTGATAAGGGATCATGTCCTCATGGCGGACCTCGTATGAGACCCGGATCTGATTGACGATTAGTTGGGAATCGCCGTATGCTTCAAGGTATTCTACCCCCAGCTCTTTTGCAAGTTGGAGGCCAATGACCAGAGCGTTGTACTCGGACACATTGTTAAAGCAGGGCTCTGTAAGGAAATAAGCGCGGTTAATCACCAATCCGGAAGGGAAGACCAGCACTACCCCGACTCCGACGACTATATTGCCTTTAGGTCCGGTCCTCGAAGCACCGTCGAAGAACATTCACCATATATCATCGTGAGAGGTTGCATGCGAGTCGGCGACCTCATCTGGGATCTCTTCATATATCCTGGAGGACTCTGAGCCTGGGTGGGCTGCTAAGAAGTCTGCCAAGGCTTGACCTTTGACTGCCTTTTGTGGGACGAAGATCATATGATAAGGGGATAGCAATATTGCCCATGTAGCGAGGTGAGAGCTGAGTGCCCCTGGTTTAGTCATGAGGACCCTGAGAGGGTTGACTTGTGAGATCACATGTATCGTTTGTCCGGTGACATAGTGTCGCATTTTCTGAATGGCGAACGCCAGGGCGAGGCATTCCTTCTCCACAGCGGTGTATCGGTGCTCTGGCCCAATCATCATTCGGCTGAGGTAATATATGGCCTGCTCGTGGCCTGCGTCGTTGTTTTGTGCCAGCAAAGCCCCGAGGGAGTGTTCCATTACTTGTACATAGAGCAGGAATAGTTTTCCAGGAACCGGGGCTACCAAAACTGGAGGATTTGACAAATATTCTTTGATGCTGTCGAAAGCAGGCTGGCATTCCTCGTCCCATACGAATGAGACTCCTTTCTTCATGAGGTGCGTGAATGGTCGGCATCGCCCGGAGAGGTTGGAAATGAATCTTTTGATGTAAGCTAGCCTCCCTTGAAGGCCTCTGAGTTCGCGGAGATTTCTCGGGGGACCCATCTCCATGATTGCTTTCGTCTTCTCAGGGTCTACATGGATACCCTGTGCAGTGATGATGAAGCCCAAGAACTTTCAGCTAGATACGCCCAGAAAGGACTTCGTGGGGTTCATTTTCAAATTGTGCGCTCGCATTAGGTCGAATACCGTTCTTAGATCCTGCAGATGGTATCCCTTGCTACGGCTCTTAATGGCTATATCGTCAACATAGCACTCCACCGTCTTACGTAAGTGGTCTCTGAAAATGATGCTCATGGCTCTTTGATATGTGGCGCCAGCATTCATTAAACCGAAAGGCATGACTGTGTAGCAGTACGTGCCAATCGGTGTTCGGAATGATGTATGCTTTTCGTCGTCAGGAGACATTTTGATTTGGTTGTACCCCGAGAAGCCATCCATGAATGACATACGTTCGAAGCCGCAGGTATTGTCGATCATGATGTCTATGATAGGAAGGGGGAATTCATCTTTGGGGCACGCCTCATTCAGGTTGCGGAAGTCGATGCAGATTCGAATCTTCCTATTCTTCTTGAGGACGGGTACTATATTGGCGACCCAATCGGGATGTTGCTCCTCACGAATGAAGCCGCTGGCTATCAGTTTGTTGACTTCGGCTTCGATCGTGTCCATGATGCCTGGGCGGAAGCGTCGCTGTTGTTGCTTGACTGGCTTCGCATCTGGTCGAATGTTAAGTTTGTGAAGAGCAATATTGGGATTTAACCCTGGCATATCTTCATAGCTCCAGGCGAACACGTCAATGTATTCTCTGACAAGTTCTAGCAGCAACTCTCGTTCTTCGTCTGCTAGGCTTCTACTGACGAAAATCGGTTTTGGAGAAGATTCGCTGCCGAGATCCACTTGTATGACTTCATCTTCAGTAGGGGGTTCTCTCAGTTCGAACCTCTTTTCCCATTGTGTGTCTAATTGCTGGGTCCACGGCTCTAGCTCGAGGATTTCGGGGATGTCTTCGTCTTTTTCGTAAGCGTCGGCGAATTCTATGTTGACTGACAAGACTTGTCTGAACACGTCTCCGATGCTATTATCCGAATCAGAAGTCGGTGATCCGGTTGAATGTGACTGCCAGTCGCATTCTTCATCTGAACTCTTAGGGGTCGTAGTAGGCATTACGTACCCTACCCCGCATCGAGTTTTGCTATAGTAGTCTCGTGGTTTGCCTGCAGGGACTGGTGGCTTCAAAGGTAATCGTCGCCCAATGCCGTAGTTCAAACCTGGTGTTGTCTCCAGATCATACCCCTGTTTCTGCATGAGATATTTGGATTGGGGGCTATAAAGATACAGAGGCAATCTTCCGGTATCTGACCCGAGGTCGACTTCCTTTATGGTGAAGGGATGCGGGTCGTTCTTCCGACCGAAGATGATTGGATGGTCCCCTTCCTCGATTATTCGGTAAGCGTCTTCTGCTGGAGTAAGCTGGATCGCGGTGTACACATTTGTCACCCGTGTGTGCAGGTGAGTGCCTATACCGTGTTCCATAGCATACATTGTACATAGCTTATTGAGCTCGGTGTAGTTCAAAGATGTCCCTTTATTGATGAAGTAAGGTATCTTTTCTAGGGGGATTACATCGTCAGCGGAGGGAACATCAGTGTGGGCAGCCACATACTTGGCTAATTCCGGTTCCTTTTCGGCTACCCCCTGTGTAAGTAAAGACTGAGAGGATACCCCGGGTAGCTTGATTGTCAGAGGTTCAGTTGAAGGAGCAGAGCGTGGAGTTGTTGGCAGACTAGCGACCCCCAGTTTGGCACTTGATGTGGAGCGAGGAGTGGTTGGTTCGCCAGAAGCGTAAGACCTTGTATCAAGGTGACGACCCTTCTTGGGAAGGCGTATCGTCAGCGGCTTGTCGGAAGGATTGAGCTTCCCTGTTTGGGGTTGACCGACTCTCGGCAATCTGATTGTCATTGGCCCCGTTGTGGGTCTCGGCACTTGGCCGGACCTTGGCAGCCGGATTATCATCTGCTCTTCTTGTGCCGAGAGTGTCACGCCCCAGAACCAGAGTACTGGAGAGCGGGGGCAGACATAGCCAGCTACGTATATTGAAATAGAATACATCTCAACTATACGGTCACAGCTGTCTAGATATGAGGGTTTACTACAAGCCAACAGTCTCTTAAGGTCAAGCCTACTGTCTCAATCTCAAGTAAATAATATAATCACAAGATGTTTAACCACCAAATATACAATAAAAGGCATCCCAAATATTACATATCAGCTGATCATGAAGCTAGTCGTACAAAATGCTAGGACTAGCAAGAGTTAAGTCATACATGGTCAACCCTAGGATTTGTTAATCATGTTTACAGCCCGTAGGCAGACAGTAAGTAAATGCATCGAGCTAACAGGTGCTCGTCGGCTAAACGCCTCAAAAGAATAATTTTTACAATAGAGTGAGCGAAACAAAATAGAAAACCCACTCGTAGCCCGGGTTCCTTCTAGTTGCCACCATCCTGGAGGTTCGGTAGATCCTCGGGAGCTGCTCTGAAATCTGGCCACACAAAACCAGCTGGGTCAAACCCCAGAAAGAGCAAGTGCCACAAAGGAGGCCACGAAATAAAAACAAAAGCCAGCATATCAGATCATAAGAAACTAATTACATAATAAAGACAATTATTAAGAAGAAACCTGGCAGGTGATATACGATGAGATAACCATGGGACTCTTCAGATAACCAGGTTACAACCCGTAAACCAAACAAGGACCAGGGTTGTAACCCTTCGTCTGAACGGAACTTGGTTTCTTCCACCATTTATCGGCAAGATAAAATACAAGAAATTAGGACCTGTAATTAATCATGATTAAGGTAAAGCACGAGTAGTCATGTCATGTCATAACCTTGTACAGGATCAGGACAGGACAAACGGGACTAGACTCCATCCAATCAATCACGGCCAAACAAGTACTACGGCTTACTACATAACTAACTAGGATTATCACAAGCCTAATTACTAACAAGATTCAAGTAAGAATTTTCCAGTCCCAAGCCCTGTAGACCATCTAGTTATCCTTCCGAGAGTTGAGAGTATGGTTGGGTACATCGCCCCGGAGACGATATACCCTTAGGTGACTTAGAGGATGCAACACATGACAGTGTGCTGGAAATGTGTTCTACTCGTCGGCAAGCTACAAGTCCAATTAAGAGCGCCCAGATAACAAGATTGCCTGTGACTGGAAATTCTCCATAAACTATAGTTTGATCTACTCATTAGCCTAATCCATATTCAGTATGAATCCCTGACCGTGGGAACCAGGGAGTCACGTCCTAGACATGATGCAAGACAAGACAAGTGGATTGCACAAGCAAGCAAGCAGGAACTCCCACGGTGTCAAGTTGATTATACGAGTCAAGTTAGCTGTCGCAACAGCATCAAGTCAAGTCAAGTTACAAGTTACAAGTCAAGTCAAGTCAAGTCAGGAGTGCACCGCCACGGGCCACTATCAAGTTATCAAGATAAATTATGTCAGGGTACTTGTCAGGAGTGCGCCACGACGGGCCACTATCATGTCAGGTTGGTCATGTCAGGAGTGCACCACTACGTGTCACTGTCGTGTTATGCTAGTTCCTTGTCGTACCAGGCCATGTACAATAGTCATTCCAAGCATATTAAGTAAAATCAAGTTCATGACAAAAGGCGTAAAATATCTAATAAAATATCAATATACAGGGCTAAAGAAGAGCCAAGCTTAAAGAAATAAAACCAAAACTCCAAGAGCTAATGGATTGCGCAAGGGGTCAGGGGGTTGGATTGTGCAGGGTGTCAGCTGCGCAGGGTGCCAAGTGCGCAGGGGGGTACAGGGCGCAGGGGCAGATGGCTAAGAAGCGCCAGCGCAGTTCAGCTCAGCGCAATGCGCTGGCCGAGGGGGTACGCAGTTCACCAAAGGGTGAGCTGCACAATCGGTCTTACGCTAAAGAGCGCAGGCCGAGAGGTCTGCTCCTCCAACCCGAGAAGAACTCCAAGAACTCCAAAACTTCAATTCTTCATATTTTTGTCAAATCAAAGCCAAATCTAGATTTTCAAAGTTCTAACTTGAGTAAAATTGAATTCTCTTTCATATGGAAGCATCAAAACCCAAAAAATCCAACCAAAATAGATCAAAACCATGTAAATCCAAAAATAGTTAAAACCTAGATCTAGAACAATGGAAACTCCAAATCACAAAATGTCAAGTTCTAATGTTGATCACCATGGCTTAATCTAGCTAATGAATAAATAAAATGTGGTTCTCATGTGGTGGCAAGGTGCACTTGCCTATGGGTGATGGTGTTGTGTAGAGGAAGGAAGAAGAAGAAGATGGAGAAATAAATGAGAGAATAAAGAGGAGAGAGAAAAGTAGGTGGAGTTTTAATGGTAGAGGTTGTGGTGTATTGAGGGTTGAACATAGGCTAAGGTGTTCCAAATGCATGTTGAACCAAACCAAACCAAATCAAACCAGTTCTCCTCCACAATAAACCAAGCCAGGTAAAACCCAATTACGAGAACCAAAACCTGCAAGTCAAGCCAATTACAAGTACATGCCAAAATCCGAAAAAATAAATACAGGTCTGAAATACATGCAAGCTTGACAAAATACGTATTCAGAATATGGGTGTTACAACTCTACCCACCTTAAAAGAATTCCGTCCTCGGAATTTAATCAAGGAGTTAGAGATGTAAAAGCCAACTATACTATCCACAAGGCTACACTAAGCAAACAATCAAACAATCATACATGTAAGCAAGGGATCGAAAAGCATAAGGCATAAGGAAGACATTATACCCTACGAGTCAAACAGGTAAGGATAACATGATCGGATATCATCCTCATACTCCCACGTTTGACTCTCCCAAGGAGCGATGAACTCAAGCAACATGAACTAAACTGATAGTCTTGCGCTTGAGGTCTCTCCCCTTGGTCAAACAGGGACACGGGCCTCTCCTCATACGAAAAGGTTGGTACCAATAACCGTTTTCGAATGATCTAGGACATGGCTCGGGCCCGGGATATACCGTTGTAATTAGGACACATGAAACAATAACACGTGTCCCGCATAACAACGGCAGAAAGCAAGATAATAGGACACAGATACCTCTCTGCCGAATCGGGATCTGGGCCTGGGCCAGGGCGAACTGCTGAGGCCTCTGTTGCTGGAAGACTTGAGCCTGAGGCGGCAATGGCCTCGGAGGCTGGTACTGCTGCTGCTCTGGTGCGGGTACTGGTTCCCTTACCGAGGGACTAGTCTGAGCAGATGATGAACTGGACCTATTCGGACAGGACCCTATCTTGTGGTCCGGTGTCCCACAAGCCAAAAACAATCCCTGAGCTCTGCGACCCTCTGAAACAACGTGTCCTGGCTTCCCACAATGAGTGCAGCACATTGCGGAAGACTGCTTCTGCTTCTGTTGCTGAGGGAACGTGACCGACGTCACTGAGGCCGCCTGCCTCGGAGTTCCAATTGTCAAGGCCCTGACTGCTGGGGCTGGTGCTGTCGACTGGGTCATCTGGCCGTGAGATCGCTTCCGACCTCCGGTCCTGTCCACGATCCTGTGGGAGGTATACTCGTGCCTCCTGGCTGCCCTCAATACTGCATCAAAAGTCTGATGTTCAAACTGTTCCACTGCTAACAAAATCTCGAGGTGGAACCCTTGCTGGAGCCGCTGGGCTCTATCAAACTCGGTCGCCACCAAGGTGGAGGCAAACCTACTGAGTCTAGAAAACTCAGATGCATAACTGTCGACTGTTCTGCCTCCTTGCTTCAAGTTGGTAAATTTGGTCTGCTGGTCGTACCGAGCCACAGCAACGAAATACTTCGTCTGGAATCTCTCTCTAAATACTGCCCAAGCAATGGGTGCCACCAATTCTATGGCTTGCACTGCCCACCAACTGCGGGCAAGATCCAGTAACTGTAGACGCACTACGGCCACCTTCTCGTCCTCCGGGGTTCTGGCTGCCTCTAGAATGACTTCAGTTTCCTGGAGCCACGCATCAGCAGCAATCGCATCCTCGGGCCGTCGAAGAAGGGAGGGTTCAGGCGCTTGAAACTGTTCGCTGTACTGTTCCTTGAATGACCGTCTCTGTTCAGAGCATCTTCTACTGCCTGGTGTAAGGCATCTTCTCGGCGATCTTGGAAAGCTAACAATGATCTGATGAGACCCACCAAAGTGCCATCATCAGGCTCTGCAGGCTGGACTGGCTGAACTGGCGGCTCTCCTCCAGTATGTATAACTCGAGAAGCAACTCTGGAATGCTGGGCTTGATCTCCAGGTTGCTGCTGGTCCGCGGGAGGTGCTCCACCTTGCTGATCGACGGGGTCAGGTACAGTGCCGCTGAAGAATACGACACAGGGAAACAATAAGGAAGGACCAGGACAGATCAACGATACAAGCATGTGATTAGGTCAAGATTCTCAGGGATTCAGAAGATACGAGCAGAGATCAAAGGCGAATACTGATTGAGACATCTATTCGGTAAACCCTCATATTTCTTGATTGACAAGACCTGCATGGGCCACCACTTAAACCATGTCACACCCCAGAACCAGAATACTGGAGAGCGGGGGCAGACATAGCCAGCTACGTATATTGAAATAGAATACATCTCAACTATACGGTCACGGCTGTCTAGATATGACGGTTTACTACAAGCCAGCAGTCTCTTAAGGTCAAGCCTACTGTCTCAATCTCAAGTAAATAATATAATCACAAGATGTTTGACCACCAAATATACAATAAAAGGCGTCCCAAATATTACATATCAGCTGATCATGAAGCTAGTCGTACAAAATGCTAGGACTAGCAAGAGTTAAGTCATACATGATCAACCCTAGGATTTGTTAATCATGTTTATAGCCCGTAGGCAGACAGTAAGTAAATGCATCGAGCTAACAGGTGCTCGTCGGCTAAACGCCTCAAAAGAATAATTTTTGAAATAGAGTGAGAGAAACAAAATAGAAAACCCATTCGTAGCCCGGGTTCCTTCTAGTCGCCACCATCGGGCTGGAGGTTCGGTAGATCCTCGGAAGCTGCTCTGAAATCTGGCCACACAAAACCAGCTGGGTCAAACCCTAGAAAAAGCAAGTGCCACAAAGGAGGCCACGAAAAAAGAACAAAAGCCAGCATATCAGATCATAAGAAACTAATTACATAATAAAGACAATTATTAAGAAGAAACCTGGCAGGTGATATACGATGAGATAACCATGGGCCTCTTCAGATAACCAGGTTACAACCCGTAAACCAAACAAGGACCGAGGTTGTAACCCTTCGTCTGAACGGAACTTGGTTTCTTCCATCATTTATCGGCAAGATAAAATACAAGAAATCAGGACCTGTAATTAATCATGATTAAGGTAAAGCACGAGTAGTCATGTCATGTCATAACCTTGTACAGGATCAGGACAGGACAAGCGGGACTAGACTCCATCCAATCAATCACGGCCAAGCAAGTACTACGGCTTACTACTTAACTAACTAGGATTATCACAGGCCTAATTACTAACAAGATGCAAGTGAGAATTTCCCAGTCCTAAGCCCTGCAGACCATCTAGTTATCCTTCCGCGGGTTGAGAGTATGGTTGGGTACATCGCCCCGGAGACGATATACCCTTAGGTGACTTAGAGGGTGCAACACGTGACGGTGTGCTGGAAATGTGCTCTACTCGTCGGCAAGCTACAAGTCCAATTAAGAGCGCCCAGATAACAAGATTGCCTGTGACTAGAAATTCTCCATGAACCATAGATTGATCTAGTCATTAGCCTAATCCATATTCAGTATGAATCCCTGACCGTGGAAACCAGGGAGTCACGTCCTAGACATGATGCAAGACAAGACAAGTGGATTGCACAAGCAAGCAAGCAAAAACTCCCACGGTGTCAAGTTGATTATACGAGTCAAGTTAGCTGTCGCAACAGCATCAAGTCAAGTCAAGTTACAAGTTACAAGTCAAGTCAAGTCAAGTCAGGAGTGCACCGCCACGGGCCACTATCAAGTTATCAAGATAAATCATGTCAGGGTACTTGTCAGGAGTGCGCCACGACGGGCCACTATCATTTTAGGTTGGTCATGTCAGGAGTGCACCACTACGTGTCACTGTCGTGTTATGCTAGTTCCTTGTCGTACCAGGCCATGTACAATAGTCATTCCAAGCATATTAAGTAAAATCAAGTTCATGACAAAAGGCATAAAATATCTAATAAAATATCAATATACAGGGCTAAAGAAGAGCCAAGCTTAAAGAAATAAAACCAAAACTCCAAGAGCTAATGGATTGCACAAGGGGTCATGGGGTTGGATTATGCAGGGTGTCAGCTACGCAGGGTGCCAAGTGCGCAGGGGGCACAGGGCGCAGGAGAAGATGGCGCATGGGCCAAGTACAGAGGAGTGAACTGCGCAGGGGTGAATTACGCAGGAGTGGATTGTGCAAAAAATGGATTACGCAGGAGTGTATTACGCAGAAATGGACTACGCAGGAGTGGATTGCGCAGAAATGGACTGTGCAGGAGTGCATTACGCATGGGTCAAGCGCGCAAGGGGAACGGGAACGCTGGGCTAAGAAGCGCCAGCGCAGTTCAGCTCAGCGCAATGCGCTGGCCGAGGGGGTGCACAGTTTACCAAAGGGTGAGCTGCGCAATCGGTCTTGCGCTAAAGAGCGTAGGCCGAGAGGTCTGCTCCTCCAACCCGAGAAGAACTCCAAGAACTCCAAAACTTCAATTCTTTATATTTTTGTCAAATCAAAGCCAAATCTAGATTTTTAAAGTTCTAACTTGAGTAAAATTGAATTCTCTTTCATATGGAAGCATCAAAACTCACAAAAGTCCAACCAAAATAGATCAAAACCATGTAAATCCGAAAATAGTTAAAACCTAGATCTAGAACAATGAAAACTCCAAATCACAAAATGTCAAGTTCTAATGTTGATCACCATGGCCTAATCTAGCTAATGAATAAATAAAATATGGTTCTCATGTGGTGGAAAGGTGCACTTGCCTATGGGTAATGGTGTTATGTAGAGGAAGGAAGAAGAAGAAGATGAAGAAATAAATGAGAGAATAAAGAGGAGAGAGAAAAGTAGGTGGAGTTTTAATGGTGGAAGTTGTGGTGTATTGAGGGTTGAACATAGGCTAAGGTGTTCCAAATGCATATTGAACCAAACCAAACCAAATCAAACCAATTCTCCTCCACAATAAACCAAGCCAGGTAAAATCCAATTACGAGAACCAAAACCTGCAAGTCAAGCCAATTACAAGTACATGCCAAAATCCAAAAAAATAAATACAGGTCTGAAATACATGCAAGCTTGACAAAATACGTATTCAGAATATGGGTGTTACAGAGAGGCTGATTGCGTCCTTCCGCAGAACGGCAGTAAGGGGTACGGACTTGCCTGGTTTACGAGCTTGGAGGTGGATCGCCAGGGGTCCTTCTGATCCTGTAGCTATCTCGGTATGAGCTTGTACGTCTCCTTCATCAAGGTGCCTCTTTGACTTTTCGTATAGGCAGGAGTCCGAGTAGCAGGATTCGACCCCTTTGAAGCACTGGTGTAGCGTGGAAGGCACGATCATGTAATCGTGTATCCATGGGCGCCCCAAGGGGATGTTATAAGACGTGTCTGCATCTATGACGTAGCAGGTGACTTTGGATTGGAGATCGCCAATCTGACACTTCAGACGAATCTTCCCAATAGGGTAGCTCCTGCCCGAATTGAAATTGCTGATGGCTGTGCTTGTAGGTGTCAGGCGATGCATTGGGATACGGAGATGATGTAGCAGACCCTTCGGGATAATGCTTATGGAAGAGCCAGGATCAATGTGCATCCGATCCACCTTCACGTCGCCGATGTATTCCGTGTAGTATAGCGGGCGATCATGTAGGTTGGTTTTGATGAGCATGTCCTGCGGAGTGAAGACGATGTTAGGCATTGCTCCCGTGCAGGCGCTGTCTTGGAGATCCACGGGTGAGTCCTCCCCGGTGAGGTTGGATTGAGCCAGATAAGCTTCGGCATTTTGGAGTGCTTCGCTCAATACAATACGAACGTCGTTGGAGAGCCTTAGGAGTTCGTACAGTGACAGTTTGGCCGGAGTGTTAGCCAATTGTGCTAAGATGTCAAAGTTGTAGGGCCTCTCTAGCCCTTGGGCTGCGTCTTTTCGGAGAGATTTATCGAAACGAGTCTCCTTCGGCCTAGGCTTGTCGGTCGTCGAAGGCTGAGCCGGTCCCGGAGCATCAGTTGTAGTGGGTTGATGATTTTCGGCTAGGTTGTCAGCCACAGGTTGGGATTGTGCTCTGGACTGTGTGACGATGACTGTAGCTTCCTCGTTGCCTGCTGAGATTGTGTGGCAGGTCCTGACTTTTCCACTCTTTTTTTTGTTGGTGGGAGATGGTGTGGGCCGAGTTACTTCTGACACCAAGTCTGGATGGACCCACATGACCTCCCTTCGTGATGTGGTAAGAGGTACTAGACCAGCAGCCTGTTCCCGGGGAGGCGAAAGATTGGTAATCTCCATCGTCGCCAGAGGGAC
Organism: Iris pallida; assembly: GCA_029216955.1. Lineage (NCBI taxonomy): Eukaryota > Viridiplantae > Streptophyta > Magnoliopsida > Asparagales > Iridaceae > Iris > Iris pallida. The sequence goes on along the minus strand of JANAVB010009198.1, from coordinate 4,662,490 downwards.
GGGGATTACCCCGTCTTGAGTCTCCGTCGGAGGAAAGCTGTCGAATTATACGGGCACCATATTGGCTGCCACGGTTACCTCTTCAAAATCGATGGCCAGAGCGTTCGAATCGATGAGGCTTTGGATGTACCATTTCAGTTGGTAGCAGTCGTGTGTAGCGTGGTGTACATAACGGTAGTAATGGCAGAACTTTGGGTTCTCTAGATCAGCCGGCCGAGGCTCCCGTCTTGGTGGAGGAAGCTGAATTCTATCTCCTTGTATGAGCATGTCCAAGATAGGCTTGACGTGGCCGTCTTCAAAAGAGTATGTGACTTGAGGCCATTGTTTGTCTACGGGCTTCGGCTCAGGGTTTTTGTGCTGTATCGGCCACCATAGCCTGCTTTCCCTTGCTGTCCCGATTGTTGGAGGGGCTACCCCCATTATCATTGTTGGGACGCTTGCCCTTGTTTTCTCCTTCCGAGATGTACAATCCTAGTTGGCGAGCCTTCTTCAGTCGTTCTTCGGCGCTTGTGGCGCTGATGATGAACGCCTTCCAATCTTTGAATTGACTTTCGCCCATCCAGAGACTGATCGTTGGGAGCAGTCTCTTTTGACAAATTTCAATTAAAGATGAATCTGGATTTTCGAAGGGCAGCTTCATGGCGGTCTGGCGGAATCGCTCGATGTAGTTCCTTGTCAACTCCTTCTCCCCTTGGACGACGTCCATGAGAGTGGACATAGTGACGTCTTGTCCTACTTCATAGAATCGCTCCAAGAACAGGCGCTTGAAGTCGGTGAAGGAGTGGATGCAGTTATCCGGCAGATTGCGGTACCAATCGAAGACGACTCCTTCCAACGCCCCAATGAATAACCGTGTGAGGATAGTATCATCATGGGGCATATGGTCGATGGTGACCTCGAAGTAAGTGATGTACCGACTTGCTGAGGTTTTGCCATCATACGGGTTGATATTGAACGGCTTATATCTTGGTGGGAATGGAACATCCCTCCATTGAGTAGGGTATGGTTGCCGCATTCTGAGGTCTTGAGCATTTTCTCGGGCATGGAACATGGCTCGGAGCTCCTGGACCTCTCTTCTTACTTCTCGGGTCTCATCTGTCACGGTAGGGGCTATTATTTCGGAAGGATTATTGCCCAGATTTGGTGCCGCTGAGTTCGAGTCCACATTGACCGCGGGGCCCGTGCTTGTTTGACCAGGCGTTCCTCCTTGCAGAGTTGGCAGGGCCGCTTTAATCTCGTCTACCGACTTGACCAAAGCAAGTAATATGGCTTCGAGATTATCGATACGCTGGCGATCATTGGAACCACCTTGATTGCTGTCTGTCATGAAGACCGTCTTTACATGAGGAGTGATGGAAGGAATGGTGGAGGATGTGCCCTCCGAGTCGTACCCATGCACCGAGAAGTCATCGGGATAGGTGGGAATGTTCTCTTCGGGCTCGAACTCGGAGGGAACGGTATTCCCAGCTTCAGAGCTTGCTTCATCTTAAAAGTTACGGATGTCCTCGGGGACATCAGCGTCTGTTGTAGTAGTTTGTCTGGGCTCGGCTCCTTGAAACATCGGATTGTTGCGGATGTTCGGAGGAGTGCTACCCCTAGTTTCCATGACCCACAGCGATGTGGATGATGAATTTCCCATCGCGGCAGATTTTGTCTTTGAACGGGTGTGTTGGAATACTCCGGTGGAGGACAACTGTTTAGATGACAGTTTCTTAGTTGTAGTGGTTGATATCTTGGGACTAAAGATGCTTGTCTTTTTCTTTCTCCCTTTGGCGGGGACTTTCTGAGCGAAATTGTAGGAGACTACAGGAGGTGCCTCCTCTTCTGAGCTCGGATGCTGTAGTCTTTGGAAGACGGATGGCCGATCTTCCGTCACTACCGTGTTGTTGCAACAGCAGTTGACGATGATTTGGGTGCATCGATGTCCAAACGAGGACTCTTTGCACGCCGACACTCCTCCTCTTTCCTTGTATTTGTGGAGGATCGCCTCCCGCAGGTCAAAGGAACCACTCTGTCCGTTTGCCGCTAGGGGTTGGACTCGAGTGATTGTATACAACTTTCCATCCGAGGCCCGTGTGATAGTCAACGGGACGCCCCGATAGTCAGAGGTTGGGACAGCTGACTGGGCTTGATAAGCCCGCGCTGCCCTAGACTTCCTCCTTTTAGCACTTGTGGGTGTGTAATAGCAGGAGTCCAAGTTGGATACCACAGAATCTGGCTTATCATCCAGAGAACCATCTGGGTCAGGACCGCATGAGAGACGGTCGAAGACTGATCGAGAGAAGCGTGGAACGGACGCTATGCGGCTAGAGTTGGGTACCGTGTAGGCTGTCTGCATGCGGTTGTCTTCTGCCGTCGGATGAATTATTTTTGTGCGGCTAGGAGTCACGACCGTACAGGCTGGCCGCATACGGTCCGCAATTATGGCCGTATAAGTTTTCTGCAAGCGATTGACTCCCATAGCCGCATGAGTTTCATCCGTGTGGTTGGCAACTGTAGCCGCATAAGCTATGCGGCTGACAGATATGGCCGCATGAGTTTTCTTCATGCGGCTGGCAGATGTAGCCGCATGAGCTTTCTCTCTGCGGCTAATACCCTTATGCGGTTTGGATCTCATAGAGTTTTTCTTTGCCCCTGCAAGTCCAGCATCATAGTATTTTCTTCTGCCGGACTTGGGGACAGCAGAGTCGTCTATGATCTGAAGTGGGGCAGCAGGGGAATCTTGCTCGCCGTCTTGAACAACAGAGGGTGTCTCCGCAAGAGCTTCAGTAGGAATGAAGGATCGGGGTCTCCACTCCTTACGGGCCTTCTTTGTGCGGGCTTGCTTCTGGACCGGGCCAGTGCTCTTGTCGGAGAGTATTTCTTCGAACGCCTGTTGGTCGAACTGGGCGACCATCTTTTGTTGCGTGGAGCCAAGTTTGGCTGCATCCGATTGCGTCACCAACTCCTCGGTCGTAGAGAAGTTAGTCCCCAGCAGAGTCGCCATCGTGTTTGCCATGAAATATAAAAGAACAGAATAATTATCGGAGGACCGGACGTTTACTTCACGTTACAAACTCGCTTGTACAAAGAAAGCCTAGGGACGAAAACCTAGGTATAGCAGTCTAAGTATAATTGTTTATTTTAGATTCTGGGGGGTGACGATAGAGGCTCGGGAAGGCGACGGCAGCCCTGCCTTACTCCTTGGACGATCGGTATGCAGCCTTGGCTCCTGTGAGAAGATGGTTGGCGTTGATGAAGAAATGCTCTTCTTGCTCCTCTGTTGCTCTTCTGGCTTCTCTCTCTCTCTATGTATTTTCTCTCTGGTAGCGTATATCTCTCCTTGTCTCTATCCTCTCTTTTTTTCGTGTCTATCTCACAAGGGAATGGCACCTTGCTATTTATAATAGTGGGGAGCATCATTAGGGTTTGGCTGATTACCCATTCTCAAAGTGGTGGCGGCCTGATGCTTAATCAATCCAGACCATTCATTTTAAGCATGAAGGATCTGGGCCATAAATGGGGATAGCACTGAATTTTGCGAATAATTAATGCTGATTGCTCTAAATCTTCATGATTGGTTGTGTAGCTTGGATCTCTCACCACGTGTCCCATTGGCTTGATTATGAATGATATGACCTAATCTCATTAATTATGAGGATAACGTTAAATATGGTCATTGGAATCTGGTAAATCTTTGCATCTCATAACCATCTTTGCTACCAGCTGTCAAGTCTGGGGGATCATTGAATCTCTGCCACGTGTCTTAATGATGGACTCTGCCAAAGCCGCATGACATCCATGAACCGCATGAGACAGCGTCTGGGCGAGCCGCATACGTATAGTATTTGCGAGCCGCATGGGATGGCTTCTTGGTGAACCGCATAAGTGTAGTAATCGTGAGCCACATGGGATGGCTTCTTGGTGAGCCGCAGGAAGACGATTCTTGCCAGCCGCATGAAGCTGTCCTTCACTGAAGCCGCATGGGGGTAGCCACGTGTCAATCTCGGATTATGTCAGAGATTTTCTCCTATTTCCCAAGAGTCTGTCTTTATGACAGGGCCATTATGATACTTCATGTCAGAGCCGTCAGCTGTCAAATTATGGCAGAGCATTAAATAGGCACATTGTTCGATGGCCAGTTGTGTGAAGGGGTCTCGTGGGTACACGTGGCGTTGAGCCGCATATCTCTGTGAGCCGCATGTACTTTTTGAACTACATACGGCTGGGGAACTCTTTGAACCGCAGGACTGTCCCTATGTAAGCCGCATGGACTCTCCTGTCCGAGCCGCATGAGACTAAGAGTCTCTCTGAACTGCATGGGACTGCTCCTGTATGAGCCGTATGGGGTTCTCCTGTTCTGAGCCGCATAGATCATCGTTCTGATATTTTCCATGCTTCTACACCGAGGGCATCCTCTATGCAGACGACTGGCTAGAGGATGTACAGCGGAGCATGGAGCTGGCAGAGCTTCCTAGAGCACTTTGGGTTTCGGCCACAGCCAGTCGATTCTTCGATATTATGCAGACATTGTACCACACAGATCCTCGTGCGTGGGTGAGAGGGCTGACTTGGGAGAACTTTCAGAGGCTCTTCAAGGAGAAGTTCTTCCCGGATGTGGCTCTTACATCATTGGAGGGCCAGTTCGTGGGTCTAGTGCAGGGGAACTCGTCGGTGGACGAGTATGCAGCTGAGTTCTTTCGCCTTAGCAGGTTTGCTCCCGATATGATTCAGGATGAGGGGCAGAAGGCTCGTAAGTTCTCTAGGGGACTTATTCATGCAGTGCGCACTCGCACCTCGGGTCACCGTGACGCGATGTTCGATTAGATATTGATAGACGCGCAGATCGCAGAGGAGGACTTCGACTTCAAGCCGAAGAGGAGTGGAGATACTATGGGAGCAAGTTCCAGTGCGGGACCGACCAAGCGCCCCCATATTCAGCAGCAGCAGCAGCAGCAGAGGCCATTTCAGCAGCAGCCTCTGTTGCAGATCCAGCAGGCACCGGCGCGTGCCCAGCAGCACCAGGGACAGGGCCAGAGACCGGCTATACCGTGCGGCTTCTGCGGAAAGCCGAGGCACACCAGGGATGCTTACAGGAAGAGGTTGGGCATTTGTCTCTACTGTGGGGCGCCCGATCACCAGCTGAAGGATTGTCGCTTTCGCTGAGTCAAAGGAGGCCAGGATATAACACAGCCGGCTAGAGGACCAGCGGTTCAGCAGAGGGGTCCTCCACTCCAGACCCAGCAGCAGCGTTTTGTTCAGCACCAGAGGGGAGCACCCGCGGGCAGGATATTCGCTTTGGCAGCAGAGGAGGAGGCAGAGCCGGTGGGAGATGTTGTGGCAGGTCATGTTCTCCTAGATTCTTTCCCTGCTTTCGCCTTATTTGATTTTGGGGCGACCCATAGTTTTGTGTCTGTTTCTTTTGCTCTGAGATACAATATCATTGCTGAATATATGGGTAGGACTTGCAAGATTATGACCGGAGGAGGTATTATCCTGGTTAATAATATTTGCAAGGGGCGGAGAGTCACTCTGAGAGGCCGGGACTTGAGTGCGTGTTTGCTCGTAATGCCCCTACCGAGGTACGATATGGTACTAGGTATGGATTGGTTGAGCATGCACCATGCTAGCATTAATTGTAGAGCAGGCAGAGTTCTTTTTAGGACACCGGGTGAGCCAGAGATCGAGTTTGCTCGAGGAGCAGCGGAGCCGGAGGCTGGATTCTTTGGAGCTTTGTTGGCGGGACAGGATTTACCACATCCGTTGATTGCTGAGTTCTCGGATGTCTTTCCCGAGGAGTTGTCGGGGATGCCGCCAGACAGGGACATTGAGTTCTCCATAGACTTGGTGCCGGGCGCCGAGCCCATCTCGCAGCATGTCTATAGGGTGAACAACAGCGAGTTGATAGAGCTGAAGAAGTAAGTCGACGAGCTGCAGGACAAGGGGTTCATCAGATCCAGTTCTTCGTCCTGGGGAGCGCCAGTCCTGTTCGTGCCGAAGAAGGACGGTACGCCCCGCATGTGTTTTGATTACCGGGCGCTCAACAACCTTACTATCAAGAATAGGTACCCTTTGCCGAGGATCGACGACTTGTTCGATCAGCTGAGTAGGGCAAAGGTCTTTTCAAAGATAGATTTGAGGTCCGGGTATCACCAACTGAAGGTGAGGCAGGATGACATTCCCAAGACGGTATTTCGGACTCGGTACGGCCAGTACGAGTTTACAGTGATGCCATTTGGGTTGACCAATGCTCCCGTGGTGTTCATGAACTTGATGAACAAGGTATTCCATCAGTACCTTGACAAGTTCGTGGTGGTCTTCATAGACGATATCTTGATCTATTCGAAGACGCAGGAGGAGCATGAGGAATACTTGAGAGTTGTGTTAGAGACTCTGAGGAGGGAGCAACTCAACGGGAAGCTTTCGAAGTATGAATTCTTTTTAGACCAGGTGGAGTTCCTAGGTCATGTTGTGACCGAGCACGGGATTTCAGTAGACCAGAGGAAGATTTTGGCAGTGGAGTCTTGGTCTACGCCCAGTTCAGTTGCCGAGGTTCAGAGCTTTCTGGGTTTGGCTGGTTATTATCGGAAGTTCGTTCAGGACTTCTCGCGGATTGCAGAGCCGATGACTAGACTCACCAGGAAGGATGTGGAGTTCGTCTGGACTGATGAGTGTCAGACTGCATTCGATGAGATGAAGAAGAGGTTGACTTTAGCTCCGATCCTGACTTTACCATCTGGGTCAGGAGGGTTCTCGATCTTCAGCGATGCTTCCGGTAAGGGTTTAGGGTGTATTCTTTAGCAGAACGAGAAGGTGATTGCCTATGCATCCAGGCAGTTGCATCCTCATGAGAAGAACTATCCTACTCTTGATCTGGAGTTGGCCGCGGTTATTTTTGCTTTGAAGTTATGGAAGCATTACCTGTACGGAGAGCTTGTTAAGATCTTCACAGATCATAAGAGCTTAAAGTACGTGTTCACTCAGAAGGAGTTGAACATACGGAAGAGACGGTGGTTAGAGCTGATGAAGGACTTCGATATATCCTTGCAGTACCATCCAGGGAAGGCCAACGTAGTTGCAGATGCCTTGAGCAGGTATCCAGTTGCTATGTTCTTGACGATAGATCGTTATTTGTTGGCCGACCTGGATAGTTTGGGTATCGAGGTCATCATTCCGGGCATGGAGATCCAGATGTGGGGTTTGCAGATTCAGTCTGAGCTGATGGATAGAGTCAGGTCAGCGCAGTATGATGATGTTGCCCTGAGGAGCATCAGGGAGCAGGTGAGGATGGGCTTGCTTGACGATTTCTCTGTAGCCGAAGACGGGTCGTTGCGGCACGGTACTAGGCTGTGCGTTCCGCGTGGAGAGCTTCGGGAGGAGGTTCTTCAGGAGGCGCATCGCTCTCAGTATTCTATACATTCTGGAGCCAACAAGATGTATAGGGACCTGAGAGAGCATGTGTGGTGGTATAGCATAAAGCGTGAGGTAGCTCAGTTTGTATCTCGTTGTCTTGTGTGTCAGCAGGTGAAGGCCGAGAGGCAGAGACCAGGTGGATTGCTACAGCCGCTACCCATTCCCGAGTGGAAGTGGGAGCACATCACCATGGACTTTTTATCGGGACTTCCACGGTAGCCAGGAGGGAAGGACGCGGTTTGGGTCATAGTTGATAGATTGACCAAATCAGCCCACTTTTTGCCTTTCAAAGTGGTTTTGTCTACGGAGAGGCTGGCTGAGCTGTATGTTTGTCAGATCGTGAGATTGCATGGAGTTCCGGTGAGCATAGTTTCAGATCGGAATAGTCGATTCACTTCCTACTTCTGAAGGAGTTTGCAGGCTAGCTTGGGCACCTCGCTCATGTTTAGTACTGCTTATCATCCTTAGACAGACGGACAGTCGAAGAGGACCATCCAGACCTTGGAGGATATGCTTCGCACATGTGTGCTAGATCTCGGGGGTTCTTAGGAGGACCATCTTCACCTGGTAGAGTTTGCTTACAACAATAGCTACCAGGCCAGTATAGAGATGTCACCATTTGAGACTCTATATGGACGGAGATGCCGTACTCCCTTGTCTTGGGATGATGTTGGCGAGCGGGCGCTTCTTGGGCCGGAGATGGTTGCGGATGCGGCCGAGAAGGTCAGATTGATTAGAGACAGACTTCGGGTGGCTCAGGATAGGCAGCGGCATTGGGCCGATAGTCACCGGAGACCGTTAGAGTTCGAGGTTAGTTTCAGTTCTTGTCAAGTTTGTTGTGATTGTTGTTAGTTATGTATTGAGTTTTTGTCTTGTGTCTAGGTTGGTGACATGATATTTCTGAGGATATCCCCGACACGTGACACTATTCGCTTTGGCGGCGGTGGGAAGCTCAGTCCGTGCTACATCGGACCTTTCACCATCTTAGAGAGGATCGGTGCATTAGCCTACCGACTGGACTTACCTACCAGGCTCGAGGGAGTACACAACGTGTTTTATGTATCTCAGCTGAGGCGGTACTTGGCAGATCCTAGCCATGTATTGGACCATTCAGCGATACAGGTGGAACCTACTCTCAGCTATCCAGAACAGCCGGTGGAGATTCAGGATCGTAGGGAGAAGGTGCTCCGGAACCAGGTCAAACCCTTGGTTCGGGTTGCATGGAGACATCACTCTCCAGGTGAGTCTACCTGGGAGAGGGAGGACGACATACGGGAGCGTTTCTCTTATCTTTTCGTGCCCTGAGGTATAAACTTATTTCCTTTAATTTTGTTTGTGATTTCCTGTGCTTGTTGTCTTCATTTTCGAGGACGAAATTTTTTTAAGGTGGATAGACTTGTCACCCTCACTTTTTCCAGTTAGGGATAAAATGGTAATTTTCCATTTTATAATATTTTTGGGAATTTTATTTCATGAATATTATTATTTAATTATTATAGGAGTCGGGTTCGAATTTTATCGCATTCCGAGTTAATTCGGGACCCCGGTGAATTTCGACTTGAGCTGTAATTAGCATGTTAGCTAACCATGGCCTACCACACTAAACTTTAGGGTTTAAGAGTTTGGACTAGTCCCCCATGAGTAATTTAATTTAATTATGATTTTTAATTATTTTTAGCAACTTCCTAAACCTAATTTGGATTTAATTTAACATTAGGCTTAGGGAGGGGCAAACTTGTAATTACAAGTGCCCCTCACCACCATGCTTTGGCCGGCCACCTATAGCCCCCTCCCCTCTCTCTTTCCTTCACCACCAAGTAACTTCTCCATCTCCATTTCTTTCTTTCTTCCAAGCTTTTCTCAAGAGAGAACCCATTGTTAGGTATGTTTTTAACTCTTCATTAATTTCTCTTTTGCATTCATGTCCCACACAATAAATGGAGAGGAGCTCATTCTCTACCATTTGCCCACAAATTTGTAGGTTTTCCCTAGAAAAATAGGTTAAGGATTTATTAGGGTTTAATCATTTTGAGAGTGGTATATATATATATATATATATATATATATATATATATATAATATATATATATATATATATATATATATATATATATATATATATATATATATATATAAACACACACACACCCTCACACAACACAAACACACACACACATTCTCACCACTCTCATCCTCATGACACTAATTTCATATCAAAAATATATACACACACTCACACACATAAATACACATGTATATTTATGTGTGTGAGTGTGTGTATATATTTTTGATATGAAATTAGTGTCATGAGGATGAGAGTGGTGAGAATGTGTGTGTGTGTTTGTGTTGTGTGAGGGTGTGTGTGTGTTTATATATATATATATATATATATATATATATATATATATATATATATATATATATAGTTATGAGAGTGTATTTATAGTTATGAGAGTGTATTTATATAGTTATGAGAGTGTATTTATAGATATGAGAGTGTATTTATATATATATATAGATATGAGTGTATAGATGTATATATATATATATGGATGTGTGTATATGGATGTGTGTGTGTTATATATATATTTAGATGGATAGATAGATATCTAGATAGATATATAGATAGATATCTAGTTATGTATATATATATATATATATATATATATATATATATATATATATATATATATATATATATATATATATATAAAAAATATAGATATATATATATATAGAGATATATATATATATATGAAGTATATATATATATATATATATAATTTATATATATATATATATATATATATATATATATATATATATATATATATATATATATATATATATATATAATTTTTATATATATATATATATATATATATACATATATATATATATATATATATATATAAGAAGATGGAAGGAGATGAAGAAGAATAAGACCAGCCACAGCAGCAGCATGCTGTAGTAACAGCAGCAGCAGCAGCACCTGGCTGCTGCCAGGTTTGAACCCCCCTTGGTGTTTTGGCTATTAACCCCCCCTTTACCTATATATATATATATAGATATATATATATGTATTATATATGGATAGATTCGTAGAGAAGAGTAGAAGAAGTTTATGGAATTAGAAGTTAGAAAAGAATTAGAAGTTAGAAGGAAAGATTGGAAGAAGTTAGACGAATAGGAAGAAGGCTAGAATAGGAAATAGGAGAAAATCGAGTTAGAGGACGAAACAGAGCTCGGAGTATCGGAATGAGTTGAAACTTGGCGTGGGGCAAGAATACGCGATTTAGATTTTGCGGGTAGGCTCCCGGGTGGAAATCGGGGTTGTAGGGCGCCGGTATCGCGCCGTACCATTGCGTATCTTGAAATATTCAAGATACCGGCAATAAGCCGTAACATGGACTAAATATCCATTTTACTTAGGTATCTTGGTAGATAATATATGTATAGGCTAGTAACTTACTACCCTAGGGAGCTCGGGTCAAAATACCAAGCGTAGGTAGGCTAACTTGATAGTTGCCTAAGCTAGAATTTTACCCTTTTTAAGGGTAAAATAAGATATTAGCCTACGGCCAAGATATGAGTTTCGAAGTCCAAGATGGACTTGGATATGGGTTGTAGAGGTTGGTAATAGTTAGAAATAGTCGCCTAGACCTAGTCTTGGCCCCGGTTGACCACGGTTGACTTTTTGTACCAAAAGTCAACTATGGGTCAACGCTTTACCCAATTTAGTCCCAAATTCCTTTAGACTTGTGTATTTGACCAAAAGTCAACTATTAGTCACCATTGACCTAGGGTTGACCATGGTTGACCTAGAGTTGACCAGAGTTGACCAGGGTTGACCAGTTGACCAAAAGTCAACTGTAGGCTAACTCTTGATCCCGTTTGACTTTCTTCGACTTATTTTGACCCGTGATGACTGGTATGACCTAGGATTGACTTGGTTAGACTTAGATTGACTTGATATAACTTGATTTGACCTAGATTGACTTGACAGGACTTAGTGTGACTCAGTGAGACCTAGTTTGACCTAGATTGCATATCATTCATTGTAAATCATTCCTAAACTTATTTAAACCTAAATTAACTTACAGTATCTCATCTTTAGGTCTCTGTCTTCCACTCTGAGCATTGATATACCATACAGCTCGGGACGGCAGGCGAGTACATTCACTGATAGTTTTTATTGTCTTGATATCTGCTATATCCGATTCAGTCGTAGTGTCTTACTTGATTCTTAGTCACGATAGTTCACGGACTAGTACACATTGGATCATGACATGAGATGTTGTTCCTAGATTTTTGGGTATATGGGTACACTACCTGTCTTGTTTCTTGTACTTGTATAGACATCAATTTCTAAGAGGATTTGCTACCCTCTTACGAAATTACGTGCCATGACGTGTCATGTCCAGATCCATTGTACTATTCGGGGATGGGGAATTATTAGGGGCTATGTGATCCAAGCTACCCTGTCACTATTCATGTGCTCGCGCCACTCTTCCCTCTCGAAGGGTGTAGCGAGATCCTTTGCCTTGTGCTCGTTATCCAGGTTGGCCGGTATGACTCTCCGTTGAGGTCACCGCGGATTGCCGGGCCAAGTGGATAGCCTGTCCTGTCACTTATCCCAAGCCGATCACATATCGCTCTAACAATTCAAATCACATTTTATATTTACTTTATCTTATCGTATATCCTGTTCTGTTCTACATTCAGTATTTTCTTACCATGCCATGATATACAGTTACTCACATGCTCTACTTGCCTTTACATTGTACCTTAATTGGAGACTAAGTTCTGCTCGGAAGAAGAGTTACAACCCCGGTCCTTGTTTGGTTTAAGGGTTGTAACTCGGCTTCCGAACGGTTCCCAAGTCTTCATATATCTTTGTCTTGTAGTTCATTATACTGTCTCTTATAGAATTTGTCAATTCATATAGAACTGCTGTTAGTGTTTGTACTTGCTCATTTTCCTGACAGGATACCGTTATGATATATTACAGATGACTCTGAGGCGGACTGCTAAACCTATTATGGGCTCGAGTCAGATGGAGTAGCCTTGGACCGTGGCCTTATAGTGGAGCCACTAGATTTTGTACTTCCACAGTAGTGTAGGATAGCTAGGTTTGACTGGACTACGATCCAGCTAGCTTATTAGACTGTAGTTTCTATATTCTATTTTGATATCCTGTGATGTTGTATATATCTGGGCTTGTATTAGACTGTGGACTTATTACTCTTTCATCTATCATATGTCTTTCCTTCTGAGCTATCTACCTTAGTTTTATTCTGTGATTGGAACTGTATTGCTATGTCACCTCCATTCGGAGAGTATAAACTGTACAGGTACATTTTAACTGTTAGTCGTAGGTATTTACAGACGTTATATACAGCGTTCTACCGCCGATACTGCGGCGTAGGCTGGACGTACCCACGTGCTCGTGCCCCTCATAAGGGTACGGGTCGTGACACATTTTTGTGGTGGCCCACGCAGGTCCTATGTCGCAATTAGTGCGATCTCGTAATGGTGCTCGACTTAGTGTACTAATTACGAGCCTGCAATTAGGATGTAGGACCTAGGACATGATAGGAGTTTCTCAATCACACCTAGGAAATTTTTGATCTTTTGATTATTATGATTATTCATCTTGTATTAAATTAACTGTCCTTCTTTGATAATCTACTCATGTGCCATATTGATCTCTTTGTTTCAATTCGTCTCCAGGATGACGAAGACGCACCCGCAGGCCACTGGATCGAGTAGCTTGCCAGAGAGATCTTATCAGGCTGAGGAGGAGGTTCATGAGACTGCCCCCAGTGATTCTACTATTCCAGAGACCCAGGCAGTTGCACAGGGAGGTCTACCACCTCCACCCCAGAGGGTTGTATTCGTTGTTCCAGAGATACTGCCACCACCACCGATACCGACGGATACGCATCATATGTTCCTTCTCCTTCAGCAGATGATGGAGACACAGCGGGCCCAGGCAGAGGCGTCGCAGTGCCAGTCGGAGGCGTCACACCGACAGATCGAGATGCTGAGGCAGAGTATGGAGAACTCGCATCAGCTTGCCCTAGCAGCAGTAGAGAGAGTGGCACCGGGTACGGTGTAGGGCCATACTGGCCAGCAGCCGTACCAGCAGCAGTCCAGGCCGGGGACAGTATTGGACTTCAGGAAGATGAGCTCCAGGGACTTCACAGTCACAGAGGGCATCCTCTATGCAGACGACTGGCTAGAGGATGTACAACGGAGCATGGAGCTGGCAGAGCTTCCTAGAGCACTTTGGGTTTCGGCCGCAGCCAGCCGATTCTTCGACATTACGCTGACATGGCACCACACGGATCCTTGTGCGTCGATGAGAGGGCTGACTTGGGAGAACTTTCGGAGGCTCTTCAAGGAGAATTCTTCCCGGACGTGGCTCTTACAGCATTGGAGGGCCAGTTCGTGGGTCTAGTACAGGAAAACTCGTCGGTGGGCGAGTATGCAGCTGCGTTCTTCCGCCTTAGCAGGTTTGCTCCCGATATGATTCAGAATATGGGGCAGAAGGCTTGTAAGTTCCGCAGGGGACTTATTCATGCAGTGCCCACCCGCACCTCGGGTCGTCGTGACGCGACGTTCAATCAGATATTGATGGACGCGCAGATCGCAGAGGAGGACTTCGGCCTCAAGCCGAAGAGGAGCGGAGATACTATGGGAGCAAGTTCCAGTACGGGACCGGCCAAGCGCCCCCGTATTCAGCAGCAACAGCAGCAGCAGAGGCCGTTTCAGCAGCAGCCTCTGTTGCAGATCCAGCAGGCACCGGCGCGTGCCCAGCAGCACCAGGAACAGGGCCAGAGACCGGCTACACCGTGCGACTTCTGCGGGAAGTCGGGGCTCACCAGGGAGGCTTGTAGGAAGAGGTTGGGTGTCTGTCTCTACTGTGGGGCGCCCGATCACCAGCTGAAGGATTGCCACTTTCGTGGAGTCAGAGGAGGCGAGGACAGAGTGCAGCCGGCTAGAGGACCAGCGGTTCAGCAGAGGGGTCCTCCACTCCAGACCCAACAGCAGCATTTTGTTCAGCACCAGAGGGGAGCACCCGCGGGTAGGGTGTTCGCTTTGGCAGCAGAGGAGGAGGCAGAGCCCGTGGGAGATGTTGTGGCAGGTCATGTTCTCCTAGATTCTTTCCCTGCTTTTGCCTTATTTGATTATGGGGCGACCCATAGTTTTGTGTCTGTTTCTTTTTCTCTGAGACACAATATCATTGCTGAATATATGGGTAGGACTTGCAAGATTATGATCGGGGGAGGTATTATCCTGGTTAATAATATTTGTAAGGGGCGGAGAGTCACTCTGAGAGGCCGGGACTTGAGTGCGTGTTTGCTCGTAATGCCCCTACCGAGGTATGATATGGTACTCGATATGGATTGGTTGAGCATGCAACATGCTAGCATTGATTGTAGAGCAGGCAGAGTTCTTTTTAGGACGCCGGGTGAGCCAGAGATCGAGTTTGCTCGAGGAGCAGCGGAGCCGGAGGCTGGATTCTGTGGAGCTTTGTTGGTAGGGCAGGATTTGCCACATCCGTTGATTGCTGAGTTCTCGGATGTCTTTCCCGAGGAGTTGCCGGGGATGCCGCCAGACAGGGACATTGAGTTCTCCATAGACTTGGTGTCGGGCGCCGAGCCCATCTCGCAGCATGTCTATAGGGTGAACAACAGCGAGTTGATAGAGCTGAAGAAGCAAGTCGACGAGCTGTAGGACAAGGGGTTCATCAGATCCAGTTCTTCATCCTGGGGAGCGCCAGTCCTGTTCGTGCCGAAGAAGGACGGTACGTCCCGCATGTGCATTGATTATCGGGCACTCAACAACCTCACTATCAAGAATAGGTACCCTTTGTCGAGGATCGATAACTTGTTCGATCAGCTGAGTGGGGCAAAGGTCTTTTCGAAGATAGATTTGAGGTCCGGGTATCACCAGCTGAATGTTAGGCGGGATGACATTCCCAAGACGGCATTGCGGACTCGGTACGGCCAGTACGAGTTTACAGTGATGCAATTTGGGTTGACCAATGCTCTCGCGGTGTTCATGAACTTGATGAACAAGGTATTCCATCAGTACCTTGACAAGTTTGTGGTGGTCTTCATAGACGATATCTTGATCTATTCGAAGACGCAGGAGGAGCATGTGGAACAGTTGAGAGTTGTGTTAGAGACTCTGAGGAGGGAGCAACTCTACGGGAAGCTTTTGAAGTGTGAGTTCTTCTTAGACCATGTGGAGTTCCTAGGTCATGTTGTGACCGAGCACGGGATTTCAGTAGACCAGAGGAAGATTTCGGCAGTGGAGTCTTGGTCTACGCCCAGTTCAGTTGCCGAGGTTTGGAGCTTTCTGGGTTTTGCTGGTTATTACCGGAAGTTCGTTCAGGACTTCTCGCGGATTGCAGAGCCGATGACTAGACTCACCATGAAGGACGTGGAGTTCGTTTGGACTGATAAGTGTCAGGCTGCATTCGATGAGCAGAAGAGGAGGTTGACTTCAGCTCCGATCCTGACTTTGCCATCTGGGTCAGGAGGGTTCTCGATCTTCAGCGATGCTTTCGGGAAGGGTTTAGGGTGTGTTCTTCAGCAGCACGGGAAGGTGATTGCCTATGCATCAGGCAGTTGCGTCCTCATGAGAAGAACTATCCTACTCATGATCTGGAGTTGGCCGCGGTTATTTTTGCTTTGAAGTTATGGAAGCATTACATGTACGGAGAGCGAGTTGAGATCTTCACAGATCACAAGAGCTTGAAGTACGTGTTCACTCAGAAGGAGTTGAACATGCGGCAGAGACGGTGGTTAGAGCTGATGAAGGACTTCGATATATCCTTGCAGTACCATCCGGGGAAGGCCAACGTAGTTGCAGATGCCTTGAGCAGGTATCCAGCTGCTATGTTCTTGACGACAGATCATTATTTGTTGGCCGACCTGGATAGTTTGGGTATCGAGGTCATCATTCCGGGCATAAAGATCCAGATGTAGGGTTTGCAGATTCAGTCTGAGCTGATAGATAGAGTCAGGTCAGCACAGTATGATGATGTTACCCTGAGGAGCATCAGGGAGCAGGTGAGGATGGGCTTGCTTGACGATTTCTCTGTAGCCGAAGACGGGTCGTTGCGGCACGGTACTAGGCTATGCGTTCTGCGTAGAGAGCTTCGGAAGGAGGTTCTTCAGGAGGCACATCGCTCTCAGTATTCTATGCATCCTGGAGCCAACAAGATGTATAGGGACCTGAGAGAGCACGTATGGTGGTATGGCATGAAGCGCGAGGTAGCTTAGTTTGTATCTCGTTGTCTTGTGTGTCAGCAGGTGAAGGCCGAGAGGCAGAGACCAGGTGGATTGCTACAGCCGCTACCCATTCCTGAGTGGAAGTGGGAGCACATCACCATGGAGTTTGTATCGGGACTTCCACGGTCGCCAGGAGGGAAGGACGCGATTTGGGTCATAGTTGATAGATTAACCAAATCGGCCCACTTTTTGCCTTTCAAAGTGGGTTTGTCTACGGAGAGGCTGGCTGAGCTGTATGTTCGTCAGATCGTGAGATTGCATAGAGTTTCGGTAAGCATAGTTTCAGATCGGGATAGCCGATTCACTTCCCACTTCTGGAGGAGTTTGCAGGCTAGCTTGGGCACCTCGCTCAAGTTTAGTACTGCTTATCATCCTCAGACAGACGGGCAGTCGGAGAGGACCATCCAGACCTTGGAGGATATGCTTCGCACATGTGTGCTAGATCTCGGGAGTTCTTGGGAGGACCATCTTCACCTGGTAGAGTTTGCTTACAACAACAGCTACCAGGCCAGTATAGAGATGTCACCATTTGAGGCTCTATATGGACGGAGATGCCGTACTCCCTTGTCTTGGGACGATGTTGGCGAGCGGGCGCTTCTTGGGCCGAAGATGGTTGTGGATGCGGCCGAGAAGGTCAGATTGATTAGAGACAGACTTCGGGTGGCTCAGAATAGGCAGCGGCATTGGGCCGATAGTCACCGTAGACCGTTAGAGTTCGAGGTTAGTTTCAGTTCTTGTCATGTTTGTTGTGATTGTTGTTAGTTATGTGTTGAGTTTTTGTCTTGTGTCTAGGTTGGTGACATGGTATTTCTGAGGATATCCCCGACACGTGGCAATATTCGCTTTGGCGGCGGTGGGAAGCTCAGTCCGCGCTACATCGGACCTTTTACCATCTTAGAGAGGATCGATGTAGTAGCCTACCGACTGGACTTGCCTACCAGGCTCGAGGGAGTGCACAACGTGTTTTATGTATCTCAGCTGAGACGGTACGTGGCAGATCCTAGCCATGTATTGGACCATTCAGCGATACAGGTGGGACCTACTCTCAGCTATCCAGAACAGCCGGTGGAGATTCTGGATCGCAGGGAGAAGGTGCTCCGGAACCAGGTCGTACCCTTGGTTCGGGTTGCATGGAGACATCACTCTCCAGGTTAGTCTACATGGGAGAGGAAGGACGACATGCAGGAGCGTTTCCTTTATCTTTTTTCGCCCTGAGGTATAAACTTATTTCCTTTAATTTTGCTTATGATTTCCTGTGCTTGTTGTCTTCAATTTCGAGGACAAAATTTGTTTTTAAGGTGGATAGACTTGTCACCATCACTTTTTCAGTTAGGGGTAAAATGATAACTTTCTATTTTATAATATTTTTGGGAATTTTATTTCATGAATATTATTATTTAATTATTATAGGAGTCGGGTTCGAATTTTATCGCATTCCGAGTTAATTCG
The DNA here is from genome assembly GCA_029216955.1 of Iris pallida. Lineage (NCBI taxonomy): Eukaryota > Viridiplantae > Streptophyta > Magnoliopsida > Asparagales > Iridaceae > Iris > Iris pallida. The sequence goes on along the minus strand of JANAVB010009198.1, from coordinate 4,644,341 downwards.
GGGCCCCGGTGAATTTCGACTTGAGCTGTAATTAGCATGTTAGCTAACTATGGTCCACCACACTAAACATTAGGGTTTAAGAGTTTGGACTAGTCCCCCATGTGTAATTTAATTTAATTATTATTTTTAATTATTTTTAGCAACTTCTTAAACCTAATTTGGATTTAATTTAACATTAGGCTTAAGGAGGGGCAAACTTGTAATTACAAGTGCCCCTCACCACCATGCTTAGGCCGGCCACCAATAGCCCCCCCCTCTCTCTTTCCTTCACCACCAAGTAACTTCTCCATCTCCATTTCTTTCTTTCTTCCAAGCTTTTCTCAAGAGAGAACCCATTGTTAGGTATGTTTTTAACTCTTCATTAATTTCTCTTTTGCATTCATGTCCCACACAATAAATGGAGAGGAGCTCATTCTCTACCATTTGCCCAAAATTTGTAGGTTTTCCCTAGAAAAATAGGTTAAGGATTTATTAGGGTTTAATCATTTTGAGAGTGGTATATATATATATATATATATATACATGTGTATTTATGTGTGTGAGTGTGTGTATATATTTTTGATATGAAATTAGTGTCATGAGGATGAGAGTGGTGAGAATGTGTGTGTGTGTTTGTGTTGTGTGAGGGTGTGTGTGTGTTTATATATATATATATATATATATATATATATATATATATATATATATATATATGGATATGTATATATATATATATATAGTTATGAGAGTGTATTTATATATATATATATATAGATATGAGTGTATAGATGTATATATATATGGATGTGTGTATATGGATGTGTGTGTGTTATATATATATTTAGATGGATAGATAAATATATAGATAGATATCTAGTTATGTATATAAATATATATATATATATATATATATATATATATATATATATATATATATATATATATATATATATATATATATATATATATATAAATATATATATATAAATATATATATATATATATATATATATATATTTTAATATTTTTTTTTATATTTATATATAAATATATATATATATATATATATATATATTATTTTTTTTTTTTTTTTTTTTTAAGGGAAAATATTATTGAAATAAAAGGGGACTCCGAAGGAGTGATACATACTGGTGCTGGGCCTAAACACACAAAACAGGTCCAGATAGACAAGGTAATTGAAAGCAAGGTTAAAATTCGAAAATCGAAACCGTAATTTCGAAAATTCGAAGACTCAAAACGTGAAATTTCGAACTTTCAAAACACAGTTTTAAAAATTTCGAAATTTCAAACGGAGCGGGCTACGGTGCGTTGAGGGGGGGGGGTATGGGCAGCAAGCCCAAGGGAGGATCACGAGGGGGGGTCTGTTCGTTGGGGGGGGGGGGAGGGGGATGGGCACACGGCCCGAGGGGAGACCACCCCCTCGTAGAGAAGAGTAGAAGAAGTTTATGGAATTAGAGATATATATATATGAAGTATATATATATAAGAAGATGGAAGGAGATGAAGAAGAATAAGACCAGCCACAGCAGCAGCATGCTGCAGTAACAGCAGCAGCAGCAGCACCTGGCTGCTGCCAGGTTTGAACCCCCCCTTGGTGTTTTGGCTATTAACCCCCCCCCCCCGTTTACCTATATATATATGTATATATATAGATATGTATATATATGTATTATATATGGATAGATTCGTAGAGAAGAGTAGAAGAAGTTTATGTAATTAGAAGTTAGAAAAGAATTAGAAGTTAGAAGGAAAGATTGGAAGAAGTTAGAAGAATAGGAAGAAGGCTAGAATAGGAAATAGGGAAAAATCGAGTTAGAGGGCGAAACGGAGCTCGGAGTATCGAAATGAGTTGAAACTTGGCGTGGGGCAAGAATACGTGATTTAGATTTTGCAGGTAGGCTCCGGGTGGAAATCGGGATTGTAGGGCGCCGGTATCGCGCCGTACCATTACGTATCTTGAATTATTCAAGATACCGGCAATGAGCCGTAACATGGACTAGATGTCCATTTTACTTAGGTATCTTGGTAGATAATATATGTATAGGCTAGTACCTTACTAACCTAGGGAGCTCGGGTCAAAATACCAAGCGTAGGTAGGCTAACTTGATAGTTGCCTAAGCTAGAATTTTACCATTTTTAAGGATAAAATAGGATATTGGCCTACGGCCAAGATATGAGTTTCGAAGTCCAAGATGGACTTGGATATGGGTTGTAGTGGTTGGTAATAGTTAGAAATAGTCGCCTAGACCTAGTCTTGGCCCCGGTTGACCATGATTGACTTTTTGGACCAAAAGTCAACTATGGGTCAACGCACTACCCAATTTAGTCCCAAATTCCTTTAGACTTGTGTAGTTGACCAAAAGTCAACTATTAGTCACCATTGACCTAGGGTTGACCATGGTTGACCTATAGTTGACCCGGGTTGACCAGTTGACCAAAAGTCAACTATAGGCCAACTCTTGACTCCGTTTGACTTTCTTCAACTTGTTTTGACCCGTGATGACTGGTATGACCTAGGATTGACTTGGTTAGGCTTAGATTGACTTGATATAACTTGATTTGACCTAGATTGACTTGACAGGACTTAGTGTGACTCAGTGAGACCTAGTTTGACCTAGATTGCATATCATTCATTGTAAATTATTCCTAAACTTGTTTAAACCTAAATTAACTTACAGTATCTCATCTTTAGGTCTCTGTCTTCCACTCTGAGCATTGATATACCATACAGCTTGGGACGGCAGGCGAGTACATTCACTGATAGTTTTCATTATCTTGATATCTGCTATATCCGATTCAGTCGTAGTGTCTTACTTGATTCTTAGTCACGATAGTTCACGGACTAGTACACATTGGATCATGACATGAGATGTTGTTCCTAGATTTTTGGGTAAATGGGTACACTCCCTGTCTTGTTTTTTGTACTTGTATAGACACCGATTTCTAAGAGGATTTGCTACCCTCTTACGAAATTACGTGCCATGACGTGTCATGTCCAGATCTATTGTACTATTCGGGGATGGAGAATTATTAGGGGCTATGTGATCCAAGCCACCCTGTCACTATTCATGTGCTTGTGCCACTCTTCCCTTACGAAGGGTATAGCGAGATCCTTTGCCTTGTGCTCGTTATCCAGGTTGGCCGGCGTGACTCTCCGTTGAGGTCACCGCGGTTTGCCGGGCCAAGTGGATAGCCTGTCCTGTCACTTATCCCAAGCCGATCACATATCGCTCTAATAATTTAAATCACATTTTATATTTACTTTATCTTATCGTATATCCTGTTCTGTTCTACATTCAGTATTTTCTCACCATGCCATGATATACAGTTACTCACATGCTCTACTTGCCTTAACATTGTACCTTGATTGGAGACTAAGTTCTGCTTGGGAGAAGAGTTACAACCCCGGTCCTTGTTTGGTTTAAGGGTTGTAACTCGGCTTCCGAACGGTTTCCAAGTCTTCATATATCTTTGTCTTGTAGTTCATTATACTGTCTCTTATAGAATTTGTTAATTCACATGGAACTGCTGTTAGTGTTTGTACTTGCTCATTTTCCTGACAAGATACCGTTATGATATATTACAGATGACTCTGAGGCGGACTGCTCGACCTATTATGGGCTCGAGTCAGATGGAGTAGCCTTGGACCGTGGCCTTATAGTAGAGCCACTAGATTTTGTACTTCCAGAGTAGTGTAGGGTAGCTAGGTTTGACTGGACTGCGATCCAGCTAGCTTATCAGACTGTAGTTTCTATATTCTATTTTGATACCCTGTGATATTGTATATATCTGGGCTTGTATTAGACTGTGGACTTATTACTCTTTCATCTATCATATGTCTTTCCTTCTGAGCTATCTACCTTAGTTTTATTCTGTGATTGAGACTGTATTGCTATGTCACCTCCATTCAGAAAGTATATACTGTACAAGTACATTTTAACTGTTAGTCGTAGGTATTTACAGACGTTATATACAGCGTTCTACCGCCGATACTGCGGTGTAGGCTGGACGTACCCACGTGCTCGTGCCCCTCATAAGGGTGCGGTTCATGACAAGCTTAGCCCGCGCTTCATCGGACCTTTCGTGATCAGCGGGAGGGTCGGTGACGTGGCTTACAGGCTAGACTTGCCACCTGCACTAGTGGGTGTCCACAGCGTATTCCACGTATCACAGTTAAGACGGTATGTGGCTGACCCTAGCCATATACTTGATCATTCGAAGATTGAGGTGGGACCTACTCTCAGTTATCCAGAGCAGCCTGTGGAGATTCTGGATCGCCGAGAGAAGGTATTTAGAAATCAGGTGATACCCTTGGTTCGCATTGCATGGAGGCATCATTCTCCAAGAGAGTCTACCTGGGAGCAGGAGGATGAAATGCGCGAGCGATACCCATATCTGTTTGGACCATGAGTTATGATTATCTATCTTTCTCATCAGTTTAGTTTTGCCTTTTAATTTCGAGGACAAAATTATTTTAAGGAGGGTAGATTTGTCACTACCACATTTCTATCTTGAAATTTTGAATTTTTAAAATTAATTTAGTGAATTGGTGATTTCTATGTTGACTTTGACTTATTAAAACTTAGTAAACTAGCCTAGAGCCAACCCTAGCTATGGTAACCCTAGTCTAACTTACGTTAACCTACTTTTAGTCACTAGAAATTAGTTTTAAAGTGTGAAGGTTAAGTTTAAGTGAAATGGTTTATGACTTATGACTTGACTCAATGACTTGTGATTTACCAATTTTAAGACTTACAATTAAGCCATAGGCCCATTACTTAAGCCCAAAACCCAATCAAACCTACCCATGGCAGCCACAATTAGGGTTTCCCCTTGCCTAAAAGTATTCTCTTAACGTGTTCTTGCCTCTTTTGTTCTTGACCTATATTTTGAAGAAAGTTAATTTCCCATTCTCCTAAAATTCTATTTAATTCATTTCAACTCCTTTTTAACCCTAATCATTTGATTTAGGATCTAATTATTGTGTGTTTACTGATTCTGGAGGTTTACCTCAGTTTTTGTGCCATTTTGAGCTTGGGAGTTGCTATTTGGAATCCTTCTATTTGGGACTTTCTTGAGTATTGACACTCAATAGGTAAACCACTCAAACCTACTATTTTTCCCTGATTTCTTTTCATTTACGGCTAGATCTAGGAGTCCTCTAGTTGCCCCTGAAATTTGGGCACAATTCGTGTCCATTTAGTGTCCGTATCGGACACGTATCATAATGGATACATAGGTGTTTGTTAAAATGCCCCTTAGGGTCTTATTTTCGTATTTTGAAAATCTAATTTCATGAATCCCTAGATCTAGGTATGTATGTTAATTTTTGTGAAGGGTGATTTGTATTTTTGTTTTTTTTTGTGTCGGATTTTTGGGTTGGACACGCCGTACGAGATCCGGTTCAGTGCCCTGCCTATCGGGCCCTAGAACTCCTTGCACAGGACACTTCGACACACGAAATTTGACATGGACACTCCTTGGATGACTGACATCATCCTCCCAAAAGATGAGAGCGTATGGTGGAGTGATCGAGGAGAAATCCTCCCCGCACTGGCCGCGCGGCCTGCTGTGCGCGCGCAATTTTCTTCCCTGATACGGGGTCGGACACGCCGTGACACGTATCTAGGACACGGTACAGGCTATCCTAGGGGTAGCCCTACCCTTGACGCACGTGTATGCAAGGCCACGTGTTACCACGTGGCCTGTGTCGCGCGTGGGACACGCGTGCATGCGTGCACGACGCTGTGCACTGCGGGTGCACTCGTCTGGTGTTTGTGTGGATTGGACACGGCTGTGTCCACTTGGTTGGACACGGATGGGTGTTGTGACACGTGTACACTCGACACTTGGTTTACCAACCATTTAATTGGTGTATTAATATGTTTTTGAATTCGAAATTTGTTTTCCCATTCTCACAGATACGGGTTTCCTAAAATTGAATTTCTGAAGGTTTAATTCATTGTTGAACTAATTTTTAATGATTAATTGCCATGTTAGAATCACTACACATGTGTATTACATTACTACAATGTTGATTGTTGGCTGGTGTATGGTCTTGGGATTTTGAATAGGTTTTGGTGTTTGAATTGGTATGAATAAACTGTCATTTGAACACAATATGCACCGTTCTCATTCCTGATTTTTTAATTCCCTATTACAACTAATTTTTCCCTATTTAATGACCATGTATTAATGCAATTACATAGGTATTAGTTGCTGCAATGTGGGATTCATGTTTGATGTAGGAAGTTTGGGTTTCAAAGGGAAATGGATTTTCGATTTGCGTTGGTATTGGGATAGGGCTGTTGACTGATACATTCCTGTTTGAAATCCCAATTTTAATTCCCATGTTTAAAAACTGAATTGATATTTAAATTACCATGTTTAAATTCATGTGCATGAGTATTAGTTTACTGCTAATGAAGATTGTGAATGGTGTTAGGAGTTTGAGTTCAAATTTGATGAAGGGATTTCGAATTTGGGCTTGGATTGATTTATGAACTGTCATAGGTTCTCATTTTCCAGAATTTACACACACTAACACCTGAGATTATGATCACTGTTTTACCTATTACAGTTCCTATATCCCTGTCATCCTAAAACATCTACACACCACTAAACTATCATTGCCATGTAATTTCCTGTACACACACTCATCAACACCTCACATGTTACACTCTAACTGTCACTTGACACCTATGCTTAGCTAACACTCTACACACACACCCTCACATGTAGACACACACACATACATTGCAATGATTCCTTTTCTGTTTCACTAAGTTCTTGAACACATGATACACACACTATTTTTTCTATTTGTCAAACACACACACATGTACACATAGACACAAACACATGTCCCTCTCCCTATCACTCTATGCAAGTATATATATATATATATATATATATATATATATATATATATATATATATATATATATATAAATAAAAAAAATAGTGTGTATATATATATATATATATATATATATATATATATATATATATATATATATATTTTAATATATATATATATATATATATATATATATATATATATATATATATATATATATAAATAAAATATATATATATATATATATATATATATATATATATATATATATATATATATATATATATATATATTTATAATAAAAAGATGGCTTCTCTCTGCTGCTTTCCCTCTCCGCCCGAGCTCCTCTCCCCATGGAGGACTTAGGGTCTCCTCCACCTCTCTCCTCCCCCCTGCCCGGCTTCCGATGGTGCATCCCTGGCCGGCCGATCTGCTGGCTCTCGTCGGCCAGCTCCTTTCCGGTTCATCACCGTCCTCCCCAGCTTCTCCCACCCCCCTTCCCCCTCCCACTTTGACTCTCCTCCCCAAGCCTTCCGATCTCCAGCCGAACCCGCCGAAGAGCTCCGGTCTCCTCTCTCAAGTGTCGAACCGGACCCCTCTCCCTTGTGCCGGCGCCCTCTGGGCAGGGACTTCGCCGGAGAGCCGGCCCTACGCTCCAGTTCCAGTTCAAATTGGCGCCCCCCCTATGCTTCCCCTGGATGGGACTTCCCCAATAGCACTGGTACGAGTGCCCACGTGATGCCTCAGTCCTCCAGTCAGGGCAGCACCCCCGAGGCGTACCATTCTTTCCTGCGTTATGCTGCGCAACTTGCTGCGGCGCTCTCGTCTGTTGGCGAGGGGCCCACTCCTTTCATTCTCTTCCCAGCGCACTTTGCTGGACTGTCCAGGTTTCCTCATGGAGGGACCCACCCCTCCTCCCACGCAGCCCACTACGCTAACTATCCCATGGGAGGGCCCCACCCCTTTGACGTTTCAGCCATCAGCTGCGCAAATGGCTCCTTTGCGCTCAACGCAGGACAGTCCAGGGGGTCCCTTGGAGGGCCCCACCCCCCATTTCCCGCTTCTCTCTGCTCTGTTGGGTCAGCCCGCTGCGCTGAAGCTCCTTTTGTCCGCGCTGGCCAGGTCCGGGATTCCCTTGGAGGGACCCACCCCCCTTTTTCCCCTTCTGCCTGCGCTTGCCAGCAGCAGTCCCCACCTGGTGGGTCCCACCCCGGTTTAGTAGCGGCCTACTGCGCTTCAGCTAGCGCATCCTCGGAAGCAGGCCTTCATCTCCCTTGCGCAAGCCTCATGGCCCCTTGTCGAGTGCTGCGCACCCTGTTTCCTGTCACGACCCGCACCCTAAAGTAAGGGCACGAGAAGTGGGTACGTCCAGCCTACACCGCAGTGTCGGCGGTAGAACGCTGTTCTAGGTCATGAACTATAACTAACATAATATGAACTCTCCATAAGGAGGCCAACACAGAGGTATAACTCAATCACAATCTATAGATAGAAAATGGTACAATAAAATAGATAAGGAAATCCTCAACTGAGGTACAACGGAAACTAAATACAAGTCTCAACATCTCTACAATATACAACTCTGAAACAAAGACATAAGCTAAACATGAAAGGATATAGTCTAAGCTATCTACTCTATACAAGGTATCATCCTGAGCAGCTGCCTGAACCTCGCCAGGGGTCCAGGTCGCGAGTGTCATTTAGGCAAGCTCCAAGTAAGGGGGTGCAGGGTTCCTCATCATCCTCTGTAAAATTTTCAACAGGTCCAGTCAGGACGGGAGCGAGCACAGTACATCTCATGCAGTTCATATCATGGCAGGAAATATAAAGCAGGCAATAGAATAAAATACATAAAATGCTGTAAGAAGATGTACATGAAACAGGAGAGATATTTGATAACTGGAAATATATACATGATAAGTAAGAATAGTAAGTGACTAGTGATTTAGAGTACGAGATGGCATGTAATTGGCTTAGGTTGAACATGATGTACATGAGTGAACATGTGGGACATCAGCTAATAAGGCTGATGCGTACATGATAAAACATGAAAAGTAACAGAGTGAACATGATAGGTAAATCACATGACCATTTATACTCACCCCTACCCACAATCAGTACACAAGGATCTATTCAAGTTACGTTACGTACATGATGTTTTGGTTATACAGGAAACACATGAGAAAACATGAGCGTACATGAAAGAACATGAGAGTACATGAACGTACATGTAAGAACATGAGAGAACATGAGTGTACATGAATAACGCAGAAGCGAAGAATACTTGATGTACATGAGACACATGTCATAAAGTATCCGATGCTCCCGCTAAGGGGGATAACATCCCAAGAAGAGATCCGTATAGTACTAATCCGTGATGATAACGTGACAGCATCAAGTAAAAGTAATCTAGAGCGAGAATATAAATCGTGACAAGTATGAAACGATCAGAGAATGTACTCGCCTCGTATCTGAATGTCTGAAGTAAACATACTGTCCGAGATGAGGTACCTGACTTCTAGTTAGAGCAACACAAGTCAAGATGTATACAGAGGGTGATATATGAAATGTACAATGCATCTGCATGCTGTCTAGGTCAAACTAGGCTAAAGTCGACACTTGGTCAACTCTAGTCAACCACACTAGTCAACCTAGGTCAAGTCCTAGCCCAAACAAGTCTAACAAGTCTCACTAGGCCTAACCAAGCCTAATCTAGCAATCACACACCAATCACAAGGCTATACAAGCCAAACACAAGCACATATCAAGGCACATCCTATTCATGCATGTTCAACATTATATATATAAAAAAGAGGAAGAAACTAACATGTAAGCTATGTGTGTGTGTGAACATGGATGTGTACATGAAAAGAGAAATCAACACTAGGCCATATATCTTATACCCACATATATATATGTCTATACACACATATATGTATATAACTATAGGGAATCTCTATTTACCATATTAACACATTAGCCATGTATAATATATATACATATATATATTGAGAGAGAGATAGAGAAGAGCATGTGTATGGTTACAATGAACCAAGAAGCAAATGAGCCAAGGCAAGCTCTCAACTACAAATACCAAACACTCATTATCCTAAAACATCATGTATATTACCTTCTTACATTCATGTGCATATGACATGATATACATACATGCATATTTACATACTACTTATCCTATATTATAACTATAGCATATACATATATATATATATATATACAAAGAGATATAGATAGAGGGTTAAGGGGTCAAGGTAGTGTGAAGATACATGTGTGTTAGGGTGTTCAAGTGTTAAATGTGTGGCAATGACACTGTGAAATATTAGGAAGCTCAGTGAATGGGAACATATGTGAAACAGTGTGTGTGTGATGTGAGTGATGAGGGAAAATGTGTGAATGTGTGAGTGTGCATAGATGTGTATAGAAGATAGGGTTAGAAGGCATGCCTCACAAGTCCTAACACATCACAACTATATATATATACATAGAAAGTGAAAAGAGAGGTTACATGGGTGTGTGTCTCAGGTATTTGTGTTGACAGGAAATGGTAGGGTGTTGTGTGTGTACATATATTACATTGTATCTCAGTTTTAAACATAGGGAATCTCAAGTATTTAGTCATACAATCTCAGATTTCTAAAATGAGTTCAACTCAGTTTTCAAAACACATTCTCAGATTTTTATCAAGTTAAAGGGTGTGTGTGTGAATGGTGTCTATGTGCATGAGGGAAGAATAAACTCAGTTCCAACATTTGAAAATCTCAGTTTACCATTAACAACTGAACTCAGTTTGAAGAAGAAAGGAAATCAATTCATATTTCTCAGGAATCGAATCACATTCTCAGATTCATTTGAAAATCTCAGTTTAACACATAGATCAATAACAAAATAAGTTCAATTCCATTCTCAGTTTTCCTTTCAAAACTGGAAACATATATATCCCATATTTTAGGTTTATCATAACAATCAAACCCAGGTTTGCACATAGGAAATTCTCAGATTTGCCTGAGGAACTCAGGTTCTGACCCAAAGGAAACTCTCAGTTTTCCTTTGAAACAAATCTCAGTTTTTCCTACATACATTATCTCAGGTACTCAATACAACTCCTAATCGATTTTAGATCAAGGAAGGGTGAACACAGGTTCATATACTTGGTAAAATCTCAGTTATTGTATCATGAATGAATTCTCAGATTCATATAGAAGCAGGTTTCAGTACACATGTTTGAATTTAGGGAAAATCTCAGTTTTATCAACCAAAGGAAATTCTCAGTTTTACTAAACACAGTTTTACACTATTTCCCCAAATCTCAGGTTATAACTCAAGTCCAGTCCTCCTTACATTTCAGTTGCAGTGTACAAAACAGTTCATTGGGTGCATGATCTCAGTTTTAGGAAATGGCAAAAGTCCCTGTTTTGAATTGAACACAAAAAAAACTCAGTTTTAACCTTAGCATCAAAACTCAGAACTTGAACTGTTCTCATGGTATCAGAAAAAAAGGATTTTGAAACGAATCGAACCCAATTCAATTTGAAGATCCAAAACCTATATCATAAACTAATTTGGAGATATAACTAAACTTAGATATAATGTAAATTCCTGTTTAAAATCGAATTTGAACATTGAAAATGCTTGAAAACAGTGAACCACATAATAACATGTATCAGTAAAAACCTCCTTGAAACCAAAACCAATTCGAATCAAATTACACATCTAATTTACAACTAATAGGTTGGTAATCAGAGTACTACATGTGTATGTGTCTGTCGAGCCATAATGTGTCAAGAATCTGGATACAAACGTGTCCAAATACTCACGCACACACGTAGACACACACGCGTGCACACAGCGTCGTGCAGCGAGTCCAGGGACTCGTGCACTCGACACAGGCCACGTGGAGCCACGTGGTCGTGCACACGTGTAGCCCACATGTAGGGCTACACGATCGACACCCTGCATCGTGTCTACGTGGTGATAGGACACGACACGAAGTGCGTGTCAGTGCTGAAATTCTACGTGCACAGTTCAGTGTATGACCAGTGCACGTGTCCGTGCTCCCTCGACACGACACGATTCGACACCAAACTTTGGGGGAGGCATGACAGACATTGCCCCTTCCCCCATGTCAAGTTTGAAGTGTCCACGTGTCCTGTGTGGGGAGAAAGAGAGGTCGGGTAGCAGGACACTATGTGTGGGTGTGCACAGCGTGTTCGTGTCCAATTTGGACACGGACACGACACAGTCTCGTGCTCAGAGCTATGGTTCTGTGATCTAGACCTATAGGGCTAGAAATTTGTGTAATTAGTTTTCGAAATTAATAACATTTTGTTCACAGAGACAAATCATCAAACACTTTAGTACTAACCTAGATACGTGTCCGATACGGACACCAAACCCTATCTAATTCCTACAAAACTTAGCCTATAGATCCTTGGTACCTATATGCATGCATTCATGAAGAAAAATCACAATATTAATAGGTTTTGAGGCATTTTACCTATTGAGTGAAAACTCAATGAAAACTAAGGAAAGGGGGGTGTTCTTCTTCAAAAGATGATGCCCAAAGCTTGTGCAACCTTGCTAGCTAGCTCCCCTTAGCACCCTCAATGGTAGGGGATCCCAATGCAAGAAGTTTGGCTCAATTTGGAGTTGTTTTGGATATTTGGGGAGAAGTTTAGGGAAGAACACAAAAGAGGCAAATAGAATGAATTAAAATGATGCAAATGATTAATGGGATGCATTTATAGGGGGTGGGGATGTGTGTTGGCTGCCAATAAGTAAGGGTTAGGGTTTAGGATGAGGGGCTAAGGTTTCTCCAACAATTTCTAGCTAATCTAAGGGCTCACAATTAAAGTAGCCCCTTAAACCTTTAGTCTAAAATATCTTTCAACAAATATCTAGATATTTCACTAATGTAATTACTTTAATGAAACCCTCTAACTTAGTCTCTAGGGTCATGATTAACAATGTAGATTAGGCTAACTTCTAGGTCAAGACTCAACAATTCAAGTAACACATATTTAATTAATATAATTCACCATTTCACAAAAGTGTCAAATGACTAAAATACCCCTAGGCTTAAAAGTAGAAATTTGAAATCCTAAACACATGATTTGGTCTCATTAGTCATGATTAGCCTTCTAGGTCATGCATGACTAATATTACACTAGCAAAACACCAATTCATATTTCACTCAATTAAATAGTTTTAAAAATAACTAAAAATCACCAAAAATTATATCATGACTAAAATCAAATACTTTAATGATTTAAAATACAAAATTTCAAATTTACCCTTATTTTGGAAAAATGGGTGTTACAAGTCTACCCCCCTTAAAAGAATTTCGTCCTCGAAATTAAGATGGTCGTACTTCTTCTAGAGTCTCGTCCCCAACAATCATAGTCTCAGAACTTACCTAAATCATACAATTTAAAGAATGGCATACAGGGTCATGGCATACGGTGGCAGTTGAAAGTCTCACCTAGGTATACTAGTCCTGCTAAACCCAAACGGTCATAGGGTATCAAACATACAAGCAATCTGGGGTGCTAAACTGGAAAAATTACAAAAGCAACAAATCATCAAGGCTGTATGCAGTCTATTATTCTATATGAAAACTGGTAAGTATAAACAACAGAGGACCAGCTACAAGGGTCCCTACTCTAAAGCCAGGGCTATACTATCATTCCTAAGATAAAGGCCTAATCACAACTCATCAAATCATCATACTAAGAAAGAGTTATAACTAATGAATTTCTACAAGTTATTAGACTAGTCAGCTAAAGTTATCCCTACTCTAAGTTATTTGATGATGGAAATAATTTTTTTTTTACAGAAGAGAAATGAAAGAGGTAATACTTTAAAAACCTTCAAGATATAATCTGATAATCACATGCGTCTGTCCAGAATCATGATACTCAGAATCCTCGCCACGCTAGTAAGCAAGGCTGCAATGAACAGTAGAGTCCATAACTGGGGTATGCATCTCTATGATCAAGTCGTCTAGAATCCTCGCTATGCCGACTAGTATAGCTGCGAGAAATTCCAATCTCTTGATCAAGATATGTACATCCGAAGTCAGGTCCCTATGTTCTTGCCACGCCAGCTAATATAGCTGCGGTAAACTCTAGGTTCCATAATAAAGTAGACGTTTTACCATCCCTGTTATTTTCGTCAACATATGTTATCAGAAGATATCGTAACTCGGATCATAAAATTCATCTCGATAAAAAAAATCAAATCAACAACGATCCATCAAAATCAGATTCAAATATAAAGGAGTAAGGGTAAATCAAACAAGACAAAAAGAATTCAAATTAGAAGTTCGGAATGAGATTCTCAAGGGGCATCCCAGGAATCTCTCAAGGAATTCTAACTGTGATTGAGTACCCCAAAATATTCTACTCCTACTGCATGCTGTAGTGATACTCTAGTTCGAATACCACTACATAAACTCGACCTGCATGGGCCACCACTAAAAACGTGTCACGACCCGCACCCTAGAGTAAGGGCACGAGAAGTGGGTACGTCCAGCCAACGCCGCAGTGTCGGCGGTAGAACGCTGTTCTAGGTCATGAACTATAACTAACATAATATAAACACTCCATAAGGAGGCCAACACAGAGGTATAACTCAATCACAATCTATAGATAGAAAATGGTACGATAAAATAGATAAGAAAATCCTCAACTGAGGTACAACAGAAACTAAATACAAGTCTCAACATCTCTACAATATACAACTCTGAAACAAAGACATAAGCTAAACATGAAAGGATATAGTCTAAGCTATCAACTCTATACAAGGTATCATCCTGAGCAGCTGCCTGAACCTCGCCAGGGGTCTAGGTCGCGAGTGTCATCTAGGCAAGCTCCAAGTAAGGGGGGTGCAGGGTTCCTCATCATCCTCTGTAAAATTTTCCACAGGTCCAGTCAGGACGGGAGCGAGCACAGTACATCTCATGCAGTTCATATCATGGCAGGAAATATAAAGCAGGCAATAGAATAAAATACATGAAACGCTGTAAGAAGATGTACATGAAACAGGAGAGATATTTGATAACTGGAAATATATACATGATAAGTAAGAACAGTAAGTGACTAGTGATTTAGAGTACGAGATGGCATGTAATTGGCTTAGGTTGAACATGATGTACATGAGTGAACATGTGGGACATCAGCTAATAAGGCTGATGCGTACATGATAAAACATGAAAAGTAACAGAGTGAACATGATAGGTAAATCACATGACCATTTATACTCATCCCTATCCACAATCAGTACACAAGGATCTATTCAAGTTACGTTACGTACATGATGTTTTGGTTACACAGGAAACACATGAGGAAACATGAGCGTACAAGAAAGAACATGAGAGTACATGAACGTACATGTAAGAACATGAGAGAACATGAGTGTACATGAATAACGTAGAAGCGAAGAATACATGATGTACATGAAACACATGTCATAAAGTATCCGATGCTCCCGCTAAGGGGGATAACATCCCAAGAAGAGATCCGTATAGTACTAATCCGTGATGATAACGTGACAACATCAAGTAAAAGTAATCTAGAGCGAGAATATAAATCGTGACAAGTATGAAACGATCAGAGAATGTACTCGCCTCGTATCTGAATGTCTGAAGTAAACGTACTGTCCGAGATGAGGTACCTGACTCCTAGTTAGAGCAACACAAGTCAAGATGTATACAGAGGGTGATATATGAAATGTACAATGCATCTGCATGCTGTCTAGGTCAAACTAGGCTAAAGTCGAGACTTGGTCAACTCTAGTCAACCACACTAGTCAACCTAGGTCAAGTCCTAGCCCAAACAAGTCTAACAAGTCTCACTAGGCCTAACCAAGCCTAATCTAGCAATCACACACCAATCACAAGGCTATACAAGCCAAACACAAGCACATATCAAGGCACATCCTATTCATGCATGTTCAACATTATATATATAAAAAAGAGAAAGGAACTAACATGTAAGCTATGTGTGTGTGTGAACATGGATGTGTACATGAAAAGAGAAATCAACACTAGGCCATATATCTTATACCCACATATATATATGTCTATACACACATATATGTATATAACTATAGGGAATCTCTATTTACCATATTAACACATTAGCCATGTATAATATATATACATATATATATTAATAGAGAGATAGAGAAGAGCATGTGTATGGTTACAATGAACCAAGAAGCAAATGAGCCAAGGCAAGCTCTCAACTACAAATACCAAACACTCATTATCCTAAAACATCATGTATATTACCTTCTTACATTCATGTGCATATGACATGATATACATACATGCATATTTACATACTACTTATCATATATTATAACCATAGCATATACATATATATATATATATATATATATACAAAGAGATATAGATAGAGGGTTAAGGGGTCAAGGTAGTGTGAAGATTCATGTGTGTTAGGGTGTTCAAGTGTTAAATGTGTGGCAATGACACTGTGAAATATTAGGAAGCTCAGTGAATGGGAACATATGTGAAACAGTGTGTGTGTGATGTGAGTGATGAGGGAAAATGTGTGAATGTGTGAGTGTGCATAGATGTGTATAGAAGATAGGGTTAGAAGGCATGCCTCACAAGTCCTAACACATCACAACTATATATATATACATAGAAAGTGAAAAGAGAGGTTACATGGGTGTGTGTCTCAGGTATTTGTGTTGACAAGAAATGGTAGGGTGTTGTGTGTGTACATATATTACATTGTATCTCAATTTTAAACATAGGGAATATCAAGTATTTAGTCATACAATCTCAGATTTCTAAAATAAGTTCAACTCAGTTTTCAAAACACATTCTCAGATTTTTATCAAGTTAAAGGGTGTGTGTGTGAATGGTGTCTATGTGCATGAGGGAAGAATAAACTCAGTTCCAACATTTGAAAATCTCAGTTTACCATTAACAACTGAACTCAGTTTGAAGAAGAAAGGAAATCAATTCATATTTCTCAGGAATCGAATCACATTCTCAGATTCATTTGAAAATCTCAGTTTAACACATAGATCAATAACAAAACAAGTTCAATTCCATTCTCAGTTTTTCTTTCAAAACTGGAAACATATATCCCATATTTCAGGTTTATCATAACAATCAAACCCAGGTTTGCACATAGGAAATTCTCAGATTTGCCTGAGGAACTCAGGTTCTGACCCAAAGGAAACTCTCAGTTTTCCTTTGAAACAAATCTCAGTTTTTCCTACATACATTATCTCAGGTACTCAATACAACTCCTAATCGATTTCAGATCAAGGAAGGGTGAACACAGGTTCATATACTTGGTAAAATCTCAGTTATTGTATCATGAATGAATTCTCAGATTCATATAGAAGCAGGTTTCAGTACACATGTTTGAATTTAGGGAAAATCTCAGTTTTATCAACCAAAGGAAATTCTCAGTTTTACTAAACACAGTTTTACACTATTTCCCCCAATCTCAGGTTATAACTCAAGTCCAGTCCTCCTTACATTTCAGTTGCAGTGTACAAAACAGTTCGTTGGGTGCATGATCTCAGTTTTAGGAAATGGCAAAAGTCCCTGTTTTAAATTGAACACAAAAAAAACTCAGTTTTAACCTTAGCATCAAAACTCAGAACTTGAACTGTTCTCATGGTATCAGAAAAAAAGGATTTTGAAATGAATCGAACCCAATTCAATTTGAAGATCCAAAACCTATATCATAAACTAATTTGGAGATATAACTAAACTTAGATATAATGTAAATTCCTGTTTAAAATCGAATTTGAACATTGAAAATGCTTGAAAACAGTGAACCACATGATAACATGTATCAGTAAAAACCTCCTTGAAACCAAAACCAATTCGAATCAAATTACACATCTAATTTACAACTAATAGGTTGGTAATCAGAGTACTACATGTGTATGTGTCTGTCGAGCCATAATGTGTCAAGAATCTGGACACAAACGTGTCCAAATACTCACGTACACACGTAGACACACACGCGTGCACACAGCGTCGTGCAGCGAGTCCAGGGACTCGTGCACTCGACACAGGCCACGTGGAGCCACGTGGTCGTGCACACGTGTAGCCCACATGTAGGGCTACACGATCGATACCCTGCATCGTGTCTACGTGGTGACAGGACACGACACGAAGTGCGTGTCAGTGCTGAAATTCCACGTACACAGTTCAGTGTATGACCAGTGCACGTGTCCGTGCTCCCTCGACACGACACGATTCGACACCAAACTTTGGGGGAGGCATGACAGACATTGCCCCCTCCCCCATGTCAAGTTTGAAGTGTCCACGAGTCCTGTGTGGGAAGAAAGAGAGGTCGGGTAGCAGGACACTATGTGTGGGTGTGCACAGCATGTTCGTGTCCAATTTGGACATGGATACGACACAGTCTCGTGCTCAGAGCTATAGTTCTGTGATCTAGACCTATAGGGCTAGAAATTTGTGTAATTAGTTTTCGAAATTAATAACATTTTGTTCACAGAGACAAATCATCAAACACTTTAGTACTAACCTAGATACGTGTCCGATACGGACACCAAACCCTAACTAATTCCTACAAAACTTAGCCTATAGATCCTTGGTACCTATATGCATGCATTCATGAAGAGAAATCACAATATTAATAGGTTTTGAGGCATTTTACCTATTGAGTGAAAACTCAATGAAAACTAAGGAAAGGGGGGTGTTCTTCTTCAAAAGATGATGCCCAAAGCTTGTGCAACCTTGCTAGCTAGCTCCCCTTAGCACCCTCAATGGTAGGGGATCCCAATGCAAGAAGTTTGGCTCAATTTGGAGTTATTTTGGATATTTGGGGAGAAGTTTAGGGAAGAACACAAAAGAGGCAAATAGAATGAATTAAAATGATGCAAATGATTAATGGGATGCATTTATAGGGGGTGGGGATGTGTGTTGGCTGCCAATAAGTTAGGGTTAGGGTTTAGGATGAGGGGCTAAGGTTTCTCCAACAATTTCTAGCTAATCTAAGGGCTCACAATTAAAGTAGCCCCTTAAACCTTTAGTCTAAAATATCTTTCAACAAATATCTAGATATTTCACTAATGTAATTACTTTAATGAAATCCTCTAACTTAGTCTCTAGGGTCATGATTAACAATGTAGATTAGGCTAACTTCTAGGTCAAGACTCAACAATTCAAGTAACACATATTTAATTAATATAATTCACCATTTCATAAAAGTGTCAAATGACTAAAATACCCCTAGGCTTAAATGTAGAAATTTGAAATCCTAAACACATGATTAGGTCTCATTGGTCATGATTAGCCTTCTAGGTCATGCATGACTAATGTTACACTAGCAAAACACCAATTCACATTTCACTCAATTAAATAGTTTTAAAAATAACTAAAAATCACCAAAAATCATATCATGACTAAAATCAAATACTTTAATGATTTAAAATACAAAATTTCAAATTTACCCTTATTTTGAAAAATGGGTGTTATAACCCTTCAGCGCTTCCCGTCTGTTTTCTCCGGCGAGCAGTCCACCTCCCCGGGGGCTCCCGCCCCCTCCCCTGTACCCCCCGGGCCCCCTTCCTTCAATCTCCCCGCGCCTCCCCCCCAGGCCCCCTCCACCCTACACCTGCCCCGAGCCACCCCTCCATTCTCTGCGCCTGCGCCCTCCGCGTCGCAGCCCTCCATCTCTCCTGCCTCAGTGGCTCTCCTCTCCGGGACCCCGGGAGTCATCCACTCCTAGAGCGTCGCCGGCATCGAGACCCCTCCAGTTGCGGCCTTTGCTGCCCCAACTCCTCGAGTCGCCTCGGCTGCCCAAACTATCCCTCCTTCGACTGCGGCTGTCCCGCAGGTGGCACCCCCCAAGCCCGGGAAGCTGTCTCCACCATCGCCAACCCATCGACAACTGCCAACCCCTTCTTTCAACCTACGCCTCCCGGAGGAGTCTCCTTGGTCTCCTCCTCGTCAGAACCTGCCAAGCGGTCCTTCGCCGCAACCCTCCGTCCGGACCTGGCACCCCACAAGGATCTCCTTCTCCGTGATGTCAGCCTCCCGGACATTGAATTCTCCCAGGATTTTGCCACCCCAGTGGTCCCCTTCTCGGATTTGGAATTGACTTCACTATCGTCATCCTTCCCCCACACTTTTGTGCTAAAGTTTTCGACCGGATGCCCCAAACTATCCCGAGTTCAGGAAGAAATAGCCACATGGAGCCTATCGTCGGATTACCGGGTAGCCCCACTCGACCCCAGGCATATTCTTCTCCACCTTTCTTCTGACACCGATCACAGAACCGTGTGGTCCAAGGGCACGTGCAGGATCGGACCACATTCGATAAAGATCGTCAAATGGTCACAAGGGTTTTCCACCAACAAGGACTCTGCGAAAGTAGCGGCTTGGGTAACCCTACCCAATCTTTCCCTCATATGCTTCGTCCCAGCAGCGCTCAGATGCATCGCCAACTCCCTCGGCACGTTCGTGGCGTTGGCCCCCGAAACCAGCAACCTAACCAAGGCTCACTATGCTAAAATTTGCGTGGAACTCGACCTCACCATTGAACCACCCAACTTCATTACCATCGAACTGGGCAACCAGACCCATACCCAACAAGTCCTCTACGACAACCACATAATGTTCTGTAATCTTTGCCAGCTAAGGGGCCACCTGACGAAGCACTGCCACCGCTTGCACCCAGAACTCAAAAAGAAAGCAACAAGGAAAGTCATCGAGCCAGCAGAAGGCAGGTCACCCAAGTCACCTCTTCTACCGCGCCCAAACTCGCACGTTCGGTTCGGATCCAGTGACGGAATGACTGACCGAAGCGAGCAGTACAAAACTTTGGTCACAGTCCAATCCCCAAGCAACATTCTAGATCTTTCCGTCTCCAACCAATTCGACGTCTTAGATTTGGAAGGAGCGGAATCTAGTGAGACTGGCCTCCCCATCACTGAACTCGATCTAATCGAGATGCCACACTGCCACCCGCTCGCGGAGATTGACAAGGGGACGACCGATACCATCAGCGATGACCATCAACGCCCCAACGGTGACTCTGTTGAAGAAGTCCTTGCTATCCTCGGGCCAGATCAAGTGCAGAGAGGACTTCAGGTTCTAGCCGCGGGTTACCCACTCCAGCAGAACGCCAGTGACTCCCTGGTCATCCCGTCCGATGATCCTGTCTTGGATTCAGCCAGAGAACCGGTTAGCACCCAGACAGTCCCACCAGAGCAACCCTCGAGCAACCCTCCACCCATGACCTCGGAGGAGGAATCCCTCCCACACGGTAACCTCGGCACCTCGTCTAGGGCAGAAGCGTCCACCTCCTGCGGAGACAAGGTCAACAAAGCTACTGACAAAAATAAGACCATCCAAACCAGATCCGCCACCAGGCGGAACAAGAAACCCTCCCCGCAACCTCATTAATGATTAACATCCTTTCGTAGAATGTCCGCGGCCTGGCGAACAAACCCACATTAAGGAGAATATCCGGATTGCGTAAAATCCACAAGATCGACATCCTAATCATCATCGAACCCAAAATTCCCCCCAAAAGATTAAAATCTATTCAGTTACAGCTCGGCTTTCCCACGGCAGTAGCGGGCAGAAACGACATTTGGATCCTCGGTTCGACGAATGTCAAAATCGGGGTCATCCAGGACTCTCAACAGGCTCTCACATGCTGGTGGAAACACCCCAAGATCCCGGATCGTTCGATCCTTTCTGCTGTTTACGGCAGTTGTGATGTCTCCGAGCGGAAACACCTCTGAAACGACCTCATAAACATCCATCACCACCACATCAATTCCCCTTGGCTGTGCATCGAAGACTTTAACGCGATCACCTGCAGAGAAGAGAAGATCGGAGGGTGCCCTCCCCCCACCACAGCCATGCAAGACTTCAACAACTTTATCTTTAATGCTCATCTCACTATACTTCAGTTCACCGGCAACGCCTTTACCTGGTACAATATGCAGGAAGGCGACCAAAGACAATACTCTCGCTTGGACAGAGCTCTGACGAACAATCGCTGGCAAGATCTGGGGCTCAGCACCACCCTGTCCCATCTCAACCCCACCGAATCCGACCACGCCCCTCTGCTGGTGGAGATCAAAAACAACATTAGCCCTTTCAAGAAGAACTTCCAATTTCTAGACCTCTGGGCAGATCATCCCCAATTTCTGGATATCGTCTCGGAAGCTTGGAATCGGGAAGACTCCCCCAACCCCCTTTTGCGGATCAGCAACAAGCTCTGAGCGACGAGGAAAGCTCTCTCCACCTGGAGCAAACTTGCCTACGGGGACATATTCCAAGCCGTGCGTGTCGCGGAAGACGATGTAACCCGCACCGAAACGCATTTTGCGTTGGAACGTACTGCGACGGCCAGGTCTGCCCTGAACCTCACCAAGGCCATGCTCAAATTCTGACTGAAAGTGGAAACCGACTTCTGGAAATAGAAGGCAAGATTGAAATGGGACAGCGACGGGGATAGAAACTCGAAATTTTTCTATGCCTGCGTCAATGGACGCAGACAGAAGTTATCCATTCACCGCACGGTTGACGATCACGGGAACATCATTACCGACCACAAAAGTATCCAAGCAGTCGCCGCGGATTTCTACTCCAAATTATTCACCAAGGAGACTGTTCATATCGACAGACCCTTCTTGGACCAAATCCCCAAACTCATAAATAACAACGATAACACTCAACTGGAGCGTACACCCACGGTCCAAGAAGTCAAAGAAGCGGTGTGGGCCTTGAACGAGCACAGTGCTCCTGGACCGGACGGATTCACTGGAGTCTTCTTCCACAAATGCTGGGACATCATCAAGCAAGACATCACCGACGCGACTATTGCTTTCTTCGAGGGGGCCACATACCCCAAAGCTATTTCTAGCGCCAACCTCATCCTCATCCCGAAAAAAGATAACCCGGAGTCCTTTCGGGACTACCGTCCCATCAGTCTCTGCACTTTCACCAACAAAATTATCTCCAAAATTATCGCTTCCAGGATGGCGGGGATTCTTCCTAAGATCATTTCAGAAGAGCAAAGCGGCTTTGTGCAAGGGAGAAACATCCAGGACAATATTATGCTGGCTCAAGAGCTAATCACCTGCATGAAATTCCCTGTCAGAGGGGGCAATATTGCCGTTAAGATTGACATGGAAAAAGCCTACGACAGACTGGACTGGAAATTCATGATCTGGGTATTCAGAGCGTTCGGTTTCTCGGAAGCTTGGACCAACACCGTGTGGAGATCCATCAGCAACTCGTGGTTCTCCACGGTTATCAACGGCTAGGCCGGGGGATTCTTCAAATCCAGTAGGGGCGTTAGACAGGATGACCCCCTATCCTCCATCGTTTTCATCATAGCCGCGGACGCTCTGAGTAGAAACCTCAACAACATGGTCAATATCTCGAGCTTCCAACACTACCACACCTCCAGTGGCTGTCCTACCATCACTCACCTGGCCTTCGTGGACGATCTACTTATCTTCACCTCGGGAGACGTGGGAGCGGTGGAAGTGGTCCACAACACCCTTCAGAGGTACTCCAGATGTTCGGGTCAGAAAATCAATCCATCCAAGAGTATTATCTACGCCCACCACAGCATCAAAAGAGAGCACGCTACCAATCTTTCCTAATTAACATCATTCTCAGTCACTCAACCCCCCTTCAACTACCTTGGTTGCCCCCTGGTGTACGGGAAATCTAACACTCGCATCTTTGAGAACCTGACGGCCAGAATCAGGAAGAAACTCGAAGGGTGGCATAACGCTACATTATCCCCGAGCGGCAAGATGATCCTGGTCAATCACGTGCTCACTTCAATCCCCATCCACACTCTGGCCGCGTGCTCCCCGCCTAAGAACGTTCTTGAGTCGATCGAACAGATCTTCTGTAACTTCTTCTGGGGGCATAGCAACGGGCAAGACAAGCACCACTGGGCTAGTTGGGAATCCATGGCCCGCCCAACCATGGTCGGCGGTCTGGGATTTACCAAGCTCACCCACATCGTTCAATCCTTCTCAATGAAATTGTGGTGGAAACTCCGCACGAGCAACAACTTATGGACCAGATTTATGAAGGCTAGGTATTTCAAACACATTCACCCATCTCTGGCCATTTCTAACAGTAGATCGTCCGCGGCTTGGCGTCGCATCCTCGTCGGCCGTGACCTCGCCGAGCCCGCAATGAGACTCATTTTGGGCTCCGACGACTCGGACCCATTCTTGGAGCGATGGACCGGGGATAGCTTAATCCCAAGTATTTCGGAGACCCCGAGAAACAGCAGAATCAGAGACTTATGGAACTACACCACCAACGACTGGCACTGGGACAAAATCCGCGATTGGTCCGATGAGGAAGCGGTGATCAGCATCCGCCAGGCCGGTATTACTATCGACAGTGACGACGATACGATTCGATGGACGCTCGAAGCTTCTGGGGTCTTCTCGGTGAGGTCCACGAGATCTGCCATCCTCGGGATCAACCAGCAGCACCACCCCATAGTTCACTATTGGCAGAGCTGTATCCCCCGAAAATGGTCAATCCTCATGTGGAGAATCATTTACAAGCGACTACCCACCGACGAGATGCTCCAAACTATTGGGTTTAGCCTGGCGTCAGCCTGCAATTGCTGCCGCGACCGTCAGATGGAGTCCATTGACCATATCTTTTGCCGCGGGTCCCTTTCCGGCGATTCTTGGAGATCACTCAACCAGATCTACAATATCAAGCCGGGCGGTGGACGCTTCCACGATCTAGCGGCCGCTTGGGGTTCCGCCTCCCATGGCCACCAGATCGTCGTAGCGGCCGCCACGTGGGTGCTTTGGAAAAATCGCAACAAGGCGAGGTATGAAGGGCACCAATACTCTGCTGACCAGATCACTCGGGAAGTCCTCCGTCAGTGCCGTAAACGGAGCATCCACTGCTCCCACACCCCAAGGAACTTTTGGTCCTATACCCTTCCTTAGCTTTTGCTAGTGGTGTACTTCCCTTCCCTCTTTGTCCGTTTTGGCGGTATACTTGTACAGGCTGTTTGGGTCTTGTATACTTGGACTTTTTGGCTTTTGAGCCTTTTTAATAAAAGGAGAGGGTTTTGGCAAAAAAAAAATATATATATATATATATTTATAAAAAAATAAATAAATAAATATATTTTTATATATATGTGATATATATATATATATATATATATATAAAAAAAAAATATATATATATATATATATATATATATATATAGGTAAATGTGTGTTATTTACATAAGTTAAGTATATTTTTAAATGTGTGAAATATGTGGGAATATGCAATATGTGTGGAATGTGTTATTAGCCTATGGCCTATAGCCTATGGCTCATAATAGGTATATGCCTATAGTGAATGTGTACATGTTTACATAGAAATTGTGTGTGGTTGGCTTGTATATCCTAGATATTGTGTGTGTATGATAGAATAGGCTGGTTAGTCTTAGTGAGACTTGTTTGGGCTAGGCTTGACCTAGTTGACCTAGTTTGACTAGTGTAGTTTGACTAGAGTTGATCGAGGGTTGACTTTAGTCTAGATTGACCCCAAACATCATGTAGATGCATTGTAGCAGTCTATTATATTATTTTAGACTTGTAGTGACTTGTACTGTTCTATATGAGACAGATACCACTCCTCGGACAGTAGATTCTCTTCAGTTATTCAGAATACCAGGCGAGTACATTCTCTGATCATTTCATATCTTGTTTAGGATTATATTTCCTGCTTTAGATTACTTTACTTGAAGCTGACACGTTGGTAACACAGATTAGTACTATATGAATCTTGTCGTGCGATGTTATCCCCTTAGCGGATACATCGGGTCTTTCATGTTCCTGTACTTTAACATGAGCATCGTGTACTCCTTGTGTTCGTGCTATTCGTGTACAAATCATGTAAAATCGTGTATACTCATGTGCTCACATGATCATCGTATACAAACTAAACTTCGTGTGCAATAACATAACTTGACTAGATCCTTGTGTATTGATTGGGACGGGGGAGTAGAAGTGGTTATGTATTAAATCCAGTAGATTACTCGTGTATAACCTCTGTAGATTACTCGTGTACAATATCGTGCCATTAACATAACCATCTTGTGCTCTGAATCACTAGTCACTGATAGTTCTCTATATATTGTAGCTATTTACTTACAGGTCTCTCTCTTACATCATATTGTTCTTTCAGTTTCTTGTATCTTACTTTCTAGCATGTTTATATTTCCTAACCTATTATGATTTGTTGAGATGTACTGTACTCGCTCCTGTCCTGACTGGACTTGTTGAAAATTTTACAGAGGATGTGGATGAGGCTCTGGTGTCTACCTATTATGGTGCAGCTATAGACAATACTTGTGACTTGGACTCACTTGTAGTAGAGGATCTGCCACCAGTGGTTTAGACTGCTAGCTTAGACTCTTACCTTGTCTTTCTCATTGATACATTATATGTATATATTCAGAGTTTGTTTTATCTGGATGTTTATGGAGATATTATCATAGATACGTAGACTTCTATCTATTGTATCTCTTGTTTGGATTCCTTTCTATCTATCTATCTTTCATCGTATTCTACCTTAGATGTGATTGAGACTGTATTTGCTATGTCACCTCCAATCGGAGTGTATATACTGTACAGGTACCTTATATATTGTTAGATGAATGACCTAGGACAACGTTCTACCGCTGACACTGCGGCATAGGCTGGACGTACCCACTTCTCGTGCCCTTACTCTAGGGTATGGATCGTGACAATGTAAAAGCAATAAATGCTCTTTATTGTTTTGTAGGCTTAAATATATTCAATCATGTTACTACTTGCACAACATCTCATGAAATTTAGAAATTGCTTGAAGCTACACATGAGAACAGGCACGAAAGATCAGGATACATGATGAAAGATTGTCCTGCTACCGAAAAGAAGAATTATTACAAACGATCAAACAAAGAAAGATCTCACCTCGCAAGTACGCTATATGAGCATATGGTGTGAAAGCGAGGCAAAAGACTCTGAAAAAGAAGAAGAGAGCCCCCATTAAGCTGTAAACTTATGCTTAATGGCATTATCCAATACAAAAAAATCCTCTATTCGAAGACAATGAATTTATTTATGATGAATTATCTGATACTTTCCATGATTTATTTACTGATTACAAGAAGGTTCTAGAAAATTATAAACAAGATAGAAAGGATATTCTATCCTATAAGCGTGATAATGAAAAGCTTACTTTGTTATTGAATGATACTATAAATACTTCTACTTCTGATAATTCTACAAGGATTTTCGTACTTGAGTTTAGATTGCTTGAGATATTTAATTACATTGGAAAAAGCACTCAAAAAAAATTCTAAACTAAGGAGGAATTAGAATAAAAAAAAGAAGTATTATATTGCTTCATATAGAATTGATTCTCTTACTGCTAAATGTGATAAGACATGTACAATCTCTAAAAAGTTAGAAATTAGGTTAAAAAAGGTAATAACCCAATCAAAGATCTGTCCTATGACACATCACACACATGATAGGACATGATAAAAAAATACGCAAATCAAATGCTACATCATCATGCTTTTTTCTAAAAGGGTCCACTGAAAACATAGAAGTCACATGTCTATATAATGACCCCTAACATCAATACCTCTGTTATCTGTAATTATTGTGGTAAACGCGGACACATCTTACAGTATTATAGAATTAGAAAACTAGTAGACATGAATGTATATATTTGGATACCAAAGACTAACAAATATAGATCTAAGTTTTAGATACCAAAGTCTTTGCCTCTTGGTGTAGGTGAAGCTTCCTATATCAAGTATAACCATGGAACATATTGGTGATTACAAAGCTACAAAGTTCATTGTGGACACACACAAAAAAGAAGAAGAAATGCTGTCTTTTCTTATTTGTGCAAGGCACCATAAATCTAGTACACCTGAGAGATCCTGCGCTGACGATCCCCGAGTACAAAAAGAATTCTGGAGAATGGGACGAAGGAGATCGAGCGGCAGTTGCTCCTTTACTCCGTTGACACTCTGATTATAAAAGTGGGAGAAAACTTAAGAAAATTGCTAACTCTCGGCTCACTGGCAAGGAATACAGCAATTTGGCTCTTAAAAATGCTCTCTATTCTGTGCTTTGAAGAGGTATGAGACCCCTTTTATAGTCGTTTCTGTGCTGGAATGATGTTATGCGCCCACATGATAAAACATACCGGTTTTCATATGGGCACATGGTTTTGCTTTAGGCACATAGGGTGTAGGCATATGCAGACTATAAGATCGTGGGTTGATCATGGTGTTGACGTGGCCGCATGCTTCGGTGCAAGACTGCTCGAGGAGATTGACGTGGCTGTATGCTTCGGCGTACAATTGATCATGGGTTTGACCGAGTCGGGGACTGTTCTGACTTAGGCACATAGCCTAAAACAGGGCTATGTGCCCCCCTCTAGAGGAGCCTAAAGTGGCCGCATGGATGCATAGCTCACCTTGGTGACTTGGGCACATACGACTTCACTGGTGACTTGGGCGCATATGACTTCTCTGGTGATTTGGGCACATATGACCTTTCTTTCTTAGGGGCATATGACTGCTTGGGGGCATGGTTGTCGAGTCTACTAAAATTTTCATGCTTCTACAAGATCCCCTTCAAAGTTTTTGATACTTGAACGAGTTTGAAATACTTTGAAAGAAGCATGGACCGTCTTCTCGTGATGCAGTGGACACATAGCATAGCTCTCCTTTTGGCACATAGAGTTTGGCCAGACTGTCAGAGAGATGGCTGTTGAGATCTTCCTCAAAAATCTAAACTGACAGATTCATCGGGATAGAATTTGATGAGGTCTATCCTTCATGAGTTGTCCATGTCAGCAAGTGGCAGTCGCATAATATGCAAGAGACTAGGTATTCATGTAGGCGCATAAGCTATAACAGGCGCATAGCATATAGTGGGTGCATAGGGGTAGTGGGCGCATAGTGTATGGCCTATGCCTATAAATAGGCTTTTGAAGAGAGAAAAAATTCATTATTCTCTTTTCCTTCAAAACTTTTAAAAAGACTTTTCATATTTTCTCTGCACGAACCATGTCTTCCAAAGCCGCCAAGAGATCTACGAAGGACAAGGGGGCTGCACCGAGTGGCTCTCCTCCTGCGACACATTTTTGGCAGTCCAAGACCCGATTCTGGGTGAGGCTACGCCTGAAAACAAAGTCTTGGGCATTAATTTGTGACGTTCAGACTTTTCCTCTGCCTGGGCGCATGCGCCCAAGGCAACATATTTCTGTGAGCATTTCGTATGCGCCCACAGAAGCATATGCCCATACTGTGGTGTGTTATGCGTCCACATGCTGTTGTATGTTATTTGCCCACATGCTACAGTAGGTTATGCGCCCACATGCTGCTGCATGTTATGCGCCCATATACAGCACCCACATGCTATTTTGGGCACATAACCCTTTGGGCACATAACCCTTTAGGCGCATAGCCCTTTGGGCGCATAAGGTTCCTCCAGCACTTAGTTTTTTTGTAGATTCTGAGTCTGACTTTCTCTTCTGTCCTTGCAGTTAACATGTTTATCCCAGAACTTGGTAGAATCCCTTTCGGCTTTGCTTGCCAAGTCTTTGGCACAAGCCTCATAACCAACATGGTCAGCAATGTTCAGGCTAAGATCAGTCATGACCAGCCTACGGAATGGACGATCGCCATACTTGAACAAGACAAGATCTTTCTGAAGCAGATGATTAACGACGAGAAGATCTTGCTTGAAGGGGCACATTGTTTCAAGAAGCCATACTTCCTGTTCAGTGACTGTGGGATTCGAGGATGACGAGACGATATGTCTGGAAGATCCTCTGGTAGTTAAGTTAAATAACCAAAGAATATGGTTGCCATCGATGAAGCGCCAATACCCTTTGTCAGCATTTTCTGATCTGGCTGTACAGAGGCAGATAAAATGGGACCTGACCCCTGAACTGCATTGGGTTGTTTCTGGCAAGATTCAATTTAGCTCTGGTAACCGGAAGAAGGACATGTTCAAGTGTGTCAAGGGTTCCATGTCCTACTCTATGAGGGGGCTGCAACCTAGTATCATAATGAATGATGTCCCGACTGATCTTCACTCCTATGCTGCTAAGACTCTCTCCAACTTGATGCTGTCAAAGAAGAAGTCGTATCCGGGAGGGAAGCTGCGGATGAAAGGTTGGAGACATTCTGTCCCATTCTAGAGCGACCTTACTGGATGTATGCTCTCGACTTACGAGGCCACTTTAAAAGCTGACGGTCTTCTTTATGCCATTAGAGCCACCCAATATGGCATTAAGGTTAACTGGCCAATATTTGTCTCCTTAGTGGAGTTATACAATCATCACACGTGCACCTTCTTCACTCTGGGTGGAGAGATGGGTTTGGCTCTTTCCGAGATGCAGGCGATATCTAAACTTCCTATAGGACGGAGCTATATGCAGAATAAGTTCCCTGTGATGCGGAGCTCCTATATTTGGAGAGGGAGAACTCCGAGATGATGGAGGTGTACAAAGAGTTACTCTGTCATTTTTTTATTTGTCACCGGATTACGAAGAAGGGTAAGACTGAGGGGTCTTTTCCTCATACGAGGGCCTGGACCAACTACATCTTCACTAGAGAAGAAGGGGACGGCTCAGTCTTTTTCCCGTCTCATAAGCCCTTGACTAACTCTGCGATAGAGCAGTTGATGGATGATCACGGAGCTGTACACGCCGAAGATAGTGATGATCTTGAGGGAAACTACCCGGTTTATCATTTCTTCAGGCAGGCCGAGTTTAAGTTGTCAGAAAAGACGGTATTAGACGCTTTTCTGATGATATGGCTTCGTGATTGTGTAGTCCCTGGTAGTTCAGGGTCTATTGAATGAATAATCCTGGGTATGATACTTCCGGCTGTAAAGTTGGCCTTTGGACGCTAATTTGCTCTACTTCCAGCGATGGTCTGCGCCATCCAACGGGGTTTACGACACTTTATTGTGAACGCGATAACACCTGATGGCAGCAAGGATTTTGCGAGGACTGAGTTTCCCTTTCATTATCTGATGGATGGATAGTATTGCATTGTCCCAGATTGATGAAAGATGGACTGATGGAAGACTCTTTGGTGGGGGATGCCTTTCTTTGGAGATTTAGAGATATGGATTGGACCGCGACAAGGGTGCCTGTTTGCAGGAAAGCTTTGAGTTTTCTGCATAACTATAAATTCTTCAGAGTGTCTCCTCTATCTGGTAGTGACCGCACAGGAGACACCCTAGTAGATGAGGGAGCGCTCATTACTAGCCTTCCTGTTGGGGTCTTTCGTTGGCTCCAATCCATCAGGCCTTTCCATCTGGTGTTCAGGAATATGAACCACACTTTCCTGGAACCTTATATGTCGAGTCGCTTTGTACGATAATTCGGCTACATCCAACTTCTCTTGGGCAATCCCAGCCCTCATTTACAATCGATAGGGAGTCTGATCAACGGGGCACGTGCATGGGGCTACTATAATGCTGGATGTATGGAGGCAGTTTTTACCCTACCAAAAGATATGTCTGACACCCACATGCTCTTTGTTGCTGCCAAGTTCTATATTCTGGTCAATACCCTTCATTCTCGGTATGACCGTGAGCAGAGTTTAATATCGGGGACTAGGTTTGCCCCTACTCTTGTCGATATAGGACGAGTGCGCACAATGGAGGGTTACAGAAAGGAAGGCGCTACACCCACAGTTGGGTCGGCTGCAGCGCCACAGCAGAGAGTTGTTCTTAAGGAGCCTATTATTGCAGCGCCTCGGAGAGATGATACTGAAGAACCTTTTTCTGACATTCCTCAAAAGAGGAAAGCTTCCACCGAGCTGGTTCCACGGACCAAGAAAAAGAGGGTTGTTGTTTCCTGAAGAAGAAATAAGGTCACGGACGTGAGTGCCGGCTCTCCTCCTCCCAGAAGATCTTATCGTCAGACGGCGTCGCAGGCCATTACCATTCGGGATGTAGATCCCTTCTTAGACTCCATAGCCGTTTTGGTCAAACCATTAGGAGTTTTCTCACCATTGCGTTTGTCCTTTACATATGACATTGAAGTTACGACTGCGGCAGGTGTTTCTTTGCCTGAAGAGGTGGACATAACAACAGTGTCCTATGCTCGTCCTCAACCGATGGATGAGGGCGGGTCTTCTTCAGTTGTTAGGCTTGAGCGAAGGGATGATCAGGGTGAAGGCCCCGACCATGACGGTGATCAGAAAATCAGTCCCTCCTATGACATTTCTTTGGGGGATATGTCTACGATAGGAGCTATGATGAAAGACTTGGATGAAAATCAAGTCCAATCAGCTCACCCTCCTCTGAGTATGTCATTCTTGGGCTTTTCTTCGGATAAGATTTTTCCACTTTAATTTTGCGTGCAACTTGTGAGGTTGACTTTCATCATATATTCCCTTATAGACAAGGAAATGGACTAGAGTACGGAGGTTCCTCCAGATATCGAGGCTAGACAAGAAGTTGCCCTTGGTTCTCCCAGTAAACCGGTGTCGGTTACTGAAGAAGTTCTTGATCGGCATGTTGAGGCGGCCGTTATTAAATCTATTTCGGGTCTAACTGGGACCGTGAAGGCGAGCAACCTGATGCTGCTTTGGCAGATGTGGACAATGAGCGACCTGAGCCTGTTCTTATTTCTCTAGTTCCAGTCGATGCTGAGTCGGCAGGAGGTTTAAACTTACAACTCCTTTATTAAGTAAGTTTTTTTTGTTACTGATATGTGTATTACTTTATTTGTCAGGTTCAGCTTCCTCCCAAGTAGCCCTTCCTGGGATGGAAGATCCTCATCAAGCTTTATCTCCAACGACCTCTTCTAAAGATGATGAGATGGCTTAGGAAGTCATAAGAGCTTTCTACTCCATTTTGAAAGTAAAACTTCCTGGAGTTTTGAACCGAAATGCTGCCTTCGGGCCTGTGAAGGCTGTCGCTGAATGCCAGGTAACAGTTCTGGAAAGCATTGCTGGCTATGAAGAGCGAGCTAATGCTTTAAAGAAGGTCATGGCTGACCTGAAAAATCAAGTGGCCAAATTTTGAGCGGTCAGTCAGCGAAGCCCAACATAATCATTTCTTGAGGAGGACGTGGCTCTGGTTGCGACTATTGAGGAGGAGAAAGCTACTTTCCAGGCGAGGAAAGAGGCTCTGGCTAAAGAGATCAACGAGCTGGCTGATCAGTATGAACAGTTTGATGCTGCTAGTAGGGCTCGTATTGCATCAAAGAATAAGTTGGCCATCCAGATCGCTGAAAAGTACAACCATATTGTATAGCTTTGCGAAGAGATTGTTCAGCTTGAGGCTGACCTGCGGACAGTTGCATCTGAGCAGGAAGACTTCGTGGTCCAGGCTGCTGCGACTGTCACAACTTCAGATCAATTGAAGGCTTAGCTGGTGAAGTTGGAAGAGGAGCATCTGAAACTGATTCCTTTCGAGGATAAAGCTGCTCGACTGGAAGAAGCACGTCATCGTGCCACCGTCAAATCTCAGGCTGAGATCAAGGCTCTGAAGGATAGCATCAATCGATTGTGTATCCCTTAAGTCTTTAGTTTGTAACAGTTTCTCTTTTAGCCATTAAGGCTCTTGTATCTTTTTCTCCGTCTTTTGATAGACGTTTAAAGAATAAAAAATCTTTTGGCTTTCAAAATTCATGAAGGTGGTTTTGTGAAATATCAGAACTAGAGGTAATATGGACGTAGTAAGGATATTTCTGGTGGGTATTCTGCTGGAAAATTTGATAGGGACTCATTATCCGTTTTATATTTAGGGTTCTTGAATATAGATAATAAGTTAAAAGAAGCTGCTAATAGAGGTAATATGGACGTAATAGCTGAGGATGTTCTATATCTGACCAGAGATAATATGGACATGAAAGGATATATAACAATAGGTGGTAGTAGTTAATTCAGAGGTAATATGGACGTGATTGTCCTTAATGAATGCTTTGCTTAGAGATTATATGGACGTAGAAAAACGTTTCTTAATCATTCCACTGGGGGAATAATTATCGAAAAATAATTCAGAGGTAATTTTAACGTGACTTGTTTTCGTTAAACCGAGTTTGGACAGAGTCAAAAATGGAAATAATTCTACTGGGAAATCTTTTTAGAGGACCCATTATCCATGACGTATTCAAGACTCTTGAAATACGAATAATAGCTAGTTAAATTTTTGAATCACATAAACATTGCGTTGTACATTTACATGACTGAAAATATGTGAACACTGTTTACAAAAGGTTACACATAATATTTTTTTAGGAACTTGCCGTTGATAGGCATCATGAGCAAGTCACCATCTGGCTTGGTTAGTCGATACGTACCATTAGATAAACTGATTCTATAACGAAAGGACCTTCCTATTTAGGTTAGAATTTTCCTTTTATCTTGTGCGTCATGACCATTGGTCTTCTCACTGCAAAGACTAGATCACCAACTTGGAAGATTCTTTCCTTCACCTTTTTATTGAAGGCTCTGGAAAGGCATGCTTGGTATAGCTCAATGCGCTGCTGAGCTAAAAAGCATTTTTCGTCTAGCACTTCGAGCTCCTGAAGTCGCAGACGTTAGCTTTCTTTGGCAGTCAACTCACTGGCTAAGGCTACTCGAAGAGAAGAAATCTGGATTTCTAAGGAAAGAACTGCTTCTCTCCCATAAACCAAAGAGAATGGTGTACTACCTGTTGGAGTCCGGACCGTTGTACGATCGGCCCAGAGACATTCGCGAAGCTTCTCATTCCAATCCTGCTTGTTTGAAGACACGAATTTCTTGAGAAGTTTAATGATAGTTTATTGAAGGTTTCTGCTAACCCATTAGCCGCTAGATTGTAGGCAGTAGAGGCTATATTCTGGATTCGATTCTTATCGCAGAACCGATAGAATGCATCACTCGCAAATTATGGACCATTATTATGGATGATCCAGCGAGGTAGGCCGAAGCGATAGATAACGTGATGTTTGATGAAACTGATCACGTTCGACGTTTTAACTTCGGTGAGCAGTATAGCTTCCACCCATTTGGAGAAGTAATCGATTATAGCTAGGGTGAACTGATGTCCTCTGGAAGATGGCAGGCTGATTGGGCCTATGACATCCATACCCCAGGCTTCAAAAGGCCAAGATGCTACCGTCGAGTGTAGAAACTTCGAAGGTTGATGAATGAAGTTGGCATGGAACTAACAAGCCCTACACTTCTTTGCATATTCGATAGCATCTGCTATCATTGTGGGCCAATAATAACCCATTCACCTGAGACAATCTTGTAATTTGGGAGCCTGGTTGATGTGTACCACAAACTCCGTCGTGAGCCTTCCGTAGTGCGTGTTTGGCTTCTGTGTCTAGTAAACATCGTAACAGTAGCCCATCGTAAGAGCGTCGGTGCAAATTTTGGTAGCTGTATTATAGTAAAATTTGAGGGATCGTCTTTGGACAGATACTGCTTCTTTTGGGTCCTCAGAGAGGATTTCACAGACATCGTAGTCTTTGAAAGGAAATCTCCAATCATTAACGTCGACGTTTGTTTTCGTTATGTAACTTTGATGAATATGCAAGGCATCTTTCATATCGAATAGTTCTCGACCAGACACTGTGATCGACTGCTGAGTATTGGTAGGAACGGTTAGGGAAGCGACAAGACCGGCTAAAGCATCTGCTTCTATATTCTGTAGTCAAGGCATGTGCTCGATGAAGAATCGACCAAAAGTAGAAGCCAATTCGATTGTTGCTTTGTCATATGGGATAAGATCTTCGTGATGAACCTCATAGTCTCCTCGGACCTGACTAACTATTAGCTTAGAATCGTTGTAAGCTTCTAGATAGCCAACTCTCAGTTGTTTTGCCAGTTGCAGGCCGATCAATAGGGTATTATATTCGGCCACGTTGTTGGTGCAGGGTTCCACGAGAGAATATGCACGTTGTATAACCAGATGGTCGGGTGACACAAGTACGATGCCAACTTCGGCCACGATATTTCCTTTAGGTCCTGCTTTCGATGCACCATCAAAGAACATTCACAAATGGGGATTTCCTCAGTTGCGGTATTAGACTCCACTACTTCATCGGGGATTTCGTCGTAGAGTTTGGAAGATTCTGGCACTGGATGAGCTGTTAGGAAATCAGCTAACGCTTGGCCTTTTACTGCCTTCTGAGGGATGAACAACATATCATATGGGTTCAACACCATTGCCCATGTAGCTAAAAGGGAATTAAGAGAACCCGATTTAGTCATGAGTATCCTGAGAGGATTGGCTTTATATATGATGTGGATAGTCTGCCCAGACACATAGTGGCGTGTCATCTGGATAGAAAATACCAACACAAGGCATTCCTTTTCCACAGGTGTGTATCTGTGCTCGGCACCCACCATCGTGCGAAGCCGCAAGTATTGTCGATCATTACGTCGGCGATCGGTAGAGGGAACTCATCTTTCGGACATGCAGAGTTCAAATTACGGTAATCGATACAAACTCAAACTTTACCGTTCTTTTTTATGACTGGAACAATGTTAGCGACCCAGTTAGGGTGTTGTTCTTCGCGAATGAATCCACTTGTAATAAGCTTCTTGACTTCATTCTCGATGGCCTCCATGATATCTTGTCGGAATCATCGTTACTGCTGCTTCACTGGCTTAGTTTTAGATAAAATATTTAGGCAGTGCATAGCGACTTTAGGCTCCAAGCCTGGCATGTCTTCATAGCTCCATGCAAAGACGTCATTGTATTCTCTTACAAGCTATATAAGAGATTGTCTTTCATCGCCAGACATATTTTTGATGATGAAGATTGGTTTAAAAGATGATTCATCTTCTAAATTGACTTGGACGACTTCGTCTTCAGTAGGTGGTTTACGCTGTTCAAAACGTAACTCCCACCTAGTATCCATCTTTTGAGCCCATTATTCAAGCTCGATCGATTGGACATCGTCTGCAATTTGGTCAACTAACACCATGTTGACGGACAAAGTTGCTTTGAACATGTCTCCAATGCTGGAGTCTGAATCCCAGAGGCAGGAATCAGAAGAATGAGAACAACGATCTGCTTCAACGTCTGATCTTTCAGGAGTTGTTGGAGGAGTGACATAACCCAAACCAATACCTTTTTGTTGATAATAGTTCTCGGGTTTACCGGGAGGAGCAAAGTGACTTATTGGCAACCGTCGTCCCCGGCCGTAGTTTAGCTCCTAGTCGCTTTTTATATCATATCCCATATTCTGGATGATATTCTTGGCCTGCCAACTATATATCGGAAAAGTTATATTTTCCCAGAATCATAGTCAGCTTCAGTGTTGTGATTGGAAAAAGTAGAGTCCTGAACAAACTTTCTTTCGCCAATTATTCGACCGAAGATGATTAGTTCTTCATCCTTCTTTCTAGATGGAACGATGAAGTTGTGAATATTTTCTAGCCAGAATTTTTCTCGCAGATGAGGCATCGTGACCGGCATGCAGAGGTTTGGTCCTATGCCATGCTCTAGAGCGTATATCGTATCTACATACTGGTTTACAGATGGGTAGACATCGCAGTAATTCAAAGATAAACCTTGACTTAGAAAATATGCAAGTTCTTCTTCAGGGATAACATCATCCACTGAAGGTACATTATTATGAGTATTGATATACTCATTGAGAGGATCATTGTCTAGAATCGGAGCCACCGACTTGACCAAGTTTGCAATATAGGGTAACTCTTCAGGATTAGGAGGACGGACTTCAGTAGGTTCTACCTGAGGTGTCTTGCGGAGAGTGATGGTCAATGGTTTGACATTATCAGGGTTCTTCTTTTTTATCCAGATTGTGACAGGCTTTGGAGTACTTTTTGGAGTAGTATGTCCATTGACTCGGATAATCAGGGGACCATCACTAGAGGATGAACTCACTTCAGCTTCATCGTCAGCTTCATTGCCGTCATCCTTGGAGGGCTGAGATTGGTAAATTACTGAATCTCCATAGTAGGCTTCAGTGCCCTTAAAAGGATCGACATCGGCAAACTCCATCTTTACGATGCCATCGCTGTTGACGTACTTAAAGCACTGATAAAGTATGGAAGGAGCGATCACGTTCTTGTGTTTCCACGGACGTCCTAACAAGACGTTATAGGATACATTGGCATCGATTACATAGCAAGAAACCTCCGTTCGGAGATCACCAATCGGGCACTTGAGACGGATCTTGTCCAGCGGGTAGCTTCTTCCAGAATTGGAAGCCGTGATAGTTGTATTGGTTGCAGATAGCTTGTACAGAGGGATTCCTAGAATTTGGAGTAAACTTCTAGGAATGATGCTGAGGGAGGAGCCTGGATCGATGTGCATCAGATCCACCTTAATCTCCCCGATATACTCTGTATAGTACAGAGGTCTATCATGACGATTATTTTTGAGTAGCATGTCCTCTTGTGAAAAGGTAATATTTGGCACCACTTCTATAGTACTGTAACAGTGAGGACAGGAGACAAGGTCTTCAACGGGGGCTTTCACTTCAGCGAGATAACAGTCGGCATGTAGTAATGCCTCACTTAAGGCCTTCCGTATTTTTTTTTGGAGAGTCGCAATAGATCGAACAGAGACAACCTGGCAGGTGTATTGGCCAGCTGAGCCAGTATGTCAAAGTTGTAAGGCCGATCCATGCCTTTGGGAGTTGGCACCTTCAGAGACTTTTCAAATCGCGTCTCCTTCTGCTTGGCTTTGTCGGTAGTTGAAGACTTTGACGGACTGGCTTCTGAACTTGTGGGGGCAGCAGGAGTTTGAGAAGGAACTGCCTCCTCTTGTGCAGGGTCATAAGTCCGTAGGTATGCCTTCCCAGATCACGTCTTGCCAGATTGAACTTCATAAATGGGAGAAGACACCATATGACATGATTTGTATTTCTTGCCCCTTTTTACTTTGGGAGATACCACCCCCTGTGTCATTTCTTGCACAAGGTTCGGATGGACCTATATGATATCATCACGTTTAGTTGTGAGTGGTACCACGGATGAGTTGCGAGCTGGCGATGGGTTTACGACTTCTATTATTGCCTTAGGGATCGGGACTATGCCGTCTGGGACTTCTATGGGAGGAAAGTCACCAAATTGAAGAGAGATCATGTTAGAAGATACGACCTTGTCTTCAGCTTCGAGGTTGATCACTTGGCTGTCGATAAGCTGTGGTATCTTCTTCTTCAGGAAGATATAATTCATGGTAGAGTGCTGCACATACTGATGATAAAGATAATACTTGGGATCGTTGAGTTGGTTCGCCTCCGCAGGTCGTGGTGGAGACAATGTCAGTTTATTACCCTTCATTAATGTGTAAAAATAGTAATAACATCATCTTTGTCAAAGAAGAAAGCCTCCTTAGGTTTGTCAGAGGCGCCCTGAGAATTAGAAGCTCCCTTAGAAGTGTCGACCTTCAAGACTTCTTTCCCTTTACCCCCACGAACAGGGATAGTTTGAGGGCGCTTGCCTTTATCTTCAGATTTGGGTGTTTTCAGCCCCAATAATTCCAAATTAGGGACGTCAATTTTAGCAACATCAGCGGCCCCAATAAAAGCGGGCCATGTATCATAATTTTGTATACCCAGACAGAACTTCACTGTAGAAAGGAAGTTATGTCGACAAGTATCCATAAGTTCTGAGTCTGGTATACCGAAGGGCATCTTCAATGCTAGCTGCCTGAAGGGTTCGATGAAAGCGATGACAGACTTAGTCCTCCTTTGCTTGGTCTCGATGAGGGTGGACATGCTAACATGCATGCCACTATCGTAAAACCTGTTGAGGAATAACCTCTCCAATTCTTTAAAAAAATTTATACAACTGTCAGGCAGACTGCAGAACCATTCAAAAGCTACCCCCTGCAAGGTGCTAATAAATAGCTTTGACCAGAACGGATCGTCCCTGGGTAAGTGTAGAGTCTGCGTTTTGAAGTATGTCATGTGTTGACGAGGAGAAGTCATTCCGTCAAATGAATTTAGTGTCAGTGGCTTGTAGTTAGGAGGGCAAGTAGCATTCTCCCATTCAGGAGGATAGGGTTGAAATATCCCTATCTTCTGAAGCTCATCTTTGTGTAAGTTGGTATCGAAACGGGCAACAAGAGAATTAATTTCATCCTGTTGATTGAGCAAGTATTGAAAAATGGCTACTATACGGTTGTCAGGCGTCGTTGGTGAAGGACCAACCTTCAGCATTTGTAAGATTTGGAGGAGGTACAACAGAATAATACTCCTTCTATAGTGAAGGAGGGTTGTTGCTATGATCCGGACTAACGTGTGTCGAGATGTTTTGTTGAGGTGGAAGAACAGCCCCAGCAGCTTGGACCGCCATGATACTGGTAAGCATATCAATGATCTTGGCGAATGCTATTTCAAGACCCTCTAGCTGTTTGTTGGTCTGATCAATGGCTTCTTCAGGTCTCTCTCCATCTGCCATGTATGTAGATAACATACGAGGATGAACAGAGGAAACAGTACAACTGGTGCTGATACTGTCTGTCTTTGAGTTGAAAAGTCCCTCATCTTCAAGTTGGGAAGGTAGTTAGTCGCCATCAGACTCGGTGAGATCCTCGTTATCTGGAAGGCTACCCCCGATGTGAAGGTCATCTGCTTCAGACTCTGAAGGAATACTACCCCCAGCTGAAGGATCATCACCTCCAACTTGGGAGTCCTCGTTATCTATATGGAATCTCGTCCTCGACCGAGTACCTATATAGACTCCTTCAGATGTGACAGCCTGCTGGCTATCTGTTGGCAGACTTCTTCTTCTTTTGTTCGTAGAACTGAGAGAGAAAGTTAGGTTCATGGTCCACCTTTTTTGATTGGGGCTTCCGTAAGGGGGACCCCATGAAGCCATGTTACAGTGGCTTTTCATCGTCAGAGCAATACAGTCGTCGAAACACGGACTGCCTCTAAGGTACTCTCGTTGCTTTGGAGCAGCAACAGTTGATGACAATACTGGTGCACAGATATGCGCCACGAATTGCTGTATCCTCCCTCGCTTTACGCTTATGATTTACCGTGTTGCGTAAGTCAGCAGAAGGGAGTTTTGCCTCAAAACCCATGTCACTTGTATCGCCGAGCTTTGCATATGGGTTTGTAAGGAGAATTTCTACATTGGGACTTAGTTTGCGTGCAGGGACAACCCCCACACCTAAGTTCTGTGATGACCTTGAAGACAGTCCCGTGCTATACGTGTTGGGGCCTGGCTTTTTGTTGTAGGCTGTGGACACACACAAAAAAAGAAGAAAATGCTGTCTTTTCTTTATTGGCGGAAGACACCATAAATCGAGTACGCCTGAGAGATCCTGCGCTGAGGATCCCTAAGTACAAAAAATAATTATGGGGAATGGGATGATGGAGATCGAGCGGCAGTTGCTTCTTTACTCCGTTGACACTCCGATTACAAAAGTGGGAGAAAACCTAAGAAAATTGCTAACTCTCGGCTCACTAGCAAGAAGTACAGCAATTTGGCTCTTAAAAATACTCTCCGTTCTGTCCTTTGAAGAGAGATAAGACCCCTTTTTATAGTAGTTTCTGAGCTGGAATGATGTTATACACCCACATGAGGAAACATGCTGGTTTTTATGTGGGCGCATAGTCTTGCTTTGGGCACATAGGATATAGGCGCATGCAGGCTGCGTATCGTAGGTTGATCGTGGTGCTGACGTGGCCGCATGCTTCGGTGCATAATTGCTCGTGGAGACTGACGTGGCCGTGCGCTTCGGTGCACGTTTTGATCATGGCTTTGACTGAGTCAGGCTTGGGCGCATAGCCATGTCGCAGGCTATGCGCCCTCCTTTTGGAGGAGCTTGTCTTGGGCGCATGGAGCTTCACTGGCTGGATGCATAGAGCTTCACTGGCTGGACGTATAGAGCTTCACTGGCTGGGCGTATAGTGCTTCACTTGCTGAAATTTTTATGCTTCTACAAGACCCCTTCAAAGTTTTCGATACTTGATTGAGTTCGAAATACTTTGAATGAAGCATGGACCGTATTCTTATGAAGCAGTGGGTGCCTAATACGGCCCTCTCTTTGGGCACACAGCGTTTGGCCAGCCTGTCAAGGAGACGACTGTTGAGATCTTCCTCGAAAATTTGAACTGACAGATTTATCGGGGTGAAAGTTGAAGAGGTCCATCCTTCATACGTCATCCACGTCAGCAAGTGGCAGTCGCGTAGTACGTAAGATGCTGGATCTTCACGTGGGCGCATAGCCCTAGGACGTATGTGTGGACGCATATTGCACAATAGGTGCATAGGCGTATAGAAAATAGGAGGCGCATAGGGTGTGGCCCATGCCTATAAATAGGCTATGAAGGAGAGAGAAAGTTCATTATTCTCCTTTCTTAGAATTTTTTCAAAAAACTCTTCATCTTCTTTCTTTAAGAACCATGTCTCCCAAGGTCGCCAAGAGATCCGCGAAGGGCAAGGGGGCTGCACCGAGTGGTTCTTCTCCTGCGACAGCATCCTCTCCAGTCCAGGACCCGATTCCGGGT
This sequence comes from Iris pallida, assembly GCA_029216955.1. NCBI lineage: Eukaryota > Viridiplantae > Streptophyta > Magnoliopsida > Asparagales > Iridaceae > Iris > Iris pallida. Next base: position 4,601,961 of record JANAVB010009198.1, on the reverse strand, counting down.
GAGGCTACACATCAAAAAATGAAGTCTCGAGCGTTAATTTGCGACGCTCAGACTTTTCTTCTACCTGGGCGCATGTGCCGAAGGCAACATGCTTCTGTAGGGATTCTTAAGCGCCTACAGAAGTCATGCGCCAACACCGTGGTATATTACGTGCCCACATGTTGCCATGATATGTGCCCACATGCTGATGCATCTTATGCGCCCACTTACTTTTGTACGTTATGCGCCCACATATTTGTCTTGGGCGCATAATCCTTTGGGTACATAAGAGCCCTTCAGTACTTTATTTTTCTTACAGATTTTTGAGTCTGACTTTCTCTTCTGTCCCTTTTCATATTTTGTAGGGATCTGGCTAGCAAATTTCTCCAGGACCGGTATCGGTGATTTTGGACATGGTGAAGATACAACACTTGACACACACATCAGAGAGCTCAGAACTCTTCGTGCTTAGAAAGGGTTTTCCTCAGATGGTAGGAAGAACCTTTATACATCGGAGAGTCGAACGGTGGTGCGGTATTATCATGAAAGTTCTATTTTTATGATTCTTCAAGTAGGCAAAGGCAACACTAGAGATATTGTTTTGAAGGTATGGCCTCTTGGAGGAACGGGCCTAGGATGTCAACAATACGAAGGAGAGAAAATCACCATTTGTAGATGTTTTTAGCATGCTATAATTGCCCTCCTCCGTGTAGCTTCTCGAAGGTTCAACAACCTTGTTTGCTTCTCAGCAGTAAAATATGACTTCTTTCGAGCGCCACAAAACTGCTTTTTGACGAAGGCGTAGTGCTGCCATACCGACCAAACTATGTGTTGCTGATGAGTAGTAGATTTTCCCTTCTTTTCTTTTTGCTGCTGAAGTAGTCCTATGAATGTAACTGATATTGAATAAACAGAATATATTTACTCCATTCTTTGCTTGTTGTATTTGTATTAGAGGGCCTAATACAGCATTTGTGTAAAGGGTATCCCGCTGGAGGACCCCTCTTTTTTTGTTTGGACATATTGCCCCTTTGTGTATCTGGGAATACGAACAAATAGATTTGAACGATACTTTCATGGACCTATTACCCTTTTGTATACTGGCTGTACGGGTAATAGATTTGAAGCAAAACCCAACAGAGGTAATATGGACGTGATAGGTTTTTTGGTCTCGACACCGTGTCTTTTATCCCAGGTTGGGTACAGGTGCAAGTCGGAAGACTATTGGTATCAGAGGTAATGTGGACGCGACACATGATAATCAGGAGTGGTTTTTTGTGGAATGGATTTTCTTGTTAGGTTTGATTTCTTGTCAGGTATTCCTTCCTGGCGCGGAAGAAACTCTCAAAGCTTCCTCTCCGACGACCTCCACTGAAGATGACGAGATGGCCAGGAAGTCATCAAAGCCTTCTACTCTGTGCTGAAAGTGAAGCTTCCTGGAGCCCTGAATCGGAATGCTGCATTTGGCCCTGTGAAGGCTGTTGCCGAATGCCAAGTGGCGGCCCTCGAAAGCATTGTCGGTTATAAAGAGGAAACCAATACCATGAGGAAAGTTCTGAATAACCTGGAGGGTCAGGTGGCCAGGTTTCAGGATGCCAAACAGCGAGCCCGACGTCGCTGTTGTTTGCCATTGATTATAAAAGTACCGAACTGTTTTATAGGAGGACTGAACTTAGACTCACAATACAAACTCGCTTGTACAAAGAAAGCCTAGAAACGAAAACCTAGGTACAACAATCTAAGTACAATTATTTATTTTTTTGGGGGTGATGGTAGAGGCTCGGGAAAGCGACGGCAGCTCTGCCTTACTCCTTGGACGATCGGATGCAGCTTCGGCTCTGGGAATGAAATGCTCTTGTTCGAATATGGATAGCTCCGTGTCTGGCTCTGTGCGTATATCTTTGTGCTCTCTCTATGTCCTCCTCTTATTTTTTTACAAGGGAATGGCACCTTACTATTTATAGGCATCATCGGTTGGGGTGTATATCCACGTGGCGGATTCAGAGCACCGGATCTTTATGTTGATCGCCATAAATCTGGTTTGTTACGTACGATTGCAATATATCTGGGTAATTATGTTGATTGCCATAAATCCGAATTGTAATGATTGTATTAAATCTGGATGATTATGATGATAGCAATAAATCTGGCTTGTTTGGGATTTGACCAAATCTGGACGGTTATGTTGATTGCAGCAAATCTAAGTTATTGAGATTTGGTCGACTCCTGCCACGTGTCCTTCATTGACTGTAATAAATATGAATTATTGAGATTCGATCAGCTCCCGCCACGTGTTCCAACTGCTGTGAGCCGCATGGAGGACTGTCATGGTTGGGCCGCATGAGTGTGGCCTCGTGTCAGAACCGCATAATGGTGGACTTATCTGAACCACATGGAAATCCTTTAGTCTGAGCCGCATGAGGGTGGCCCCACGATCCGAGCCGCATAGGAGGAGCGGCCGCATACGGGTGGCAGCCGCATAGGGAGCTTCTTTTTGGGTTGGTGGACTGTGCCAGCTGTGAGGATTTTCTTGTCTTCCCTAGGAGCCTGCCACTATGTCTGGGTCATTATTTCACTACTATGTCAGGATTGTCAAACCTTCGTGTCAGAGCCGTCGTTTCGCATCAGGGCATTAAATGAGCCAGCTGCATAAATTAATTACGGTCGGTTTGTGAAGGACTTTTTGAACCGCATGAAGCCACGTGGCCTGCTGGAAACTTCTAAGCTGCATGAAACTCTAATGAACTTTTGAGCCGCATGAAACTCTCCTAGTCTTGAGCCGCATAGGATTTCCTGTTCATTTCTATGCTTCTACAAGACCCCCTTCAAAGTTTTCAATTTGTAAAATTTAAATACTTTGAATAAGAAGCATGGCTATGTCCACCTAAGCTCTTCTGGCCGTATAAGATATTCTGGCCGCATGGACTTCCTAGCCGCATGGCTTTCCTGGCCGCATGGACTGCCTGGCCGCATGGACTTCTTAGCCGCATGGCCTTCCTGGCCGCATGGATTTCCTAGCCGCATGGACCGCTCTGGCCGGATACTGTCCTTTCTGCCACGTATGCGTCCCACTTAATGACCCTTGATTTTGTCTTGATTTGTTTCGGATTTGAAGCCGCTTTTTGGGGCAGGATCCCAAGGGTCAAATTTGCCTCGAAGACCGAAGCGTCGATTTGGTTCTTTAGGCGGCACACGGATCGAAGCATCCCTCGGTCTATGAGCCCCCCTGTCTTCCTATAAATAAGAGTAATCTTTTTAGAAGAACTCTTTACTTTCTTCTTTTATTCGAACCTCTCTTGCCCTAGGATGCCTTCTTCTTCTTCTTCTTCTTCGATCATTCGATGGCCCCCAAGACTTCCAAGGCTACGGCGAAGGGTAAGGGAGTGGCTTCTACGTCGACTGCGACGCGTGAAGTTCATCTCGATGTTCACCCCGCCATTGCTGGTAAGGGTTTCGGTAGAAATTATACGAACTCTTAACTTTAACTATCATGGCTATGTCGCATACTTTATGCGCGGGCCTTCTTCGTCTTCATGAATCTGCATACTGTGCTATATGTGCCGCACGTACATCCCATGTCTGAGCCGCATAGGGGTATACCCTATGTCCGAGCCGCATGAGAGTCATCTTGCGGTCGTATAAGTACTTTGTGAGTTGAACCGCATAAAGACTCGTCGAATCAGAGCCGCATAAGTCCCTCTGAATCGATCCGTATGAAGCCCCCTCAAACAGGACCGCCTAAGCTCATTTAGACTGGGCCGCATAATGCCCTGCTAAATAGAATCGCATAAACTCATCTGAACTGGACCGCATAAGCTTACGCTAATTAGTGCCGCATAAGCTCAAGTTCAAACATAGCCGCATGAGCTCTTTTAAACAGAACCGTATAAGCTCTGAAACACTAAGTTAGTTTCACCTGACCATCCTCTAACTTTGTTTCTTTTATCTTTGATTCTTGTAGCATCCCTGCCGAAGGCTGAGATCATTGTGAAGGAGGAGCTGCTGCATCCTTTCATCAAACGAGGGTCATCGCTTGTTAAGGAGGAGGTGATACCAAAAATGGAGGAACAAAAAGAGGAGCTGGCGCCTATAGGGGAGGGAAACACTCCCAACATTGAAGTTGCTATAAAAGAGGAGCCCCAGTCTGAAGGTGGTAGTATTGGGAGTTCTGATCCTCCTGCTCCGGGAGAGGATCTTACTTAAATAGATCCTTCATATGAAAAATGGTTGAGGAAATGGTATATGCGCCCCCATAACTAGGATTCGTGGGCTCCCATAAATGTCCGTCTTTTGTCTTGTTATTTCTGTCTGTCTTTAGCTGTAGTCTTTTTCTCTTTGTCCGAATGAAGTGATGGAGAACTTGTTTGGCTTGCTCATGAGATGTACTCATGTGAATGTAACTGATTTTGAATAAACGGAATACCTTTGCTCCCTTCTTTGCTTGTAGTAATTGCCCTAATGAGGGACTTTTTGTGGACCTATTATCCTTGGCGTACTTCGATCTTGGGTACGGATAATAAGTCGAGATAAAACCCAACATACTTACTCAGAGGTAATAAGGACGTGGTAAATATGAGGGTTTCTTCAATGGAATCTTCCTACTCAGAGGTAATGAGGACGTGGTAGGAGTGGACACCATGAAGGCGTACATAGAACAACTTAGAGGTAATGAGGACATGGAAGTTCTACGTGAGGGGCGGTTTGTTTTTTATGGAAGGGAAACAACTCAGAGGTAACATCGACGTGGTTGTTTCAGGAAATTTGTGGATCTGTTACCCTGTTTATGTACTGAAAGTACGGGTATTGGATCATGAGGGGGGGCTCTTCTAGGAAGAAAGTTCAGAGGTTTGATCATACATGACTTACTACCTAGAAGATGCGATATAGATTCATCTAGAGCGACCATAGTGTAAGTTCAGCGGTACCTGCGGGTACATATCTCAACAATCTAGGATTTGGAGTTAGAGTGTGAGTTCAGCGGTACCGGAGGGTACATAACTCAACATCCTAAGAGAATTTGGAGTCAGAATGTAAGTTCAGTGGTACCAGAGGGTACATAACTCAACAATCTGGGATTTGGAGTTAGAGTGTGAGTTTAGCGGTACCAGAGGGTACATAACTCAACAACCTGGGAGATTTGGAGGATGTCGTTTCAGACATAGTACTTCTTGAAGAACCTGCCATTGATGGGCAACATGAGCAAGTCTCCATTTTGTTTTGTGAGGCGGTAAGCACCATTAGAGAATACAGTCTCGATGACAAATGGGCCTTCCCACTTTGGCTGAAATTTGCCGGCCGTTTGTGAGTCATAACCATCGGCCTCCGAACTGCCAGAACAAGATCACCCACTTAGAATGTTCTGATTTTAACCTTCTTGTTAAAAGCTCCCGAAATACGTGCTTGGTATAGCTCGATTCGTTGTTGGACTAACAGGCGCTTCTCATCTAGAGCCTCCAACTCTTGTAACCGACGATGGTGATTATCCTCCATCGTCAATCGGTAGGTGAGGGCGACGTGGAGCGAGGGGATTTGAGTCTCTAGTGGGAGAAATGCCTCACTCCCATACACCAGAGGGAATAATGTGTTCCCAGTGGCCGTCCGTACAGTAGTACGGTACGCCCATAAGCATTCGCCAAGCTTTTCATTCCAATCGCATTTGTTTGAGGACACGAACTTCTTGAGCAGCTTGATTATAGTTTTTTTGAATGCTTCTGCCAACCCATTTGCTGTCGGATTGTATGGCGTTGAAGCAACATTCTGGATTCGGTATTTGTCGCAAAACCGATAGAAGGCGTGGCTTGCGAACTGCGGACCATTGTCGTGGATGATCCTTCGGGGCAGTCGATAGCGGTAGATTATGTGATGTTTGAGGAAGCTGATCACGTTTGATGTCTTCACTTCTGTAAGCGGAACAACTTCCGCCCATTTGGAGAAGTAATCTGTGATTGCGAGTATGAAGCGGTGCCCTTTAGATGAAGGTGGAGTGATCGAACCAATGATGTCCATTTCCCATACTTTAAATGGTCAGGATGCCAACGTCGGATGTAGAAACTCGGATGGCTGGTGGATGAAATATGCATGGACTTGACAGGCTTTGCACTTTTGTGCATAGTCTATTGCATTTGCAACCATCGTGGGCCAGTAATAGCCCATTCGGCAAAGGCAGTCTTGCAATTTTAGGCCCGATTGATGGGCACTGCAGATGCTGTCGTGAGCTTCGCGTATAGCTTCCTTGGCTTCTGTATTTGATAGACACCAAAGCAGTAAACCATCGTATGATCGTCAATACAGCATTTTTGTCTCTGTATCGTAAAAGAATCTGAGGGAACTTTTTCTGATAGAAGTGGCTTCCTTCGGATTCTCTGGCAGAATGTCGTAGACTACGAAGTCGATGAATGGTTGTCTCCAGTCCGGTGCTTCGTCGACTGTCAGAGTGGAGTGACTCTCGACACATTGAACATTATTCTTGGGACAGACCAATTCACGGCCTATTATGTCAACCAGATGATGAGCCTGATTCGGTACTGCTAGGGAAGCGGCCAGGCCTGCTAAGGCTTCGGCTTCAATATTCTGGAGTCTGGGAACATGTTCTATAAAGAATCCTTCCAAGGACGAGATGATGTTGATCGCTATTTGGTGATAAGGGATCATATCTTTATGGCGAACTTCGTATGAACCTCGGATCTGATTGACGATTAACTGCGAATCGTCGTATGCTTCCAGATACTCTACTTCCAACTCCTATGCAAGTCGGAGGCCAATGACCAAAGCGTTATACTCGGCCACGTTGTTTGAACAGGGCTCCGTGAGGGAGTAAGCCCGATTGATCACCAGCCCGGAGGGAGAAATCAGCACCACTCTGACTCCAGCGACAATATTACCCTTGGGCCTAATTCTGGAAGCGCCGTCGAAGAACATTCGCCAGATGGCATCATGGGAGACCGCATTTGAGTTGGCAACCTCATTTGAAACCTCTTCGTACATTCTGGTTGACTCCGAACCTGGATGAGCTGCTAAAAAATCTGCTAGAGCTTGACCTTTAACCGCCTTATGTGGAAAGAAGATCATGTGGTAGGGGGACAGTAATATCGCCCAGGTAGCGAGGTGAGAGCTGAGTGCACCTGGCTTAGTCATGAGGACCCTGAGAGGGTTGACTATTGATACGACATGGATGGTTTGTCCCGTGACGTAGTGTCGCGTCTTCTGAATGGCGAAAACTAGAGCAAGACACTCTATTTCTACGGTAGTGTATCGATGCTCCGGCCCCATCATCATTCGGCTGAGGTAATATATAGCTTGTTCATGGCCTGCATCGTTGTTTTGTGCTAGTAGAGCACCGAAAGAATGTTCCATTGCTCGTACATAGAGCAGGAATGTTTTTCCAGCAACCGGGGCCATTAGAACTGTAGGGTTCGTCAGATATTCCTTGATGCTGTCGAAGGCGCGCTGACATTCTTCATCCCATACGAATGAAACGCCTTTTTTCATGAGGTGGGTGAATGGCTGACATCGTCCGGAGAGGTTGGAGATAAATCTCCTGATGTAGGCCAGCCTTCCTTGAAGGCCTCGGAGTTCACAGAGATTTCTCGAGGGACCCATCTCCATGATTGTCTTCATCTTCTCAGGGTCTATGTGGATACCATGGGAAGTAATGATGAAACCAAGAACTTCCCGCTGGATACGCCCAAGAAGGATTTTGTGGGATTCATCTTCAAATTGTGCGCTCGCATCAGGTCGAACACTGTCCTCCGATCCTGCAGATGATCTTCCTTAGAGCGGCTTTTGACGACGATGTCGTCGACGTAGCATTCCAATGTCTTGCGCAAGTGGTCTCTAAAGATGACGCTCTTAGCTCTTTGATAGGTAGCACCAGCATTTATTAAATCGAAATGCATGACTGTGTAGCAGTATGTGCCAATTGGTGTTCAGAATGATGTATGCTTCTCGTCATCAGGGAATATCTTGATTTGGTTGTACCCCGAAAAACCATCCATGAATGACATATGCTCGAAGCCGCAGGTGTTGTCAATCATGATGTCTGCGATAGGGAGGGGGAACTCATCCTTGGGATACGCCTCATTCAGGTTTCGGAAGTCGATACAGATTCAGATCTTTCCGTTCTTCTTGGGGACTGGTACTATATTAGCTACCCAATCTGGATGTTGTTCCTCACGAATGAAGTCGCTAGCTATCAGTTTGTTGACCTTATCTTCAATGGCATTCATGATGTCGGGACAGAACCGTCATTGCTGTTGCTTGACCGATTTTGCGTCCGGACGAATATCGAGTTTGTGAAGTGCAACCTCTGGGTTCAGTCCTGGCATGTCTTCGTAGCTCCAGACGAACACGTCGATGTATTCTCTGACGAGTTGCAGTAGCGATTCCTGCTCTTTGTCTGTTAGATTCTTGCTGACGAATATGGGCTTTGGAGAGGACTCATCACCGAGATTAACTTGTACAATCTCATCTTCAGTGGGAGGCTCTCTTTGTTTGAATCGCTTCTTCTATTGCACATCTAGCTGTTGTTTCTACGACTCTAACTCAAGAAGTTCAGGAATGTCTTTATCTTCTTCGTAGGCATCGGCAAATGCCATATTGACGGACCAGACTTGCCTGAGCATGTCTCCAATGCTGACATCTGAATCAGAAGTTGGTGATCCCGTTGAGTGTGAATGCCAGTCGCATTACTCATCTGAGCTTTCAGGGGTTGTTGCAGGTGTAACATAACCTAGCCCACATATGGTTTTGTTGTAGTAATCTTGTGGCTTTCCAGCCGGGACCGACAATTGTAAGGGTAATCGCCGTCCAGTGCCGTAGTTCAAGCCTGGCATAGATTCCAGATTATACCCCTATTTTTGCGTGAGGTACTTGGATCGGGAACTATACAGATAAAGGGGCAGTCTCCCGGTGTCGGGTTCTAGCTTAACTTCTTCTATCCTGACGGGTTGTGGATCATTCTTCCGGCCGAAGATGATTAGGTGATCCTCTCCCTCGATTATGTGGTAAGCGTCTTCCACTGGAGTAAGTTGGTTTGCGGTGTAGACATTTGTCACCTGTGTGTGTAGGTGGGTGCCTATATCGTGTTCCATAGCATACATTATACAAAGCTTATTAAGCTCGAGGTAGTTCAAAGATAGCCCTTTATTGATGAAGTAAGGTATTCTTTCTAGTGGGATTACATCATCTGCGGATAGAACACCAGTATGAGCAACCATATACTTGGCCAGCTCTAACTCTTCTTCAGCCACCCCCTGCGTTAATGAAGACTGAGAGGATGACTTGGGCAGCTTAATCATCAGGGGCTCTATAGATAGAGCAGAACTTGGAGTCGTTGGCATACTAGCGACCCCCAGTTTGGTGCTCGAAGCTAGGCATGGAGTTGTTGGCTGGCTAGTAGTCCCTGGCTTAGTGCTCGGCTGCCGATTCATTCTGGGAAGACGAATCGTCATCGACTTGACGGAGGGATTGAGCTCCTCTGTTTATTGCTGGCTAGCTCTAGGCAGCCTGATTGTCAGTGGCTCTGTCATGGGTCTTGGCGCTTGGTCAGACCTTGGCAGTCGGATTATCATTTTTCCCTCTTGTGCAGAGAAGTTGATTGCATCCTTACGCAGAGTGGTTGTAAGTGGTGCAGTTCTGCCAGGTTTGGGGGCTTGGAGGTGTATCGTCAGAGTTTCTTCTGATCCAGTTACCGCCTCAGTTGGAGCTTGAGTATCTTCTTCGACGAGGTGCCTTTTTTATTTCTCGTTCAAGCAAGAGTCGGAGTAGGATTCGACCCCTTTAAAGGGATCAATGTCAGCAAATTCTGTCCTCACGAAGCCGTGCTTATCGACGTACTTGGAGCACTAGTGCAGTGTGGAAGGCATGATCATGTAATCATGTATCCAAGGACGTCCCAGGAGAATATTGTAGAAAGTATCCGCATCTATGACATAACAGGTTACTTCTGATTAAAGATCGCCGATTTGGCATTTCAAGCGAATCTTTTCGATCGGATAGCTTCTGCCTGAATTAAAACTGCTAATGGTAGTGCTTGTCGACGTCATGCGATGCACTGGGATGCGCAAATGGTGTAGCAAACTCTTTGGGATGATGCTTATGGAAGAACCGGGGTCAATGTGCATCCGATCCACCTTGATATCACCAATGTACCCAGTATAATATAGAGGGCGATCGTGCAGGTTAGTCTTGATAAGCATATCCTGTGGAGTGAAGATGATGTTGTACATTACGCCTGTGCAAGCGCTGTCCTGAAGATCTACTGGCGTGCTCTTCCCAGTAAGATTGGACTGAGCCAGATATGCGTCGGCGTTCTGGAGTACCTCACTCAGTGCGACACGAACATCTTTGGAGAGTCTTAGGAACTCGTGTAGCGACAATTTGGCCGGTGTGTTGGCCAATTGTGCCATGATATCAAAGTTGTAGGGCCTCTCCAGCCCATGAGGCGTCTCTTTTCGGAGCGGTTTGTCAAAACGAGTCTCCTTCGGCCTAGGCTTGTCGGTCGTCGAAGGTTGAAAAGGTCCTGGAGCATCAGCAGTAGATGGCTGGTGGTCTTCAGCCGAGTTACCCGATATAGGTTGGGGTTGTGCGGCATGATTTAACTTTCCCACTCTTCTTCTTGCTGGTGGAGGGTGGTACAGACTGAGTCACTTCAGGTACCAGGTCCGGATGGACCCACATGACCTCCCCTAGTGATGTGGTAAGGGGTACTAGACCAGCAGCCTGGTCTCGAGGAGGTGGAAGGTTAGCGACCTCCATCTTTGCTCTAGGGACGGGTACTACTCCATCATGAGTCTATGTCGGAGGAAAGCTGCCGAATTGTACTGATACCATATTGGCTGCTACGGTCACCTCTTCGAAGTCAATAGCCAAGGCGTTAGAATCGATGAGATGCTGGATATATCGTTTAAGTTGGTAGCAGTCTTGCGTAGCATGGTGGACATAGCGATAGTAGTGGCAGTACTTGGGGCTCTCTATTTCTACAGGACGAGGTTCATGCCTTGGAGGAGGGAGCTGAATTCGACCTTCTTGTATGAGCATGTCCAAGATGGGCTTGACATGACCGTCCTCGAAGGAATAAGTAATCTGTCGGCTTTGGTTCAGGCTTCGGAGCTGTGTCGGCCACCATAGCCTGTTTGCCCTTATTGTCTCGATTGTTGGAGGGGTTACCACCATTGTTGTTGTTGGTGTTAGGGCGTTTGCCCTTGTCCTCTCCTTCCGAGACGTGCAATCTTAGTTGGCAAGCTTTCTTCAATTTATCTTCTGCGCTAGTGGCGCTGATAATGAAAGTCTTTCAATCCTTAACTGACTTTCTCCCATCCACAGGATAATTGTACGGAGCAGCCTCTTTTGGCAAATTTTAATTAAGGAGGAATCACGGTTACCGGAAGGTATCGCGGTTTGACGAAACCGTTCGATATAGTTCCTTGTCAGCTTCTTTTCTCCTTGAACAACATCCATGAAAGTGGACATCATCACGTCTTTTCCTACTTCGTAGAACCTCACCAGGAACATACGTTTGAAGCCGGCGAAGGAATGGATGCAATTGTCCAGTATGTTGCGGTACCAGTCGAAGGCGATCCCTTCCAACGCTCCAATGAACAACCGTGTAAAGATGGCGTCGTCATGAGGCAGATGGTCGGTTGTGACTTCGAAGTAGGTGATGTACCTGCTTGTAGATGTCTTTCCATCATACGGATTAATGTTGAACGGTTTATATCTTGGTAGGAAAGGAACACCTCTCCATGCAGCCGGATACGGTTGTCGTACCCTGAGGTCCTGGCAAGTTTCTCGGGCATGGAACATGGCCCGGAGCTGCTGGACCTCTCATCTCGTGTCCCTGGCCTCGTTTGTAGTAGTGGGAGCCGATGTTCTCGAAGGATTATCGCCCGAGTTTGGTGCAGCCGAGTTTGAGTCCGTATTGACCGCGGGACCCAAGCTTGTTTGGCCAGGTGTTCTTCCTTGCAGAGTTGAAAGGTCTGCTTTGATCTCGTCCACGGACTTGACCAAGGCATGCAGTATGGCCTCCAGAGTGTCGATGCATTGGCGATCACTTGGACTGTCTTGGTTGCTGTCTATCATGAATACCATCCTCACATGAGGAAAGATGGAAGGAACGGTAGAGGATGCACCCTCTGAGTCATACCCTTGTACAGAGAAGTCGTCAGGGTATGTGGAAATGTTCTCCTCTGGTTCAGACTCAGAGGGAGTGGTACCCCCAGCTTCAGAGCTTGCCTCGTCTTGAGAGTTGTGGACGTCCTAGGGGACGTCGGAACCTGCTGCATCTGTTGGGGAAACCGTTTCCTCTGGATTACCTTCTTAGAACACTGGATTGTCGCGGATGTTTGGAGGAGTGCTACCCCCAGATCCAGCGCCTTCCAGAGATGTAGACGACGAATCTCCAAGCATGACAGATTTCGTCTTTGAGCGAGTACCTTGGAAAACTCCTCCTGTAGCGGTCATGGACAGCCGCTTAGAAGAGAGTTTCTTGGTTGAGGTTTTTGGACTGGAGACGTTTGTTTTTTTCCCTCTCCCGTCGCCAGGGATCTTCAGAGCAGAATTGCACGAGGCGACGAGAAGCGCTTCGTCCTCTGAGCTTGGTTGTTGCAGTCGTTGGAAGACGGATCGCTGGTCTTCTTGTGTGGTCGCCTTGCTGCAGCAGCAGTTGACAATTACTTGAGTGCAGTGGTGTTTGCGAAAGGATTCACTGTACACCAAGTTTTTGTCTCTTTCTTTGCGCTTGTGAAGGATCACGTCACGCAAATCAGGTGCGTCTCGAGCAACCTTTACACCCGATTTATGGGCCCGGAAAACCCGAGCATCTGAGCGTATTGGTACCATGTTTGCTCCCTGATTGTTGGGAGACTTTTGGGAACCACTCTGTCTGTTTGCCGCCGGGGGCTGGACTCGAGTGGTTCGGTACCACTTTCCATCGGAGGCTCGTATAACAGTGAGCGGAGCGCTCGATTGGTCAGAGGTTGGGACAGCTGACTGAGCTCGCCGAGCTCGCGCTATCCTAGACTTCTTCGCTATAACCCCCGAGGGTGCATAGTAAGAGGAGTCCAAATGGTGCCGTACAGAGTCTGGCACATTTTCTTGGGACCATCTCGAGTCAGAACCGCATGAGAGGCGATCAAAGACTGACCGTGAGCCGTATAGAGCAAATGGTATGCGGCTGGGATTGGTGGCCGTGCAGGCTGTCTGTATGCGGCTGGCATGTGTGGCCGCGTGAACTTTCTATATACGGCTAGGAGTGGTGGCCGCATAAGCAGTCTGTATGCGGCTAGCAGTCGTGGCCGCATGAGCTTCCTTTATGCGGCTGGGAGTTTTTGCCGTATGAGCCTTCTGCATGCGGCTGGCTTCTGTAGCCGCATGAGTCTTCATGTAGCTGGTACCCTTATGCAGCTTCTTCTTGGACCGCACAGAGTCCTTCTTTGTCCCTACAAGTCCAGCATCGTAGTGTTTTCTTCTACCGGACTTGGGGACAACAGAGTCCTCTATGGTTTGAAGTGGGGCCGCAAGAGAGTCTTCTCCGCCATCTTGTGCAATAGAGAGTACTCCTTCGAGAGCTTGGGAAGGAGCGAATGATTTGGGCCTCTACTACCTGCGGGCCTTCTTCGTGCGGGCTCGCCGCTGGACCAGGCCAGCGCTCCCGTCGGAGAGCATTTCTTCAAACACCTGCTGGTCGAACCGGACGACCAGCATTTGTTGAGTGGAGTCAAGTTTGGCTGCGTCCGATTGCATCACCAACTCCTCAGCCGTGGAGAAGTTAGTCCCCAGCAGAGTCGCCATCGTGTTTGCCATTGATTATAAAAGTACATAACAGTTTTATGGGAGGACTGAACTTAGACTCATAATACAAACTCGCTTGTACAAAGAAAGCCTAGGGACGAAAACCTAGGTACAGCAATTTAAGTATAATTATTTTTTTTTGGGGGGGGGGTGACAGTAGAGGCTCGGGAAAGCGACGGCAGCTTTGCCTTACTCCTTGGACGATCGGACGCAGCTTCGGCTCCGGGGAAGAAATGCTCTTGCTCGAATGTAGATAGCTCTGTGTCTGGCTCTGTGCTCTCTCTCTCTGTCCTCCTATTTTTTTACAAGGGAATGGCACCTTGCTATTTATAGGCATCATGGGTTGGGGTGTATATCCACGTGGCCGATTCGGAGCACCAGATCATTATGTTGATTGCCATAAATCTGGTTTGTTACGATTGTAATATATCTGGGTAGTTATGTTGATTGCCATAAATTCGGATTGTAATGATTGTATTAAATCAGGATGATTATGATGATAGCAATAAATCTGGCTTGTTTGGGATTTGACCAAATCTGGACGGTTATGTTGATTGCAGCAAATCTGAGTTATTGAGATTTGATCGACTCCTGCCACGTGTCCTTCATTGACTGCAATAAATATTAATTATTGAGATTCGATCAGCTCCCGCCACGTGTCCCAACTGCTGCGAGCCGCATGGAGGACTGTTATGGTTGGACCGCATGAGTGTGGCCTCGTGTTAGAACCACTAAGGGTGGCCTTATCTGAACCGCATGGAAATCCTTTAGTCTGAGCCGCATGAGGGTGGCAGCCGCATAGGGAGCTTTTTTTTGGGCTTGGTGGACTGTGCCAGCAGTGAGAATTTTCTTGTCTTCCCTAGGAGCCTGCCACTATGTCAGGGTCATTATTTCACTTTTATGTCAGGATTGTCAAACCTTCATGTCAGAGCCGTCGTTTCACATCAGGATATTAAATGATCCAGCTGCATAAATTAATTACGGCCGGTTTGTGAAGGACTTTTTGAACCGCATAAAGATACGTGGCCTGCTGGGAACTTCTGAGCCGCATGAAACTCTAATAAACTTTTGAGCTGTATGAAACTCTCCTAGTCTTCAGCCGCATAGGATTTCCTGTTCATTTCCATGCTTCTACAGCTGTTCCGTGTAGAGGACGAGGCCTTGATGACTGCTCTTGCATAGGAGAAGGCCACTTTCTAGGCGAGGAAGGATGCCCTTGTTCGAGAGATCGGCGAATTGGCTGACCAGTATGGTCAGTTCAATATTACAAGTGAGACGCGTGCTGCCTCGAAGAACAAACTAGCTGCACAGATCACCGAGAAGTATAATTACATTGCACAGATCCAGAACGAGATCGCCCAACTAGAAGCTGACTTGAGGGCGACAACATCTGAGCAGGAGGATTATTTGGCTCAGGCTGCCATGACCGTCACCACTTCTGCCCATTTAGAAGGACAGCTGGCGAAGTTGGTAGGAGAGCATCTGATCTGATCTTTTTCGAGGATAAAGCTGCTCGTCAAGAAGAGGCACGCCGTCGAGCTACCGTAAAGTCCGAAGCTAAAATCGCGGCTCTAAGGGACAACATCAATCGCCTATGTATCCCTTAGATTCTTTGTAACCCTTTTTCTTCCAACCGTAACGGCTCTTGTACCCTTTTTCCGTCTCTTGATAGACGTAAAGAATAAAGTATCTTTTCAAAAGTGAATGTAATTTTGTGAAATATCGGAACTAGAGGTAATGTGGATGTAGCAAGGGTATTTTTGGTGGTTATTCCGCTGGAGAATTTTGATGTGGACCTATTATCTGTTTTATATTCAAGTTTTTTTTTTGAATATAGATAATAAGTTGAACGAAGCTGCTAGTATAGGTAATATGGATGTAATAGCATAGGATGTTCTATATCAGACCAGAGGTAATATGGATGTGGAAAGATATATAACGTTAGGTGGGAGTGGATAATTCAGAGGTAGTAAGGACATGATTATCCTTGATGAATGCTTTGCTCAGAGGTTATATGGACATGGCAAAACGTTTCTTAATCATTCTACTGGGAAAATAATTATCGAAAAATAATTCAGAGATAATAGCGATGTGACTTGTTTTCATTAAACCAAGTTTGGACGGAGTCAAAAATGGGAATGATTCCACTGGAGAAATATTTTGGAGGACCTATTATCTAAGGCGTATTCAAGACTCTTGAAATACGGATAATGGTTAGATAATTCTCGAATCACATAAACATCACACTGTACATTTACATGACTAAACATATGTGAACATTATGAAAAAAGGGTTACACGTAGTATTTCTTCAGGAACTTGCCGTTGATAGGCATCATGAGCAAGTCACCGTCCAGCCTGGTTAGTCGGTACGTACCGTTAGAATACATTGATTCTATGATGAAAGGACCTTCCCATTTAAGCTAAAATTTTCCTTTAGTTTTGTGCGTCATGACCATTGGTCTTTTCACTGCTAAGACTAGATCACCGACTTAGAAGATTCTTTCCTTTACATTTTTATTGAAGGCTCTAGAAAGACGTGCTTGGTATAGCTCAATACGCTGCTGAGCTAACAAGCATTTTTCGTCTAGTGCTTCGAGCTCCTGTAGATGCAAATGTTAGCTTTCTTCGGTAGTCGACTCGCTGGCTAAGGAGACACAAAAAGAAGGAATCTAGATTTCTAGGGGAAGAACTGCTTCGCCCCCATAAACCAGAGAAAATGGCGTAATGCCTGTTGGAGTCTGGACCGTTGTACGATAGGCCCATAAACATTCATCGAGCTTCTCATTCCATTCGTGCTTGTTTGAAGACACAAACTTCTGGAGAAGTTTAATAATAGTTTTATTGAAGGCTTCTGCTAGCTCGTTAGCCGCTGGATTGTAGACAGTAGAGGCTACATTCTGGATTCGTTTCCTATCGCAGAATTGATAGAATGTATGGCTTGCGAATTGTGGACCATTATCATGGATGATCCTGTGAGTTAGGCCGAAGCGGTAGATAACATAATGTTTGATGAAATTGATCATGTTCGATGTCTTTACTTCGGTGAGCGGTATAGCTTATGCCCATTTGGAGAAGTAATCGATTATGGCTAGGATAAACCGATGTCCTTTGGAGGATGGCGGGCTGATTGGTTGCAACGCCCCAGTCCCAAAATACGTAGGACTAGGAACGTAGCATGCCAGCTGCACATATATACGAAGAATACTCTAATATATAAAATCTTCGTATATATATACATATGGTGTAATAATAGAAATTTGCAGGCCAGCAAATCATAAATCTATATCTCATCCACAGCACACACAGAAGGTATAATAAGTCCAAAATAGAATAAATGAGTGAGTCAAAAGATAGCCAGGTGGACATGCCCACACCAAACAGCTATATAAAAATAATCTCAATAGAGTAGATGTCCACTATGAGTCTCAAAGAACAACATGAATCTAGATATTAGCGGGAGATGCCTCGTCATTGAGGTAGGAAGGATCCAGTACCGAGCCATACTCCTGGAGGAAATCGTCTATACCTGGAGAGATCACCATGTTCTCAGAGGGACGTAACAAGATACAGAAAGAACATGCCATATGAACTGAATATAAATGCACCATAAAATAAAGATAAAGTAAAAGTGTCCAAACCATAACAAGGCTCAATATCCCATCATCGAAACAGTAGGCTACCCCTACAACCAAACAAGGACAGGGGGTAACTTACTACTCCGCGATGTGATATTTTTCCATGCCATGATTGGAACATAAAATTTGCTAAGGTTTCCTATCCTTTCTAGTAGACAATTTAGAAGACATATTGATATATGGGTAGGTGAAGGCTGACTCCCCCAGAACAAGGTAGTAACTCACAACACGCACACGTCAAGTACCAATACTATCAGCCGGCATAACTCGAGGCTAGCGGCCCACGTGACCCATCAGTCCACATAGCTCGAGGCTAGTGACCCTCGTGACTCGACTACCATAGTACGCAGTTACTACGGCCTTTGGTTTTGGGTAGCCCATACATCGAACTATCTTCACCCTCCCAAGGTTCACTAACAAAAGGTAGTCCAGTAAGACTAGGTCCATATGCATTTTAAAAGACAAGAAAGAGAAATACTGAAAGTAAACAAGATACTATGAAAACAAATCATGGATCCAACTGAAAATAGATAATAAATATACAGTAAATAAATAAAGGTGCATCTAATTATAAACAGTAAATAAAGCAAGGTATCTTGCCTGCGGGTGGTACGAGAAGCAGCAAAATCCAACAATCAGAATCGTCACACAAAAGTCAAAATCCATAAGAAGCTCCGGATGCTGAAACAAACATCATAAACGAGTTTGGAATAAAAGATATACCTAGGAAATGCCTGTCCAAAAGTTAAATTCTGGAACAGGAGCAAAATCGTAATTTTGGATCAAAACAATGTCCGCCGTTGGACCCGTCATGCACCGAAACGTGTGCCAATGTCTACGGTCTCTAAAGTCGTCAAACTATATATCTACAGATCTGGTTTGAGGAGACGAACCCAACGGTATGTCAAATATTGGATTCCGATGAGCCGTGCACAAAATCGCCCGTTGGGTCGGGTTGTGGGCCCGCCAATTTGGCGTTCCAATCAACCTTCTCAGAATCGGACCAAACTTGGCATACAGGACCAAAAAAATGATGCGGTCCTGCTGGCATAAGTTTCGCGTCGATCCGACGAACGTGCACGAAGTTATGGTCAAGTTTGCAAAACATCGATACGGGGGTATCTCGACGGATACGGACTGATTTCGTCGCGCACACACGACAAAACTGAGTTCCGTCAGTTCCATACATCGACAACGTCCATACGCGCCTTTCGATGTGTATAGTACGCGACCACGTCGCCTGGTTCATCGGGACGCATGCCGTATCGATTAATTTTTCTAAGTTTTTATATAGTTTTAAAACTGATTTTTTTCTAAACTTTGAAAATAGTTTAACAACAACCTAGTCAAAGAACAATAAAAGTAGAAGTGGGGTTTCTATCGTGTATAGGTTGTGTATAAGTTTGTTCAGTTGGATTTTGAAAACTGGAGATGGTTTGGCCATGAACTGCCTTCGAAAACTAGGTCTGGATTGGTTTCTGTCATGTTTTTGAATAGGTTTTCGGTGATCTTTTCGTCGATTTCCTGATCAGGTTTGTAAATTTCGCAGAAACCTACTTGATAGGGTTTGATGCTGGATAAGTTGTGATTTCTAACGAACAATTTTGATGGCAAATTATGTAGTAACGAGGTAGAAATCGTACCTTGAATATGGTACTCGGGTGCCGGGGTGCTGCCACCAAAACGTGCCGTTATGGTTACTGTCGTTGCTCGTCAACTTACTGTGACTAACCTTGGCGATTCCTAGGGCTGACGACGGCGTTCAGGAGACGCCCGACGGTGAGGGTCTAGTAGGGGTTTGGGTTGTGCACGAGGTGGTGGCGTTCTATCCGTGAGAAGAGGATTAGAATTTGTGTAGGTTGAACTTTGAAGTCCAACTCTACTTCGATTTCTTTAACTTGATACGCACGAGAGCTAGGTAGATGCAAGGGATTTGTGGATCTCTAGGGGATTAGATTGAGGAGATATGGAGAAGATTTGCTTTGAGATTTAATGGAGCAATGCTGATATCAAGTTCGGGATTTATTCAATTTCGGGACATATCCAGTACTGATCCGGTTGGAACAGTGCTGCATCTTTCTTTTTTCTTTTTTTACACCATAGCTAATGAGTATCTTTCAATATGAGAAAATATATATTTCATAATTAAAAGGAAATATATATATATATATATTTTTTTATTTAAAGAAAATCTTTATATATATGAATACATATATTTACACTAAAAAAATCTTTATATATGTATGAAAATATACATATTTATACTTAAATGGAAACCCCAAGTTTCCCAGTATACTTAAGTGAAAACACAGATTTCAAGTTTACTTTAAAAAAATCTCTCAACTCTAAAATAACTTATAAAGAATATATGTATGAATATATATTTAAAATTTGTAGTATACACTTGCTATTAGCACTATCATAATATCCAATATATTAGTAGTAATTAAAATAATAAAATAATATTATTTTCTAAAACTCAAAGGTACTCTATGAAGGGTTTCAGTATCAAAATTTAAAATTTATCCATTTCCTTGATGTATTATATATAAAGTAGCAATACTTG
The DNA here is from genome assembly GCA_029216955.1 of Iris pallida. Lineage (NCBI taxonomy): Eukaryota > Viridiplantae > Streptophyta > Magnoliopsida > Asparagales > Iridaceae > Iris > Iris pallida. The sequence continues at coordinate 4,581,991 of JANAVB010009198.1, read as the reverse complement.
CTACCACTACCAACAACCAATTCCTAATAAAATCCTACAAGTTTCGTAATAATAAAATAAAATTTTTTTTTAGGGAGTTTACATCCTACCCAACTTATAAAAATTTCGTCCTCGAAATTAAATTAATTCTTAATATCAGAAGAAAAAAAAATTTACGAGAATTCGTTCACAGGGGAGGACAGGTACGCCAAATCGTAACTCCCCCTCTCTTTTTTTTGAAAGATGGAGGTGGTGGTTACTACAGAATACAAATTGACATCATATTCTACGGTATAGGTATTCCTGCTTCAAAGACCTACCCAACTTATAAAAGTTGGCGAACCGTGTATTTCATAGTTGTAAAACTTCTGAGTAGGACAATTTCTAAAGTGAGGCACCAGAACATTTGGAGACTTCTGTCTGCAGTCATGCATTCTAAGTGAGCCTAGATATTTTCTTGACGTTCTAGGTCGATTAAATTCTTACCGAATTACCATTGCTCAAATATAGCCATTCATGAGCAAGTCTGTAGGAATTCTATTCGGACGAAACATAGCTGAGACGAATGGTGCAGAGGGATTTTCTATTGAGTAATTTATGGGTTTAATCTATATTGGTTGAGCAAGCATCCTTGTTGGGTTAAGGTAAGCTAAACATGTTCTAGCTCAAGCAGTTGGGCTAATTGCTAGTCACGTTGGTTAACTAATTTTCTTAAGATCAAAAGTGTGCCTTTATGACTTTGGTGTTTAAGTAGCTCGTGAGAACTCCATTGAGTGTTACACTAGCGGCATGCGCGTTTTGGGCTTCAAGTAGATCACAACTGTATATCGTGCCGAAAGATTTGAGTCAAAATTGTGTCTCCAATCGAAGTTGGAAAGTTTATCGGCATTACGGTAAGGGTTATAGTTAACCCTTTTTGACCTGAAAGTCACATCAAAAAAATAGAGTACAAGGAGACATGTTTGAGTGGGACTTGATATGCGTAGATGCATGTTGACCAAGCTAATGAATGCGTTGTTCTAATGCTAAGCCATGTCTAAAATAATTAAATGGTGTAACTAGAATAATACATGCTGAATCTCCAACCTCATGATAGGTGCCTATCACAACCATGCTAAATGTGTGCCCATGCCTTTGCCTATTTGTCTCCTGTCCATCCTGTCTAACTTGTATATGTTGGTCAGCTAAGTGTAATCCTCTAGGATAACCTCTATGTGGTGGTTGACTGGGCTCTGCTATTGGTCGTGGTGCTACGGGTCCTTGCATCCGCTGTTGTGCTGCCATTAGTTGTTCTGTACAGTCTCGAGCTTTGTGATGATTGGAGCCACAGATCATGCATTGTCCTAATCTGCGACGACAATCCTTCATGACATGACCTTTCCTATGACAGAAGCGACATGTAAGAAGCTCATCAATTAGATAAGGTGATACTCTTATTGGTGGCTGTGCCATAAAATATCTGATTGGTCCACCATGGATAAGGTTACTTGGCCCAGTTGCTGGAATATGGCTTTTCTGAGCCTGTTGTATTTCCTTGTCAAGGAGTTCCTAGCTTCTAGCTTCTTCTAGCACTACAGTATGAGAAACCCTACACTGCACTGTAGTATGCTTCTTGAGCTCTGGTGTCAATCCTTGGTGAAATCTCTTAGCCTTTTCCTGCTCAGTAGGAATCAGTGTCTCACCGAATCTGCTCAGTCGACTGAATTCTGTATCGTACTCATCTACGCTCATGTTCCCTTGCTTGAGGTGTAGGAACTGATCATAGAGGGCATCACGTACATGGATAGGAAAAAACCTCTCATTGAAGAGTTTGTAGAATTTTTCCCAAGTCTATTTGGCTCCCAAGCGTCTTCCATCGGCTTTCCACCAATGATGGGCATTGTCATCCAAGAGCAAGTCTACTACTGTCATCCAATCATTTGTTGGCAACTGGGACGCCCTCAGTAGCTTCTCCGTGCTGATAAGCCATGTAGTAACCTCTAGGGGTTCCTCGGTACCTCTGAAGGGCTTGGGATTCATATCCATGAAGTCTTTGATAGAGCCCTCATATGGATGTAGAGCTGGTGCTGGTACCGATGTCGGAAGTGGAGGTGGGGGCCTAGTTAGTGCTTCTGTCATGCTCTGCCTCATCAGTTCAGCTTGTTGCCACTGAGTATGTATTATGGCATACATGAACTTTGTAGTAGGGTTCCCATCCTCTGGTGGTGGAGGCATCTGTGGTCCGTACTGAGCTGGATACTGTTGAGTGAATGGTGGTGGAGGCAGTGGTATATTCTCTTCGGTTGGTGCCTCGATAGTGTGCCCAGTCTGGATGACTGGTTGCACTTGAGTTCCCTGTTGTACCATCGATGGGGTCATGGTGGCCTGCGACTGTCCTGGCTGATACGGAGTCATCGGGGTTATTGGAGGATTCTGCTCCTCCTGGATAGACGCATCATCAGAGGTGAGGGCCAAGGTAGTGCTACGCCCACTTCGTAGATCCATACTGCTGGCACAAAAATAGGATAACGTTAAAATAGATTCAAACAAGTTACAGGTCAAGCAGTTAAAGGAGAGTTGTCAACGCAGTTGCCGGTGAGATTTTGGGGTAACAAGTTAACTATATCTCATTGAATAATTTTATGAAGAGCGAACCAAGTGCACTAGGTTGATCAGACCATTATACACCGATTCTGATAAACAATATGTTAGTGGAGTACCTCCAATAACATATATGTCATGAACAAGCTCGAAAAATGAATAGGCTTGCAAATCTAGGCTATAATAGCAGCATTGGTCAAGATAGTAAAACATAAGCACGCAAGATAATGATAAAAGAATAAAAATTTTAGTCTTTTAAGAATCGTAGTTTTGTTCGGGTTTCGTACCCATATAGACGTCCTACTGTCTTCTTGTCTGAGGCCATGGTTATGGTCAAGGAAGGGTTAGATCGTGAGGCATTCTGCCCAACTTATAAGAGTTAAGCTAGTAACAATGGAACATGTCTACCTAGTACGAGTCGTCGTCCTAACATCTACCAAGCACGAATTAGACTGATATTATGAAGGGTTAGATATTAGGCAGAACAGGTAATCAGAGGGAGTTCGAAAAGTTTGGAGGTCAAAGGAGGCAATAATCATGGATGAGATACAATTCCTGTTCCTATATGCAGGCTTGTTGGGCACAGTCATGTAACCCAACAATATTTTCTGACCTGCATGGGCCACCACAAAAATATGTAAAGCCCCAGTCCCAAAATACGTAGGACTAGGAACGTAGCATGCCAGCTGCACATATATACGAAGAATACTCTAATATATAAAATCTTCGTATATATATACATAAGCTATAATAATAGAAATTTACAGGCCAGTAAATCATAAATCTATATCTCATCCACAGCAAACACAGAAGGTATAATAAGTCAAAAATAGAATAAATGAGTAAGTCAAAAGATAGCCAGGTGGACATACCCACACCAAACAGCTATATAAAGATAATCTCAATAGAGTAGATGTCCACTATGAGTTGCAAAGAACAACATGAATCTAGATATCAGCGGAAGATGCCTCGTCATCGAGGTAGAAAGGATCCAGTGCCGAGCCATACTCCTGCAGGAAATCGTCTATACCTGGAGAGATCACCAGGTCCTTAGAGGGACGTAACAAGATACAGAAAGAACATGCCATATGAACAGAATATAAATGCACCATAAAATAAATATAAAGTAAAAGTGTCCAAACCATAACAAGGCTCAATATCCCATCATCGAAATAGTAGGCTACCCCTACAACCAAACAAGGACAAGGGGTAACTTACTACTCCGCAATGTGACATTTTTCCATGCTATGATTGGAACATGAAATTTGCTAAGGTTTCCTATCCTTTCTAGTAGACAATTTAGAAGACATATCGATGTATGGGTAGGTGAAGGCTGACTCCCCCAGGACAAGGTAGTAACTCACAACACGCACACATCAAGTACCAATACTATCAGCCGGCATAACTCGAGGTTAGCGGCCCACGTGACCCATCAGTCCACATAGCTCGAGGCTAGTGACCCTCGCGACTCGACTACCATAGTACCCAGTTACTACAGCCTTTGGTTTTGGGTAGCCCATACATCGAACTATCTTCACCCTCCCAAGGTTCACTAACAAAAGGTAGTCCACTAAGACTAGGTCCACATGCATTTTAAAAGACAAGAAAGAGAAATACTGAAAGTAAACAAGATACTATAAAAAACAAATCATGGATCCAACTAAAAATAGATAATAAATATGCAATAAATAAATAAAGGTGTATCTAATTATAAACAGTAAATAAAGCAAGGTATCTTGCCTGCGGGTGGTGCGAGAAGCAGCAAAATCCAACAATCAGAATCGTCACACGAAAGTCAAAATCCACAAGAAGCTCCGGATGCTGAAACAAACATCACGAACGAGTTTGGAATAAAAGATATACCTAGGAAACGCCTGTCCAAAAGTTAAATTCTGGAACAGGGGCAAAATCGTAATTTCGAATCAAAACGATGTCCGCCGTTGGACCCGTCTTGCACCGAAATATGTGCCAATGTCTACGGTCTCTAAAGTCGTCAAACTACATGTCTACAGATCCGATTTGAGGAGACGAACCCAATAATATGTCAAATATTGGATTCCGATGAGCCGTGCACAAAATCGCCCGTTGGGTCGGGTTGTGGGCCCGCCAATTTGGCGTTCCAATCAACCTTCTCAGAATCGGACCAAACTTGGCATACAGGACCAGAACAATGATGCGGTCCTGCTGGCGCATGTTTTGCGTCGATCCGACGAACGTGCACGATGTTATGGTCAAGTTTGCAAAACGTCGATACGGGGGTATCTTGACGGATACGGACTGATTTCGTCGCGCACACACGACAAAACTGAGTTCCGTCAGATCCCACACATCAGCAACGTCCATACGCGCCTTTCGATGTATATAGTACGCGACCACATCGCCCGGTTTGTCGGGTCGTACGCCATATTGGTTAATTTTTCTAAGTTTTATAGTTTTAAAACTGATTTTTTTCTAAACTTTGAAAATAGTTTAACAATAACCTAGTCAATGAACAATAAAAGTAGAAGTGGGTTTTCCATCGTGTATAGGTTGTGTATAAGTTTGTTCAGTTGGATTTTGAAAACTGGAGATGGTTTGGCCGTGAACTGCCTTCGAAAACTAGGTCTGGGTTGGTTTCTGTCATGGTTTCGAATAGGTTTTTCGGTGATCTTTTTGTCGATTTCCTGATCAGGTTTGTAAATTTTGCAGAAACCTACTTGATAGGGTTTGATGCTGGATAGGTTGTGATTCCTAACGAACAATTTTGATGGCAAATTATGTAGTAACGAGGTAGAAATCTAACCTTGAATATAGTACTCGGGTGCCGGGGTGCTGCCACCAAAACGTGCCATTATGGTTACTGTCGTTGATCGTCAACTTGCTGTGACCAACCTTGGCGATTCCCAGGGCTGACGACAGCGTTCAGGAGGCACCCGACGGTGAGGGTCTAGTAGGGGTTTGGGTTGTGCACGAGGTGGTGGCGTTCTATCCGTGAGAAGAGGATTAGAATTCGTGTAGGTTGAACTTTGAAGTCCAACTCTACTTCGATTTCTTTAACTTGATACGCATGAGAGCTAGGTAGATGCAGGGGATTGGTGGATCTCTAGGGGATTAGATTGAGGAGATATGGAGAAGATTTGCTTTGATATTTAATGGAGCAATGCTGATATCAAGTTCGGGATTTATTCAATTTCGGGACATATCCAGTACTATTCCGGTTGGAACAGTGCTGCATCTTTTTTTTTACACCATAGCTAATGAGTATCTTTCAATATGAGAAAATATATATATTTCATAATTAAAAGGAAATATTTATATATATATTTTTATTTAAAGAAAATCTTTATATATATGAATACATATATTTACACTAAAAAAATCTTTATATATGTATGAAAATATACATATTTGTACTTAAAAGGAAAGCCCAAGTTTCTCAGTATACTTAAATGAAAACACAGATTTCAAGTTTACTTTAAAAAAATCTCTCAACTCTAAAATAACTTATAATGAATATATGTATGAATATATATTTAAAATTTGTAGTATACACTTGCTATTAGCACTATCATAATATCCAATATATTAGTAGTATTTAAAATAATAAAATAATATTATTTTCTAAAACTCAAAGGTACTCTATGAAGGGTTTCAGTATCAAAATTTAAAATTTATCCATTTCCTTGATGTATTATATATAAAGTAGCAATACTTGCTACCACTACCAACAACCAATTCCAAATAAAATCCTGCAAGTTTCCTAATAATAAAATAAAATAATTATTATTATTTTAGGGGGTTTACATTGGTCCTATGACATCTATGCCCCAGGCTTCAAACGGCCAAGATGCTGCCGTCGGTTGTAGAAACTCCGAAGGTTGATGAATGAAATCGGCGTGGAACTGACAAGCTCTATACTTTTTTGCATATTCAACAGCATCTGCTATCATTGTGGGCCAATAATAATCCATTCGTTTGAGGCGTTCTTGTAATTTGGGGCCTGGTTGATGTGCACCACAAATTCCGTCGTGAGCCTCCCGGAGTGAATATTTGGCTTCTGTGTCTGATAAATATCGTAATAGAAGTCCGTCGTAAGAGCGTCGGTACAGCAACTTGGTAGCTGTATCATAGTAAAATCTGAGGGATCGCCTTTGGATAGATACTGCTTCCTTCGGGTCCTCGGGGAGGATTATATAGACAGCATAGTCTATGAAAGTGAATCTCCAGTCTTTAATATTGACGTTTGTTTCTGTTGTGTAACTGTGATGAATATGCAAGGCATCTTTCACATAGAATAGTTCTCGACCAGATACTGTGATCGACTGTTGAGTATTGGTAGAAACGGCCAAGGAAGCAGCAAGACCGGCTAGAGTATCTCCTTCTATATTCTATAGTCGAGGTACGTGCTTGATGAAGAATCCAGCGAAAGTAGAAGCCAACTCGATTGTTGTTCTGTGATAGGGGATGAGATCTTCGTGACGAACTTTATAGTCCCCTCGGACTTGACTAACTATTAGCTTGGAATCGCGTACGCTTCTAGATAGTCAACTCCCTGTTGTTTTGCCAGTTGCAGGTCGATTAATAGGGTATTATATTCAGCCACGTTGTTGGTGCATGGTTCCACAAGAGAATATGCACGATGTATAACCAAATGATCAGGAGACACGAGCATGACACCTACTCCAGCCACAATATTTTCTTTGGGTCCTGTTCTTGATGCACCATTAAAGAACATTCACCAAATAGGAATTTCTTCAGTTGCAGTGTTAGACTCTACTACTTCATCGAAGATTTCGTCGTAGAGTTTGGAAAATTCTCACAACGGATGAGCTGTCAGGAAATTGGCTAATGCTTGGCCTCTTACTGCCTTCTGAGGAACGAAGAGCAAATCATGTGGAGTAAATAGCATTGCCTATGTAGCTAAACGGGAATTGAGAGAACCCGGTTTAGTCATGAGTATTCTGAGAGGATTGACTTTAGATATGATATGGATAGTCTGTCCATACACATAGTGGCGTGTCTTCTGGATGGCAAATACTAGTGCAAGGCATTCCTTTTCCACATGTGTGTATTTATGCTCGACACCCACCATTGTGAGGCTGAGGTAGTAGATTGCATGTTCATGGCCGCCTTCATTCTTCTGAGCTAATAGGGCGCCAAGAGAATGGTCCATAGGACGGACATATAGTAAGAAAGGCTTCCCCACACGAAAGATACGCCTTTCTTCATTAGCTAAGTGAATGGTTGACACCTTCCGGAGAGGTTCAAAATGAATCATCTGATGTAGACTAGTCTTTCTTGTAGTCTGCGTAGCTCTTTGAGGTTTCTTGGAGGATGTATATCGTGGATAGCCTTCACTTTCTCCGGGTCTAGATGTATACACTTTGAAGTGATGAAAAAACCAAGGAACTTACCGCTGAAGACTCCCAGAAAAGACTTGGTTGGATTCATCTTGAGTTGGTGTGCACGCATTAGTTCGAATACCGTTTTCAAGTCTTGGAGATGGTTGCCCTTGAGACGACTTTTAACTGCGATATCGTCTACGTAGCACTCTACAGTTTTATACAAATGATCACAAAAAATTGTGTTCATGGCTCGCTGGTTTGTCGCCCCTGTATTCTTTAATCCGAAGGGCATCACCGTATAGCAGTATGCCCCCAACGGTGTTCGAAAAGATTTGTTCTTCTCGTTGTCGGAGAACATCTTGATCTGGTTATAGCCTGAGAACCCATCCATGAAGGACATCCTCTCGAAGCTGCAAGTATTTTCAATCATTACATCGGTGATCGGTAGAGAGAACTCATTCTTTGGGCATACAGAGTTCAAATTACAGTAATTGATACAGACTCGAACTTTACCATTCTTTTTCATGATTGAAACGATATTGGCTACCCAGTCAGGGTGTTGTTCTTCGCGAATGAATCCATTGCCAATGAGCTTCTTGACTTCATTCTCGATGGCCTCTATGACATCTGGTCGAAATCGTCATTGTTGCTGCTTCACTGGCTTAGCTTTAAACAAAATATTCAGGCGGTGCATGGAGACTTTATGGTCCAAGCCTGGCATATCTTTATAGCTCCATGCGAAGACGTCGATGTATTTTCTTAAAAGCTATATAAGAGATTGGAGTTCATCACCAGATAGACTTTGTTGATGAAGATTGGTTTGAAAGATGATTCATCTCCTAAATTGACTTGGATGACTTCGTCTTCGGTAGGTGGTTCATGTTGTTCGAAGCGCAGCTCCCACCTAGTATCTATCTTTTGAGCCTATTGTTCGAGCTCGATTGATTGGACATCGTCTGCAATTTGGTCACCGGAAACCATGTTGACGAACAGAGTTGTCTTGAACATGTCGCCAATGCTGGAGTCTGAGTCCCAGAGGGAGGAGTCAGAAGAATGAGAACAACGATCTGCTTCATCATCTGATCTTTCGAGAGTTGTTGGAGGAGTGACATAGCCCAAACCAACACCGTTTCGTTGATAGTAGCTCTCAGGTTTGCCGAAAGGAGCAAAGCGTCGTATTGGCATTCGTCGTCCCCGGCCGTAATTTAGCCCCTGGTCGCTTTTGATGTCATATCCCATGTTCTGGATGATATTCTTGGTCGGCCAACTATATCAGAAAAGTTGTACTTTTCTAGAGTCATAGTCAGCTTCCGTGTTGTGCTTGGATGAAGTAGAGTCTGGAACGAACTTTCTCTCGCCAATTATACGACCGAAGATGATTAGTTCTTCATCCTTCTTTCTGGCTGGAACGATGAAGTATTGGAGATCTTCTGGGTAAACTTTTTTCCACAGGTGAGGCATCGTGACCGACATGCAGAGGTGTGGTCCTATGCCATTTTCTAGAGCATATATCGTATCTATGTAGTGGCTTAAAGATTGATAGACATCGAGGTAATTCAAAGATAAACTTTTAGTAAGAAAATATGCAAGTTCTTCTTCAGGGATAACATCATCCGCTGAAGGTACATTATTATGAGTATTGATATACTCATTGAGAGGATCATCATCCGTAAGGGGAGCCACAGTCTTGGCCAAGTTTACCATGTAGGGTAATTCTTTAGGATTGGGAGGATGGACATTAGCAGGTTTCTCCCGGGATGTCTTGCTGAGAGTGATGGTAAATGGTTTGACCTTGTCAGGGTTCTTCTTTTTCATCCAGATTGTGAGAGGCTTCGGAGTACTTTTTGGAGTAGTACGTCCTTTGACTCGGATAATCAGGGGACCATCATTGAAGGATGAACTTGCTTCAACTTTATTGTTAGCTTCGTGGCCATCATCCTTGGGGGCTGAGATTGGTAATGTACCAAATCTCCGTAGTAGGCCTCGATGCCCTTAAAAGGATCGACATTGGCAAACTCCGTCTTTACGACATCGTCGCTGTTGACGTACTTGAAACACTGGTGAAGTATGGAAGGAACGATCATGTTCTAATATATCAATGGACGTCCCAACAAGACGTTGTAGGATACATTAGCATCGATCACATAGCAGGAAACCTCCGTTCGGAGATCACCGATCTGGCACTTGAGACGGATCTTGCCCAGCGGATGGCTTCGACCCGTATTGAAAGCCATGATAGTTGTGTTGGTTGCAGATAGCTTGTGCAGGGGGATCCCCAAAATTTGAAGCAGACTTCTAGGAATGATGCTGAGGGAGGATCCTGGATCGATGTGCATGCGATCCACCTTGATCGCCCCGATATACCCTGTATAGTACAGGGGTCTATCATGACGATTAATTTTGAGTAATATGTCCTCTTGTGAAAAGGTGATGTTGGGCAGCACTTCCATAGTACTGTGGCAGTGACGACAGGAGATAGGGTCCTTAGTGGAGGCTTTGACTTCAGCAAGATAAGAGTCGGCATGTAGTAATGCCTCACTAAAGGCCTTCTGCATTTCTTTAGAGAGTCGCAACAGATCGAACAGAGACAACCTAGCAGGTGTATTGGCTAGCTGTGCCAATATGTCAAAGTTATAAGGTCGATCCATGCCCTCGGGAGCTGAAGCCTTCAGAGACTTGTCAAACCGCGTCTCCCTCTGCTTGGCTTTATCCGTAGTTGAAGGTTTAAACGGGCCGGCTTCTGAGCATGTAGGGGTAGATAGAGCTTGAGAAGGTACTGCTTCTTCTTGTGCGGGATCGTATGTCCAAATATAAGTCTTCTTCGCCAGATAGAACCTCGTAGATGGGAGAGGATACCATATGGCATGACTTATATTTTTTGCCCCTTTTTGCTTTGGGAGGTACTATCCCCTGCGTCACTTCTTGCACAAGGTCCGGATGGACCCACGCGATCTCACCACATTTAGTCGTGAGTGGCACAAAGGTTGAGTTGCAAGCTGGCAGTAGGTTGATGACTTTAATTATTGCATTGGGAATCGGGACCACCCCGTCTGGGACTTATGTGGAAAAAAAGTTGCCAAATTGAAGAGAGATCATGTTAGAAGATATGACCTTGTCTTCAGCTTCGAGGTTGATCACTTGGCTGTCGATAAGCTGTTGTACCTTTTCCTTTTGGATGATACAGTCATTGGTGGAATGATGCACGTACTAATGATAGAGACAGTACTTGGGATCGTTGAGCTGGTTCGCCTGCGCAGGACGTCGTGGTGGAGGCAATGTCAGTTTATTACCCTTTGTCAATGTATGAAAGATGGTAATGACATCATCTTCATCAAAGGAGAAGGTCTCCTTAGGCTTGTCTGGAGCATTCTGAGAATTGGAAGCTCTTTTGGATGTGTCGAGCTTCAGGACTTCTTTCCTTTTACCCCCGCGGACAGGGATAGTTTGAGAATGCTTGCCCTTGTCTTCAGATTTAGGTGTTTTCAATCCTAGTAGTTCCAAATTTGTGACGTCATTTTCAGCAGCATCAGTGGCCCCAATAAAAACGGGTCATGTGTCAAACTTATGTATACCTAGACATAACTTCACTGTAGGAAGGAGGTTATGTCGACAAGTATCTATATTTCTAAATCTGGTATGCCAAAGGGCATCTTTAGTGCTAGCCGCGTAAAGTGTTCGACGAAGGCGATGACAGACTTAGTCCTCCTTTGCTTGGTCTCGATGTGGGTGGACATACTAACATGCATGCCACTCTCATAAAACCTGTTGAGGAACAACCTCTCCAAGTTTTTATAAGAGTTGATGCAACCTTCAGGTAGACTGCCGAATCGTTCAAAACCTACCCCTGCAAGGTGCTAATAAACAGCTTTGACAAGAATGGATTGTCCCTAGGTAAGTGTAAAGTCTGCATGTTGAAGTATGTCATGTGTTGACGAGCAGAAGTCAATTCGTCAAATGAATCCAGCGTCAGTAGCTTGTAGTTATGAGGGTAAGTAGCATTCTCCCACTCAGGAGGATAAGGTTGAGATATCCCTATCTTCTGCAGCTCGTCTTTGTGTGATATGGTATCGAGACGGGCAACTAGGAAATCAATTGCATCCTGTTGATTGAGCAGGTGTTAGAAAATGGCTGTTGAACGGTTGTTAGGCGTCGTTGGCGAATGACCACCCTCAGCATTTGTAAGATTTGGAGGAGACGCAACGGAATGATACTCCTTTTGTAGTGGAGGAGGATTGTTTCTATGAACCGGACTAGCGTGAGCCGAGGCATTTTATTGAGGTGGAGGGACTGTCCGAGCAGCTTGGACCGCCATGATACTGTTAAGCATATCAGTGATCTTGGCGAATGCTATTTCAAGACCCTCTAGCCGTTTGCTGGTCTGATCACTGGCTTCTTCATGTCTTTCTCCGTCCGCCATGTATGTAGATAACATACGAGGATGAACAGAAGAAATAGTACAACTGGTGCTGATACTGTTTGTCTCCGAGTGCACAAGTCCTTCATCTTCCGGTAGAGGAGGTAGATAGTCGCCGTCAGATTCGGAGGGATCGTCGTCCTCTGGAAGGCTACGCCCAGTGTGAAGGTCATCCGCTTCAGACTCTGAGGGAATACTACCCCAGCTTGGGAGTCTTCATCGTCCAGACGGAATCTTACCTTTGACCGAGTACCCATATAGACTCCTGCAGATGTGACAGCCTGTTAGCCATCTGTTGATAGACTTCTTCTTTTTCTCGCAAAATTGAGAGAGAAATTTGGGTTCGTAGTCCACCGTCTTTGACGGGGGCTTCTGTAAGGGGGACCCCATGAAGCCATGTTGGATGAAAAACAGTGGCTTTTCATCGTCAGAGAAATATAGTCGTCGAAATACGGACTTTGTCTGAGGCACACTTGTTGCTTTGGAGCAGCAACAGTTGATAACAATACTGGTGCATGGATGTGCACTATGAATTGTTATGTCCTCCCTCGCTTTACGCTTATGATTTATCATGTCGCACAAGTCAGCGGAAGGGAGTTTTGCCTTACAACCTATGTTGCATGCATCGCTGAGCTTTGCTTGCGGGTTCGTAAGGAGAGTTGACGCATCCAGACTTAGTTCACTATAGGGGCAACCCCCACACCTAAGTTCTGTGATGTCCTCGAAGATAGCCCCGTTGTATACGTATTGGGGCCTATCTTTTGCTGTGGGCGCATAGGCCTTGGAGACTGGCCTTGGACGCATGCTTCTTGACAGCATGTCTGAGCCTCCTTGATATGGGCACATAGTATAGATCAAGTTAGCCTGGGCGCATAGCCTTGGGTACATGACCCTGGATGCCTAATCTGTCGAAGACAGAAGCATTCTGATTAGAGTTATGCACCCAAACACCCCCTTGGGCGTATGGCTTTGGGCGCATGCCTGGTGGAGCCGCGCTGTTTTCTTCCAACTTCGCCTCCTTCGTTTGTGAGCCTCGCTGGGTTTGCCCAGAGTGTCAAATACCACGATTCTTGGTATCGTAGTACTTTTCTCTTCCAAGCCTCGAGTGTCGAACACTCTGTTGTTGGTTGCACAGAAAAGAAGTCGCTGGGCTAGTAGAGCCCGGAATGGTGTGAGCCTTCTTCATTTAGATAGCTTCTGTGGCAGAGTCATGCGCCCACGTAACCGAGTCCACCAGTTGTATATCTGCTATGATACTAGCAGGATATGCATAGCGAGCCTTCAGAAGCCAAGTCTTGTGCGACTTGTTTGGCTTTGCTGATTTTGAGGGAGTAGAGCCATCCCTCGAGAGCATCTTTTTGAACACCTGCTGATCGAATTTTACGATCAGCATCTTCTGAGTGATCCCCACTTTGTCGGTATCGAATTGCGTCACCACCTTCTCGTCAGAGAAAAAGGTAGCCTCCAACAGAGTCGCCATTTTTGTGGATACACACAAAAAGTAGAAGAAAACTCTGTCTTTTCTTTATTGGCGCAAGGCACCATAAATCGAGTACGCCAGAGAGATCCTGCGCTGAGGATCCACAAGTACAAAAAGAATTCTGGAGAATGAGACGATGGAGATCGAGTGGCAGTTGCTCCTTTACTCCGTTGACACTCCGATTACAAAGTGGGAGAAAACCTAAGAAAATTGCTAACTCTCGGCTCACTGGCCAGAAGCTCAGCAATTTGGCTCTTGAAAATGCTCTCCATTCTGTCCTTTGAAGAGGGATGAGATCCCCTTTATAGTAGTTTCTGAGCTGGAATGATGTTATGTGCCCACATGAGGAAACACGCTAGTTTTCATGTAGGCACATAGTCCTGCTTTGGGCGCGTGCAGGCTGTATAGTCGTGGGTTGATCGTGGTGCTGACGTGGCCGGATGCTTCGATGCACGATTGCTCATGGAGACTGACGTGGCCGTACGCTTCGGTACACATTTTGATCATGGCTTTGACTGAGTCAGGCTTGGGCGCATAGCCATGTCTTAGGCTATGCTCCCTCTTTTTGGGGGAGCTTGTCTTGGGCGCATGAAGTTTCACTGGCTGGGCGCATAGAGCTTCACTGGCTGGGGGGGCATAGAGCTTC
>JANAVB010009198.1:4545652-4567555 GCA_029216955.1 Iris pallida | reverse complement strand
GTTCTCAGTATACTTAAATGAAAACACAGATTTCAAGTTTACTTTAAAAAAATCTCTCAACTCTAAAATAACTTATAATGAATATATGTATGAATATATATTTAAAATTTGTAGTATACACTTGCTATTAGCACTATCATAATATCCAATATATTAGTAGTATTTAAAATAATAAAATAATATTATTTTCTAAAACTCAAAGGTACTCTATGAAGGGTTTCAGTATCAAAATTTAAAATTTATCCATTTCCTTGATGTATTATATAAAGTAGCAATACTTGCTACCACTACCAACAACCAATTCCAAATAAAATCCTGCAAGTTTCCTAATAATAAAATAAAATAATTATTATTATTTTAGGGGGTTTACATTGGTCCTATGACATCTATGCCCCAGGCTTCAAACGGCCAAGATGCTGCCGTCGGTTGTAGAAACTCCGAAGGTTGATGAATGAAATCGGCGTGGAACTGACAAGCTATACTTTTTTGCATATTCAACAGCATGCTATCATTGTGGGCCAATAATAATCCATTCGTTTGAGGCGTTCTTGTAATTTGGGGCCTGGTTGATGTGCACCACAAATTCCGTCGTGAGCCTCCCGGAGTGAATATTTGGCTTCTGTGTCTGATAAATATCGTAATAGAAGTCCGTCGTAAGAGCGTCGGTACAGCAACTTGGTAGCTGTATCATAGTAAAATCTGAGGGATCGCCTTTGGATAGATACTGCTTCCTTCGGGTCCTCGGGGAGGATTATATAGACAGCATAGTCTATGAAAGTGAATCTCCAGTCTTTAATATTGACGTTTGTTTCTGTTGTGTAACTGTGATGAATATGCAAGGCATTTCACATAGAATAGTTCTCGACCAGATACTGTGATCGACTGTTGAGTATTGGTAGAAACGGCCAAGGAAGCAGCAAGACCGGCTAGAGTATCTCCTTCTATTCTATAGTCGAGGTACGTGCTTGATGAAGAATCCAGCGAAAGTAGAAGCCAACTCGATTGTTGTTCTGTGATAGGGGATGAGATCTTCGTGACGAACTTTATAGTCCCCTCGGACTTGACTAACTATTAGCTTGGAATCGCGTACGCTTCTAGATAGTCAACTCCCTGTTGTTTTGCCAGTTGCAGGTCGATTAATAGGGTATTATATTCAGCCACGTTGTTGGTGCATGGTTCCACAAGAGAATATGCACGATGTATAACCAAATGATCAGGAGACACGAGCATGACACCTACTCCAGCCACAATATTTTCTTTGGGTCCTGTTCTTGATGCACCATTAAAGAACATTCACCAAATAGGAATTTCTTCAGTTGCAGTGTTAGACTCTACTACTTCATCGAAGATTTCGTCGTAGAGTTTGGAAAATTCTCACAACGGATGAGCTGTCAGGAAATTGGCTAATGCTTGGCCTCTTACTGCCTTCTGAGGAACGAAGAGCAAATCATGTGGAGTAAATAGCATTGCCTATGTAGCTAAACGGGAATTGAGAGAACCCGGTTTAGTCATGAGTATTCTGAGAGGATTGACTTTAGATATGATATGGATAGTCTGTCCATACACATAGTGGCGTGTCTTCTGGATGGCAAATACTAGTGCAAGGCATTCCTTTTCCACATGTGTGTATTTATGCTCGACACCCACCATTGTGAGGCTGAGGTAGTAGATTGCATGTTCATGGCCGCCTTCATTCTTCTGAGCTAATAGGGCGCCAAGAGAATGGTCCATAGGACGGACATATAGTAAGAAAGGCTTCCCCACACGAAAGATACGCCTTTCTTCATTAGCTAAGTGAATGGTTGACACCTTCCGGAGAGGTTCAAAATGAATCATCTGATGTAGACTAGTCTTTCTTGTAGTCTGCGTAGCTCTTTGAGGTTTCTTGGAGGATGTATATCGTGGATAGCCTTCACTTTCTCCGGGTCTAGATGTATACACTTTGAAGTGATGAAAAAACCAAGGAACTTACCGCTGAAGACTCCCAGAAAAGACTTGGTTGGATTCATCTTGAGTTGGTGTGCACGCATTAGTTCGAATACCGTTTTCAAGTCTTGGAGATGGTTGCCCTTGAGACGACTTTTAACTGCGATATCGTCTACGTAGCACTCTACAGTTTTATACAAATGATCACAAAAAATTGTGTTCATGGCTCGCTGGTTTGTCGCCCCTGTATTCTTTAATCCGAAGGGCATCACCGTATAGCAGTATGCCCCCAACGGTGTTCGAAAAGATTTGTTCTTCTCGTTGTCGGAGAACATCTTGATCTGGTTATAGCCTGAGAACCCATCCATGAAGGACATCCTCTCGAAGCTGCAAGTATTTTCAATCATTACATCGGTGATCGGTAGAGAGAACTCATTCTTTGGGCATACAGAGTTCAAATTACAGTAATTGATACAGACTCGAACTTTACCATTCTTTTTCATGATTGAAACGATATTGGCCCAGTCAGGGTGTTGTTCTTCGCGAATGAATCCATTGCCAATGAGCTTCTTGACTTCATTCTCGATGGCCTCTATGACATCTGGTCGAAATCGTCATTGTTGCTGCTTCACTGGCTTAGCTTTAAACAAAATATTCAGGCGGTGCATGGAGACTTTATGGTCCAAGCCTGGCATATCTTTATAGCTCCATGCGAAGACGTCGATGTATTTTCTTAAAAGCTATATAAGAGATTGGAGTTCATCACCAGATAGACTTTGTTGATGAAGATTGGTTTGAAAGATGATTCATCTCCTAAATTGACTTGGATGACTTCGTCTTCGGTAGGTGGTTCATGTTGTTCGAAGCGCAGCTCCCACCTAGTATCTATCTTTTGAGCCTATTGTTCGAGCTCGATTGATTGGACATCGTCTGCAATTTGGTCACCGGAAACCATGTTGACGAACAGAGTTGTCTTGAACATGTCGCCAATGCTGGAGTCTGAGTCCCAGAGGGAGGAGTCAGAAGAATGAGAACAACGATCTGCTTCATCATCTGATCTTTCGAGAGTTGTTGGAGGAGTGACATAGCCCAAACCAACACCGTTTCGTTGATAGTAGCTCTCAGGTTTGCCGAAAGGAGCAAAGCGTCGTATTGGCATTCGTCGTCCCCGGCCGTAATTTAGCCCTGGTCGCTTTTGATGTCATATCCCATGTTCTGGATGATATTCTTGGTCGGCCAACTATATCAGAAAAGTTGTACTTTTCTAGAGTCATAGTCAGCTTCCGTGTTGTGCTTGGATGAAGTAGAGTCTGGAACGAACTTTCTCTCGCCAATTATACGACCGAAGATGATTAGTTCTTCATCCTTCTTTCTGGCTGGAACGATGAAGTATTGGAGATCTTCTGGGTAAACTTTTTTCCACAGGTGAGGCATCGTGACCGACATGCAGAGGTGTGGTCCTATGCCATTTTCTAGAGCATATATCGTATCTATGTAGTGGCTTAAAGATTGATAGACATCGAGGTAATTCAAAGATAAACTTTTAGTAAGAAAATATGCAAGTTCTTCTTCAGGGATAACATCATCCGCTGAAGGTACATTATTATGAGTATTGATATACTCATTGAGAGGATCATCATCCGTAAGGGGAGCCACAGTCTTGGCCAAGTTTACCATGTAGGGTAATTTTAGGATTGGGAGGATGGACATTAGCAGGTTTCTCCCGGGATGTCTTGCTGAGAGTGATGGTAAATGGTTTGACCTTGTCAGGGTTCTTCTTTTTCATCCAGATTGTGAGAGGCTTCGGAGTACTTTTTGGAGTAGTACGTCCTTTGACTCGGATAATCAGGGACCATCATTGAAGGATGAACTTGCTTCAACTTTATTGTTAGCTTCGTGGCCATCATCCTTGGGGGCTGAGATTGGTAATGTACCAAATCTCCGTAGTAGGCCTCGATGCCCTTAAAAGGATCGACATTGGCAAACTCCGTCTTTACGACATCGTCGCTGTTGACGTACTTGAAACACTGGTGAAGTATGGAAGGAACGATCATGTTCTAATATATCAATGGACGTCCCAACAAGACGTTGTAGGATACATTAGCATCGATCACATAGCAGGAAACCTCCGTTCGGAGATCACCGATCTGGCACTTGAGACGGATCTTGCCCAGCGGATGGCTTCGACCCGTATTGAAAGCCATGATAGTTGTGTTGGTTGCAGATAGCTTGTGCAGGGGGATCCCCAAAATTTGAAGCAGACTTCTAGGAATGATGCTGAGGGAGGATCCTGGATCGATGTGCATGCGATCCACCTTGATCGCCCCGATATACCCTGTATAGTACAGGGGTCTATCATGACGATTAATTTTGAGTAATATGTCCTCTTGTGAAAAGGTGATGTTGGGCAGCACTTCCATAGTACTGTGGCAGTGAC
Organism: Iris pallida; assembly: GCA_029216955.1. Lineage (NCBI taxonomy): Eukaryota > Viridiplantae > Streptophyta > Magnoliopsida > Asparagales > Iridaceae > Iris > Iris pallida. The sequence goes on along the minus strand of JANAVB010009198.1, from coordinate 4,563,192 downwards.
GACAGGAGATAGGGTCCTTAGTGGAGGCTTTGACTTCAGCAAGATAAGAGTCGGCATGTAGTAATGCCTCACTAAAGGCCTTCTGCATTTCTTTAGAGAGTCGCAACAGATCGAACAGAGACAACCTAGCAGGTGTATTGGCTAGCTGTGCCAATATGTCAAAGTTATAAGGTCGATCCATGCCCTCGGGAGCTGAAGCCTTCAGAGACTTGTCAAACCGCGTCTCCCTCTGCTTGGCTTTATCCGTAGTTGAAGGTTTAAACGGGCCGGCTTCTGAGCATGTAGGGGTAGATAGAGCTTGAGAAGGTACTGCTTCTTCTTGTGCGGGATCGTATGTCCAATATAAGTCTTCTTCGCCAGATAGAACCTCGTAGATGGGAGAGGATACCATATGGCATGACTTATATTTTTTGCCCCTTTTTGCTTTGGGAGGTACTATCCCCTGCGTCACTTCTTGCACAAGGTCCGGATGGACCCACGCGATCTCACCACATTTAGTCGTGAGTGGCACAAAGGTTGAGTTGCAAGCTGGCAGTAGGTTGATGACTTTAATTATTGCATTGGGAATCGGGACCACCCCGTCTGGGACTTATGTGGAAAAAAAGTTGCCAAATTGAAGAGAGATCATGTTAGAAGATATGACCTTGTCTTCAGCTTCGAGGTTGATCACTTGGCTGTCGATAAGCTGTTGTACCTTTTCCTTTTGGATGATACAGTCATTGGTGGAATGATGCACGTACTAATGATAGAGACAGTACTTGGGATCGTTGAGCTGGTTCGCCTGCGCAGGACGTCGTGGTGGAGGCAATGTCAGTTTATTACCCTTTGTCAATGTATGAAAGATGGTAATGACATCTCTTCATCAAAGGAGAAGGTCTCCTTAGGCTTGTCTGGAGCATTCTGAGAATTGGAAGCTCTTTTGGATGTGTCGAGCTTCAGGACTTCTTTCCTTTTACCCCCGCGGACAGGGATAGTTTGAGAATGCTTGCCCTTGTCTTCAGATTTAGGTGTTTTCAATCCTAGTAGTTCCAAATTTGTGACGTCATTTTCAGCAGCATCAGTGGCCCCAATAAAAACGGGTCATGTGTCAAACTTATGTATACCTAGACATAACTTCACTGTAGGAAGGAGGTTATGTCGACAAGTATCTATATTTCTAAATCTGGTATGCCAAAGGGCATCTTTAGTGCTAGCCGCGTAAAGTGTTCGACGAAGGCGATGACAGACTTAGTCCTCCTTTGCTTGGTCTCGATGTGGGTGGACATACTAACATGCATGCCACTCTCATAAAACCTGTTGAGGAACAACCTCTCCAAGTTTTTATAAGAGTTGATGCAACCTTCAGGTAGACTGCCGAATCGTTCAAAACCTACCCCTGCAAGGTGCTAATAAACAGCTTTGACAAGAATGGATTGTCCCTAGGTAAGTGTAAAGTCTGCATGTTGAAGTATGTCATGTGTTGACGAGCAGAAGTCAATTCGTCAAATGAATCCAGCGTCAGTAGCTTGTAGTTATGAGGGTAAGTAGCATTCTCCCACTCAGGAGGATAAGGTTGAGATATCCCTATCTGCAGCTCGTCTTTGTGTGATATGGTATCGAGACGGGCAACTAGGAAATCAATTGCATCCTGTTGATTGAGCAGGTGTTAGAAAATGGCTGTTGAACGGTTGTTAGGCGTCGTTGGCGAATGACCACCCTCAGCATTTGTAAGATTTGGAGGAGACGCAACGGAATGATACTCCTTTTGTAGTGGAGGAGGATTGTTTCTATGAACCGGACTAGCGTGAGCCGAGGCATTTTATTGAGGTGGAGGGACTGTCCGAGCAGCTTGGACCGCCATGATACTGTTAAGCATATCAGTGATCTTGGCGAATGCTATTTCAAGACCCTCTAGCCGTTTGCTGGTCTGATCACTGGCTTCTTCATGTCTTTCTCCGTCCGCCATGTATGTAGATAACATACGAGGATGAACAGAAGAAATAGTACAACTGGTGCTGATACTGTTTGTCTCCGAGTGCACAAGTCCTTCATCTTCCGGTAGAGGAGGTAGATAGTCGCCGTCAGATTCGGAGGGATCGTCGTCCTCTGGAAGGCTACGCCCAGTGTGAAGGTCATCCGCTTCAGACTCTGAGGGAATACTACCCCCAGCTTGGGAGTCTTCATCGTCCAGACGGAATCTTACCTTTGACCGAGTACCCATATAGACTCCTGCAGATGTGACAGCCTGTTAGCCATCTGTTGATAGACTTCTTCTTTTTCTCGCAAAATTGAGAGAGAAATTTGGGTTCGTAGTCCACCGTCTTTGACGGGGGCTTCTGTAAGGGGGACCCCATGAAGCCATGTTGGATGAAAAACAGTGGCTTTTCATCGTCAGAGAAATATAGTCGTCGAAATACGGACTTTGTCTGAGGCACACTTGTTGCTTTGGAGCAGCAACAGTTGATAACAATACTGGTGCATGGATGTGCACTATGAATTGTTATGTCCTCCCTCGCTTTACGCTTATGATTTATCATGTCGCACAAGTCAGCGGAAGGGAGTTTTGCCTTAAACCTATGTTGCATGCATCGCTGAGCTTTGCTTGCGGGTTCGTAAGGAGAGTTGACGCATCCAGACTTAGTTCACTATAGGGGCAACCCCCACACCTAAGTTCTGTGATGTCCTCGAAGATAGCCCCGTTGTATACGTATTGGGGCCTATCTTTTTGCTGTGGGCGCATAGGCCTTGGAGACTGGCCTTGGACGCATGCTTCTTGACAGCATGTCTGAGCCTCCTTGATATGGGCACATAGTATAGATCAAGTTAGCCTGGGCGCATAGCCTTGGGTACATGACCCTGGATGCCTAATCTGTCGAAGAAGAAGCTTCTGATTAGAGTTATGCACCCAAACACCCCCTTGGGCGTATGGCTTTGGGCGCATGCCTGGTGGAGCCGCGCTGTTTTCTTCCAACTTCGCCTCCTTCGTTTGTGAGCCTCGCTGGGTTTGCCCAGAGTGTCAAATACCACGATTCTTGGTATCGTAGTACTTTTCTCTTCCAAGCCTCGAGTGTCGAACACTCTGTTGTTGGTTGCACAGAAAAGAAGTCGCTGGGCTAGTAGAGCCCGGAATGGTGTGAGCCTTCTTCATTTAGATAGCTTCTGTGGCAGAGTCATGCGCCCACGTAACCGAGTCCACCAGTTGTATATCTGCTATGATACTAGCAGGATATGCATAGCGAGCCTTCAGAAGCCAAGTCTTGTGCGACTTGTTTGGCTTTGCTGATTTTGAGGGAGTAGAGCCATCCCTCGAGAGCATCTTTTGAACACTGCTGATCGAATTTACGATCAGCATCTTCTGAGTGATCCCCACTTTGTCGGTATCGAATTGCGTCACCACCTTCTCGTCAGAGAAAAAGGTAGCCTCCAACAGAGTCGCCATTTTTGTGGATACACACAAAAAGTAGAAGAAAACTCTGTCTTTTCTTTATTGGCGCAAGGCACCATAAATCGAGTACGCCAGAGAGATCCTGCGCTGAGGATCCACAAGTACAAAAAAGAATTCTGGAGAATGAGACGATGGAGATCGAGTGGCAGTTGCTCCTTTACTCCGTTGACACTCCGATTACAAAGTGGGAGAAAACCTAAGAAAATTGCTAACTCTCGGCTCACTGGCCAGAAGCTCAGCAATTTGGCTTTGAAAATGCTCTCCATTCTGTCCTTTGAAGAGGGATGAGATCCCCTTTTATAGTAGTTTCTGAGCTGGAATGATGTTATGTGCCCACATGAGGAAACACGCTAGTTTTCATGTAGGCATAGTCCTGCTTTGGGCGCGTGCAGGCTGTATAGTCGTGGGTTGATCGTGGTGCTGACGTGGCCGGATGCTTCGATGCACGATTGCTCATGGAGACTGACGTGGCCGTACGCTTCGGTACACATTTTGATCATGGCTTTGACTGAGTCAGGCTTGGGCGCATAGCCATGTCTTAGGCTGCTCCCTCTTTTTGGGGGAGCTTGTCTTGGGCGCATGAAGTTTCACTGGCTGGGCGCATAGAGCTTCACTGGCTGGGGGGCATAGAGCTTCATTGGCTGGACGCATAGTGCTTCACTTGCTGGGCGTATAGAGCTTCACTTGAAAATTTTTATGCTTCTACATGGGCACATAGACCGTGGATTCTGCCTTTGGACGCATGCTTCCCAGAGGTCTTGGCAGCATGCCTAAGCTTCCTTGATATGGGTGCATAGTATGGGTCAGTAGAGCTTGGGCGCATAGCCTTGGGCGCATGACCCTAGATGCATAATCTGTCGAAGACAGAAGTCTTTGGCCAGGGTTATGCGCCCACACCCTGTTGGGCGCATAGCTTTGGGCGCATGCTTGGTGAAGCAGCACTATTTTCTTTCAACTTTGCCTCCTTCGTTTGTGAGCCACGCTGAGTTTGCTCAGAATATCGAACACTTCAATTCTTGGTATCGTAGTTTTTCTTTGCCAAGTCTCGAGCGTTGAACCCTCTATTGTTGGTTGCACAAGAGAGAAATCGTTAGGCTAGTAGAGCCCGGAACAGTATGAGCCTTCTTCATTTGTGGAGCTCTTTGGCAGAGCCATGTGCCCACATGACAGAGTCCTTCGGATGTATATCTTCTATGACACTGGCAGGATATGCAACGCGAGCCTTCGGAAACCAAGTCTTGCGAGACTTATTTGGCTTCGCTAATTTGAAGGAGTAGAGCCGTCCCACGAGAGCATCTCTTTGAATGCCTGTTGATCGAACTTTACGATCAACATCTTTTGAGTGCTCCCCACTTTGTCGGTATCAGATTGCGTCACCACCTTCTCATCAGAGAAAAAGGTAGTCCCCAGCAGAGTTGCCATTTTTGTGGACACAAACAAAAAAGAAGAAGAAACGCTCTTTTCTTATTGGCGTAAGGCACCACAAATCGAGTATGCCTGAGAGATCCTGCGCTGAGGATCCCAGAGTACAAAAAGAATTTCGGGGATTGGGATGATGGAGATCGAGCGTTGACACTCCGATTACAAAAATGGGAGAAAACCTAAGAAAATTGCTAACTTTTGGCTTACTGGCAAGAAATGCAGCAATTTGGCTCTTGAAAATGCTCTCCGTTCTGTGCTTTGAAGAGGTATGAGACCCCTTTTTATAGTCATTTCTGTGTGGAATGATGTTATGCCCCCACATAAGAAAATAGACTGGTTCTCATGTGGGCGCATGGTTCTGCCTTTGGTGCATAGGCTGTAGGCTCATGCAGACTGCGTGATCGTGGGTTGATCGTGGTGTTGACGTGGTCGCATGCTTCGGTGCACGACTGTTCGTGGAGACTGACGTGGCTGTATTCTTCGGCTCACGATCGTGGGTTTGACCGAGTTAGGGGCTGTTCTTACTTGGGCGCATAGCCTGAAATCGGGCTATGTGCCCCCCTCTGGAGGAGCCTAAAGTGGGCACATGGGCGCATAGCTCACTCTGGTGACTTGGGCGCATACGACTTCACTGGTGACTTGGGCGCATATGACTTCTCTGGTGATTTGGACGCATATGAACTTTTTGGCTTGGGCGCATATGACTGCTTGGGCGCATTGTTGTCGAGTCTGCTGAAATTTTTATGCTTCTACAGTCATCTTTCAAGCAATTGTACCAACATAAGTGTGGTCACTAGAACCATTTCGGTAACATGCTTCCTACATAGCTTTTAATATCTATCATGTTTTAATGAATATCTAGATCTCAGTTGATATTCTTAATTGATTTGTCTTTAATTATGATCTTGAGAGAAGATGTTTATTTACATATAACTAGATATCGATATTTGTTCTTGTTACACTATACTTATTAGTGCACACTTATATTATACATTTTCTCTATAGTGCACTGTGAAAACTTTTTTGAAAAATAGTTTTTAGTATCTTGATCTTGATGAATTTTGTTTTTGGGTATTTGCTATATTATATTATTATTACCTAATTATTGTAGCACCTATGGATACATATTATTGATAAATCGTATACCTTATGTTACAACGGTTGAGATTTTCTATGTATGTCACGACCCGCACCGTAGAGTAAGGGCACGAGACGTGGGTACGTCCAGCCTACGCCGCAGTGTCGACGTTAGAACGCTGTCCTAGGTCAACATCTAACAATATAAAGGTACCTGTACAGTATATACTCTCCGAATGGAGGTGACATAGCAAATACAGTCTCAATCACAACTAAGGTAGAACAGGATAAAGATAGATAGATATATAAATATCGAGAACAGAAGAAATCACAGAGATACAATCCAGAAGTCTAAGTGTCTAAAATAAGTACATATCCCAAAATCTTAAAATCCATATACAGTAATCCATGAAAAATACGTAAGACATCCTAGTCTAAGGGAGTGTCATCCACTGCTAGTGGGTCCTGCTGCTAGTCCAAGTCCAAGCACTCATCTAGGGTCGTACCGTAATATGTAGGACAGAACACCTCAGCCTTGTCCTCTGTAATATTTCAACAGGTCCAGTCAGGACAGGATCGAGCACAGTACATCTCAACAAATCATAGCAGGTCGGGATATATAATCATGCTAGAGAGTAAGATACAAGAAACTGAAGGAATAACATGATAAAAGGAAGACTGTAAATAAATATATACAGTATATAGAGAACTATCAGTGACTCGTGATTCAGAGCAGAAGACGGTTATGTAAACGACACGATGTTGTATACGAGTAATCTACAGAGGTTTGTACACGAGTAATCTACTGGATTGATTACATAACCACTTCTACTCCCCCGCCCCAATCAATACACAAGGATCTAGCCAAGTTATGTTATTATACACGAAGAATGGTCGTACACGAAGATCATGTGAATATATGAATATACACGATTTCATACGATTTATACACGAATGTCACGAATACAAGGAGTACACGATGCTCACGATAAAGTACACGAACACGAATACCCGATGTATCCGCTAAGGGGATAACATCGCACGACAAGATCCATATAGTACTAATCCGTGTTTCCAACGTGTCAGCATCATGTAAAGTAATCTAAAGCAGGAAATATACTCCTAATGCAGGATATGAAATGATCAGAGAATGTACTCGCCTGTATACTAAGAATCTGAAGAATATCTACTGTCCGAGGAGTGGTATCTATCTCCTATAGAACAGTACAAGTCACTATGAGTCTAAAATGATAATAAGATGCAAGTCAATACATTCTACATGAATCTAGGTCAATCTAGACCAAAGTCAACTCTTGGTCAACTCTGGTCAACCCTAGAAGTCAAACTAGGTCAACCAAGTCAAACCTAAGTCAAACAAGTCTATACTAGTCTAACTAGTCTATTCTAGGTCTAACAAGGCTATACAAGTCCAATCTAGACTCTATACTGGCATTCAGGCCACCCATAGGCTAAGAGCCCTAATCTAGGCTATTAGGCATTACCATGCCTAACCCAACCATAACACACATATACACATGACAATATATATCTAATATAATACACACATAGATATATTTATATAATCTAGTATAGAAATACACATTAGCATATAGGTTACCTTTATGTATACCACACATACATATATATCTAATGGTACACACACACACACACACACACACATATATATATATATATATAATATATATATATATATATATATATATATATATATATATATATATATATACATAGAGAATAAGAAGAAGGGGATATGATGGTGTACATGTGTATGTGAATGAAGACATGAGTGTGTGTGTGTGAGATATGGCATGAGGGTGTATATGTGAGAGACATGATAGTGTAGTGATACATGACAGTTGTGTGTGCAAAAGGAATAGAAAATAGGGCATAGAAATCAGTAGAAAACATCATATCCTGGAAATCAGTAAACTAGGAAAAACTGTAATACATTGACAGTGAATAGGATTCCTGGAAAATAGTTTCCTACATATATATATATATATCTATATATATATATATATATATATATAATATATATATATATGAGGGTGTATATATATATATATATATATATATATTTATATATATATTTATATTATTATATATATAATATATTTTATATATACATAGAGAATAAGAAGAAGGGGATATGATGGTGTACATGTGTATGTGAATGAAGACATGAGTGTGTGTGTGAGATATGGCATGAGGGTGTATATGTGAGAGACATGATAGTGTAGTGATACATGACAGTTGTGTGTGCAAAAGGAATAGAAAATAGGGCATAGAAATCAGTAGCAAACATCATATCCTGGAAATCAGTAAACTAGGAAAAACTGTAATACATTGACAGTGAATAGGATTCCTGGAAAATAGTTTCCTACATAACTCAACTCAGTTGACAGTTCACAGGGAATGAAATAATCTCATGTTAAAGGAAATCAGTGAAGTATTAAGGTAAGAATAGTTCAGGTAATAGGAAAACAGGGAATGACAGTGTAAAATGAAATGAAAATCAGTTCAGCATATTAAGAGGATCAATTCTCAGTTTAACAGTTGACAGTTACATTTGAAATCAATTCAGTTAACTAAATACTCAATCCCACATTCAACAATAAAACAAACAATACAATGAATGGGGAAACTACAGCTCAATAGATCATTCCAATATCAGTTTCGAAAAGGAAAAGGAAATCAGTGGCATGGCAATAACCTGTGTGTAGTGATAACTGGAATTCTTCTCAGGTTATAGGCTATCAGTTGAATTACAGTTCATTAGGAATGGATTCACCTCAGGTATAGGAAATGAATCCAGTTCCCAGTCAAGAATTTCGATGCACAACACAAAGTCTAATATCCCATTCTAAAACAAAAGCCAATATCGAATGTAATATTAAGCTAAACATGAACAACAGTTATGTGGGAAACATTGGTAATTGAAACAATCAATTTAATAGGATTGAAATATTCAGGGAATGTAAAAAGGTAATGTGGTATCAGATATCAGTCGAACATGCCAACATCCATATTCAAATCCCCATTCCACAGCAAACAACCTAAACTAACATGTAAATCCAATCTATCATATATCATAAATCATGTTTAGGATCTAACTAGAAATTAAAAACATAAATTAAATCATTAAACCCAGAATTAAAACACAGAACAACCCACAGAACTGCGCACGCACAGTGCACTCCTCGTGCACACGTGATACTGTGTCCGACACGACATGAGAGGCCCTAAAACTTGACACACGTGGTGTCAGTCGATGCCTCATCGCGTGTGTCAAACATCTCGTGTCCACGTGGTGTGTGCTGTGCACAGGAGAGCCCGAGCAGCGGGGAAAGGAACTGCTCGTGCGCGCGTACTGCACCCGCGTGTTCCCGTGTCCACTGCGACTCGACATGATGCCAAAACCAACTCAGGACACCAGAAACCCATAAGCAACAATAAACCCTAACTTTTATTCAAAAACAATCCAAAAATCAAATCAAAATACCCTTTGGGGTATTTCATCAAACACATTCATGCGAGGACTGATACGTGTCCGATACGGACACGTATTGGACACGAAATCTAGGGATAGCTATACCTACAGTTAGGGTAGGCCTAGGGCTTCCTAAAAATGCAATCAAAACCTATTTTATGGAAGGGATTCGAAATTACCTATGGGTTTGCAATGGCTCAAAAAGCTCCAATATGAGTGGATCCTCAAGCCACCAAAACTCCTTCAAATTGTCCACACTCTAAAATTTCTCAACACAAACAGCAAGTAGAAGGAATTTAGAACCTATTGCAATTAGTTTGAGGGAAAAAGGAATTAAATAGGATTTTCTAGGAATTATTGAAGATGGAGCATACCACTTTTTTTTCCAACTTGAGAACTTTCTAAAGGAGGCTATCCCTAACTTTGAGGAGGCATTAAAAAGATGGGGAGGATTAGGGTTGGCCAGCCATGGGGAGTGTTGGGCTAAGTTAAGGTTCTACATGGTGTTGGGTTTTGGGCCTCTATGGGCTTAAGTCATTAATCATGACTTGTGAAACCACAAGCCATTCTCTAGCCAAATAAATTCCTATTCTCTCCAAATAAATTCTAATTGGTTGGATATCACTAACTTAGGTCAAGCTAGGGTTACATACTCTAACCAAGTAGTCATGACCTAGGTTAGCTTCTAGGACAGTCCTAAGTCACCCTGAGTCAAAGTCAATAATAGCACCAAATCAATTAAACTAAAAATCACTTAAAATTTTAATAATTATAATTAATACTAATAATTTCAAATAATTCCCAAAATTTTAAAAATGATCAAAATACCCTCAAGCTAGAAATATGGTAGTGACAAATCTATCCCCCTTAAAATAATTTCGTCCTCGAAATTAAAAGGGCGAAACCACTGATGAGAAGGATAGATAATCATACCTCACGGTGCAAACAGATATGGATATCGCTCGTGCATCTCATCCTCCCGCTCCTAGGTCGACTCTCCTAGAGAATGATGCCACTATACGACGCGAACTAAGGGTATCACCTGGTTTCTCAGCACCATCTCACGGCGATCCAGAATCTCCATAGGCTGCTCTGGATAACTGAGAGAAGGTCTAACCTCGATCTCCGAATGATCAAGCACATGGCTAGGGTCCGCCACGTACCATCTCAACTGTGATACGTGGAATACGTTGTGAACTCCCACTAGTGCAGGTGGCAAGTCCAGCCTCTATGCCACATCAACGACTCTCCCGCTGATAACGAAAGGGCCGACGAAGCGCGGGCTAAGCTTCCTACCTCCACCAAAATATATCGTACCACGAGTCGGAGATATCCGCAGAAAAACCATGTCTCCAACCTAATCACAAGCAAGGTCTCAAGTTACTAAAAATTAAACACGATCAATCTAAAAAAATACAACCTACTTCTGATCCTATCCCTAAAACTGTACCTCAAACTCCAACGGCCTCCGGTGGCTATCGTCCAAGTGCCGATGTCTGTCCTGTACCATATGAATCTGTCCCTGATAAGCTTTACCTTCTCGGCTGCGTCAACAACCATCTTTGGTCCCAATAAAGCTCGCTCTCCAAGATCATCCCAAGATAAGGGTGTACGACACTATGCTCGTACAGAGCCTCAAAAGGTAACATCTCATTGCAGGCCTGATAACTATTGTTGTAAGCAAACTCCACCAAATATAGATGATCCTCCCAGGAACCTCCAAAATCCAGGACGTACGTCTGCAACATATCCTCGAGTGTCTGAATAGTCCTCTCTGACTGTCCGTCTGGGGGTGGTATGCAGTACTAAACTTGAGCTGAGTGCCCAAACTAGTCTGCAGACTTCTTCAGAAATGGAAAGTAAAGCGACTATCCCGATCTGAGATAATGTTGACGGGAACTCCGTGAATCCTGACTATCTCGCATGTACAACTTCGCAAGCTCTCTATAGACGTACCCACCTTGAATGGCAAGAAGTAGGCCGATTTGGTCAACCTGTCAATGATGACCCAAATCGCGTCTTTCCCTTCTGGTGTACGCGGCAATCCAGATACGAAATCTATGGTGATATGTTTCTACTTTTACTCTGGAATAGACAACAGTTGCAATAATCCTCCGGGCCTCTGTCTCTGCCTTGACCTGCTGACAGACCAAGCATCTAGCTACGAAGCGAGCTACCTTCCGCTTCATTCCGTACCACCAGACATGCTCTCACAGATCCATGTACATCTTGTTGTACCAGGATGTATAGAGTACTCGATCTGTGAGCCTCCTGCATGATCTGCTCCTTGACCTCCCCGTTAGGCACACATAACCTGGAACCGTCCCTCAAGGCACCATCCTCTGCAAGTGAAAACTCGCCATCCACCAACCCTGCACGAACCTGCTCTCGGATACACCGCAGAGCCACATCCTCCAACTACGTCGCCTTGATCCTCTCCATCAAGTCCGACTGTATCTGAAGGCCCCATAACTGCATCTGCACTCCGGGCACAATCACCTCAATCCCAAGGCTCTCCAAGTCTGCAAGCAAGTGCCGATCCATAGTCAAACACATGGCTGTCGGATACCTACTCAAGGCATCGACAACCACGTTGGCCTTATCCGGGTGATACTGAAGTGAGATGTCAAAGTCCTTCTTCAACTCTATCCATCTGCGCTGCCTCATGTTGATCTCTTTCTGTGTAAACATATACTTCAAGCTCTTATGATCTGTGAAAATCTCCACCCTCTCGCCATACAGATAGTGCTTCCACAACTTCAGAGCAAAAACCACCACTGCCAACTCCAGGTCATAGGTAGGGTAGTTCTTCTCATGGGGACGTAATTGCCTGGAAGCATAGGCAATCACCTTCCCATGCTGCTGCAAGACACAACCCAGCCCCTTCCCTGAAGCGTCACTATAGATAGTGAATCCACCTGAACCTGAAGGCAATGTCAGAATCGGAGCTGTCGTAAGCCGCTTCTTCAACTCATCAAAAGCTGTCTGACACTCCTCTGACCAAACTTGCTCAGCATCCTTCCGGGTCAACCGAGTCAACGGCTCTGCAACCGGGAAAAAATCCTGCACAAATCTTCTATAATATCCTGCCAGCCCCAGGAAACTCCTGATTTCTGCCACCGAACGTGCGGTGCTACCCAAGCCTCAACTGCTGTGATCTTCGGGTCCACTGAGATACCATCTCCAGTCACCACATGACCCAAGAAGTCAACCCTGTCTAGGAAGAACTCGTACTTCGAGAGCTTGCCATACAATCTCTCCCTCCTAAGTGTCTCCAGAACCACTCTCAAGTGCTCATCCTCTATCTTGGAATACACCAGGATATCATCAATTTATACCACCACGAACTTATCCAAGTGCTGGTGGAACACTTGTTCATTAGGTTCATAAACACTGCTGGTGCATTGGTCAGCCCAAACGGCATAACCAAAAACTCAAACTACCCATACCGCGTCCTGAAAGCGGTCTTAGGAATATCCTCCCGCTTCACCTTCACCTGGTGATAACCTGACCTCAAATCAATCTTGGAGAACACCCGAGCTCCGCTCAACTGATCAAAGAGATCAATCTACGGCAGTGGGTATCTGTTCTTGACCGTCAGGTTGTTGAGTGCCCTGTAGTCGATACACATCCGTACCGACCCATCCTTCTTGGGTACATAGAGTACCGGTGCACCCCAAGGTGAAAACTCGATCGGATGAAGCCCTTGTCCTGTAGCTCATCCATCTGCTTCTTCAGCTCCACCAATTCACTGTTGTTCACTAGATAAACATGCTGAGAAATCGGTTCCACGTCGGAAACCAAGTCTATCGAGAACTCTACATCCCTGTCCGGTGGAAGCCCTGGCAACTCCTCTGGAAATACGTCTATAAACTCTGTGATCAAGGGATGTGGAGCCACCTGCGCCTCAACTGAAGCTCCACAGAAGACGACACTGTCCTGCTCTGCTTGCCGTCGGGTGTACTCAAACTCTGGCTCTCCTGGCGCCCGAAACAAAACTCTACCCCCTCGACAATAGATGCGGGCGTGATGTCTACTCAACCAGTCCATACCTAATACTATATTATAGTTCGATAATGGCATGACGAGCAAACTCACCCCCAATACTCGGCCTCCTAATACGACGCTCTGCCATCTGCAAATATCAATCACGAGGATGACCCATCCTCGGTCGTGATCTTACAGGTCCTAGGCAATTGTTCAGAAACCAGACTGTGTCTAATAGCATACGATACTGACACAAAGCTGTGGGAAGCCCAGAATCAAAGAGTGCAAAAGCTGGAGTGGAGTCTAGAAGAACCGAACCTGCTATCAATTCTCCTATGGCCTCTGCATCCTCAGCCGCCATGGCAAAAGCTCGCCCCTGCTGTCCACCTCATGCCTGCTGCTGGTGCAGGTGAAACCTCTGTTGTTTGGTCTGCAGTGGCCCCTTCAGCTGACCTGCTGGAGCCTTGGCTGCCCCAACTCCTTCTGTTACTGGACGTATCATCGCAACTGGACACTCTCGCATCTGATGGTCCGCCGAACCATACATCAAGCATCTACCGAGTCTCTTCCTGCACTCGTCCCAATCATGCCCAGGCTTCTTACAAAAGGTACAACCGATAGCCTGCTGCCTGGGTGCCTGTTGCCATCTCTGCTGCTGATACTGCACCTGCTGAAGAGGTGCCCTGCCCTGCTGCTGATACTGCTGAAGTGGCCTGCGGCTACTGCTGCTGGAAGTGAGGCCTCTTGGCCTGCCCCTGACTGCTACTACCACCCTGGAAGTCACGACCCCTCTTCTGCTTTAACCCTAGGTCATCTTCCGCTGCCATAGCCCCCAAAATATCTCTGCAAAAGTAGCATTACGGTCGCTCTTAGTTAGTGACCGAACCTCTCTAATCAAGCCTCGGCAAAACTTCCTCACCTTCGTCTTCTCAGTCATGTCATCTATGAAATGGGCCAATCTACAAAACTCTCCAGCATACTCAGCTACAGTCTGGTTCCTCTGAACCAGACCCTCAATCTGTGCCTCGATACCTTCCAAGGCCACATCAGGAAAGAATTGCTCCTTAAACAGCTCCTTGAACTGGGCCCAAGTCTGGCCCTCAACTCATACCCTGGGATCTGTCTGATACCACGCACGGGCTAAGTCCTGCATCTGGCTGCCCCCCGTCTCGATCTGGTATCTCCGCCAGCCTGAATATCTTCTCAATATGCTTTATCCAGTCGTCTGCATAATGGATACCCTATGTGCCGAAGAACTCTCTGGGATGCATCTTCTGAAAGTTCTGTATGTCCTTCTTCCTCCGACGGGGGCAGCTGGGTCCCCTGAGCAGTAAACAACTCTACAGTAGTGCGAACCAGCTGGTGCACCTCGTCTATCCCCTGGCAGAAATTGGTAGTCGCCTCTGCTGTTGGTGGTGGGACTCCAGAATCCTCTCCACGAAGGAGAAGAGATGTGCAACATCTACCATCCCCGCAGGCGGAGGCTGCTGTGGTGGAAGGATCTCAGGAATCACAATGCTCGGCCTCCTGACTGGTGCAGGTGCTCCTCCAAAAGCTGCAGAAACACCGACTCCTGAGGGCTGCACTGGCCCTGTGGCACGGGGAGCTGCTGCTGAGGTCGTTAGGTGCTAGACCCCTCTCCAGTATCTCCCGGTCCAGGGCGATGCGATCTCGTCTCAACTATCCTGGAGACACAGATCAAATAAGAAACAATTACTGAGAATGAGTCGAAATATCAAAGGAGGACAGTTTAAAATTCAAAGGAAGGCAATAAGCAGCAAATGTAGATATACAGAATCTGATAAGGAGTTTTTTCTAGTGTGATTGAGTACCTTCAAAAAATAATACTAATTCCTACTGCAGGCTGCAGCGATATTCTAGTTCGAATACCACTACATTTCCAACCTAGACCTGTATGGGCCACCACAAAAAACGTGTCACGACCCGCATCCTAGAGTAAGGGTACGAGACGTGGGTACGTCCAGCCTACTCCGCAGTGTCGGCAGTAGAACGCTGTCCTAGGTCAACATCTAACAATATAAAGGTACCTATACAGTATATACTCTCCGAATGGAGGTGACATAGCAATACAGTCTCAATCACAACTAAGGTAGAACAGGATAAAGATAGATAGATAGATAAATATCCAGAACAGAAGAAATCACAGAGATACAATCCAGAAGTCTAAGTGTCTAAAATAAGTACATATCCCAAAATCTCAAAATCCATATACAGTAATCTATAAAAAGTAAGACATCCTAGTCTAAGGGAGTGTCATCCACTGCTAGTGGGTCCTGCTGCTGGTCCAAGTCCAAGCACTCATCTAGGGTCGTACCGTAATATATAGGGCAGAATGCTTCAGCCTCGTCCTCTGTAATATTTTAACAGGTCCTGTCAGGACAGGAGCGAGCACGGTACATCTCAACAAATCATAGCAGGTCAGGATATATGATCATGCTAGAGAGAAAGATACAAGAAACTGAAAGAATAACATGATAAAAAAGAAGAATGTAAATAAATAGATACAGTATATAGAGAACTATCAGTGACTAGTGATTCAGAGCACAAGACGGTTATGTAAACGACACGATATTGTACATGAGTAATCTACAGAGGTTTGTGCACGAGTAATCTACTGGATTGATTACATAACCACTTCTACTCCCCTGCCCCAATCAATACACAAGGATCTAGCCAAGTTATGTTATTATACACGAAGAATGGTCGTACACGAAGATCATGTGAATACATGAATATACACGATTTCACACGATTTGTACACGAATGTCACGAATATAAGAAGTACACGATGCTCACGATAAAGTACACGAATACCCGATGTATCCGCTAAGGGAATAACATCGCACGACAAGATCCATATAGTACTAATCCGTGTTTCCAACGTGTCAGCATCATGTAAAGTAATCTAAAGCAGGAATATACTGCTAATACAGGATATGAAAAGATCAGAGAATGTACTCGTCTGTATCCTGAGAATCTGAAGAATATCTACTGTCCGAGGAGTGGTGTCTGTCTCCTATAGAACAGTACAAGTCACTATGAGTCTAAAACGATAATAAGATGCAAGTCAATGCATTCTACATGAATCTAGGTCAATCTAGACCAAAGTCAACTCTTGGTCAACTCTAGTCAACCCTAGAAGTCAAACTAGGTCAATCAAGTCAAACCTAAGTCAAACAAGTCTATACTAGTCTAACTAGTCTATTCTAGGTCTAACAAGGCTTTACAAGTCCAATCTAGACTCTATACTAGCATTCAGGCCACCCATAGGCTAAGAGCCCTAATCTAGGCTATTAGGCATTACCATGCCTAACCCAACCATAACACACATATACACATGACAATAATATATCTAATATAACACACATAGATATATTATATAATCTAATATAGAAATACGCATTAGCATATAGGTTACCTTTATGTATACCACACATACATATATATCTAAATATATAATAGTACACACATATATATATAATATATATATAATATATTATATATATATATATATATATATATATATATATATATATACATAGAGAATAAGGAGAAGGGGATATGATGGTATACATGTGTATGTGAATGAAGACATGAGTGTGTGTGTAAGATATGGCATGAGGGTGTATATGTGAGAGACATGATAGTGTAGTGATACATGACAGTTATGTGTGCAAAAGGAATAGATAACAGGGCATAGAAATTAGAAGCTAACATCATATCCTGGAAATCAGTAAACTAGGAAAAACTGTAATACATTGACAGTAAATAGGATTCCTGGAAAACAGTTTCCTACATAACTCAACACAGTTGACAGTTCACAGGGAATGAATTAATCTCAGGTTAAAGGAAATCAGTGAAGTATTAAGGGGAGAATAGTTCAGGTAATAAGAAAACCGGGAATGATAGTGTAAAATGAAATGGAAATCAGTTCAGGATATTAAGAGGATCAATTCTCAGTTTAACAGTTGACAGTTACATTTGAAATCAATTCAGTTAACTAAATACTCAATCCCACATTCAACAATAAAACAACAATACAATATGGGGAAATTACAGCTCAATAGATCATTCCAATATTAGTTTCGAAAGGGAAAA
>JANAVB010009198.1:4395652-4540652 GCA_029216955.1 Iris pallida | reverse complement strand
AACAGGACCATATTATTTTTTTGGTCCTGTATGCGAAGTTTGGTCCAATTCTGAGACAGTTTAATCGTACGTCGTTTTGCGGGTCCCACGGTCCGACTCAACGGGCGATTTTGTGTACGGCCCGCCGAAATCCAAATATAGACATACGGTTGGG
Organism: Iris pallida; assembly: GCA_029216955.1. Classification (NCBI taxonomy): domain Eukaryota; kingdom Viridiplantae; phylum Streptophyta; class Magnoliopsida; order Asparagales; family Iridaceae; genus Iris; species Iris pallida. The sequence goes on along the minus strand of JANAVB010009198.1, from coordinate 4,540,498 downwards.
TTCGTATCAGAAAACCGGATCCGTAGACATATAGTTTGACGACTTTAGAGACCATTAGCGAGTCTAACGACGGATATCGTTTTTTGCCCAAAATTTTCGTTTTGCCCCTGTGTCCAGAATTGATCTTAAGGACAGGCAATCCTAGCTAATTTGACTATTCTGAGAACGTTGGTACTGTTTATTTCAGCATCTGGAGGCTTCTGCATGTGTTGACTGATTGTGGCTCATTGAGTGGTATAGTATTATTGGTTTCTCCAGCTAAGGACCTCAGGCAAGTACACTTTCTGATTGCTTTTCGATTCATAGTAGTCTTTTCATTTCATGTCTATACATATATCTTGCTGTTTGTTGACACGCTCGTCACACAGATTAGTCGGGAGGGAAAAATATATTAGTAGACATGTGGACTACCCAGAACTATTCCATGATGTCTATTCGTGAATAATAGCATCTGCATACGACACGTAAAGATGCCGGATTTACCCCCTAGCCGTTCACATGTCGAAACAGATATTTCATACCACCTAGATAGATGTCTTTTATTAGTTTTTCCTTATTTTTTTAGCTATCGTGCTATGTCATCAGTTATCTACCAGTTTTTATCTCTCATATGTTATTTTCATGTCTTGTTAATTCTATTATGTTTTTGCATTATCGTCGATTTGTGTACTTGTTCCATTTCTGACTGGAAACCAACATTTTTCAGGTTTAGCCGCGATCACTTTTAGCACTGGAAAGACATGGGTATGCTGAGGCCGACCTAGATAGTGGAACTAGTTGTCATTTTCATTAATTATAAAATCTTGTATTTTCTTTAATTATAAATGTTGTAATAAATTTAGAAATGTGAATGAGCAGCAAATGTTATATTTTGAGCATTTATTTCTTGCGGGCTTGACAGCTTTCTACCGCCGACTCTGCGGCATAGGCTGGCTTGGACACGTCTCGTATCCGAAAAGCGGGTGCGGGTCGTGATAAGTTTTTGTGGTGGCCCACGCAGGTCAGTTTTTGCAAAAGATTGCAAACTCGTGATGGTACGTTAATCGTACTATTGCGAGCCTGCGCTCAGGAAATGCTCATTCACAACTAGGATTAAAATAATTTAAGAGAATGACTAGGACTAGGAGTCCCTTGTTCAAATTGACCGTTGGGTAGTTAAGGTTATTAGATAGGCCATGCAATTTAGATATCTTGCTAGATCCCTATAGGTACACTATTACTTTTGATATGACAGTGTGATCCGAAGTGGATATACCATTCACTTGGTAAGTTAGGCTTCCATAGAATTAAGGCCTTGATCTTGATGAATTGTTTAATTTTTTTTTTTTGCTTTGTTAGATATAAATCTTACATCACAAGATAGAATTGTCTATTTTAAATTCCCTTTTGCTGTAAGGAGTTAGTTTATAATTTCTGATTCTGTTATTCCTATATGAATTCCGAGTTGGATTTGATTCAAAGATTTTTCCTCAACTATTTGGAATATATTTGAGATAAATGTTAGGATGTCCTTATTTTCCTTGTCGTCAGTTAATTCCCCCGGTCAACCTTTTACTTTAAGGATTGAGACTTACAGGCAGGTGTTTACGCTTTCTACCATAGTCAACTAAGTCGAATCCCTAGCAGCTCTTTGACTTTATTAGGAATATAGTTAGAGTAATTAAACGACTGCGATGACTAGACAGCAGCGCACTGTCGCCAATTACCTGAGAGCGGAGAGTGTGGGTTCACTGCAGCCAGCAGCGCACTGGCGAGGCACAACCCATAGAATTGAAATCCTTTCGAAGAGTTATAGGTTATGGATCATTGCTAAAACTATGTCCTAGTTGACCTCTTTTGATCTTAAGATACCCTTGTGTCAATGTAAGGTAGAGTACCTGATAGCCTACCACAATTGAATCATGGAACCAAGGATTTGCAACAACCAGAGTATACGGGCGAGGCATAATTTTCGGTAAAATAATTTCAGACGTGATTACAAGTTTAGGATATTATAGAGGATAGGAAAGTGCCATGTATGCCCTCTAAGATCCAAGGCCAATACTAGTAGAAGTTGAGTAGCATGTCTTCCAACCTAGCATTTCATGGTCCCTGTGGTCTATTGACGAGGAACTTGACTGACACTAATATGTTTACTTAGAAAATAGAACCCAAAAGTCCATAACCCATTAGTCGACCAAGACCCTATGGATAGTAGATAGTAGAATGCCTATAAATAAGGACACCAGGAAAGGCTTTGATTCTCTCAAAACTCGAACTACTTTTTCCTCCTTTCAAAAATCTCGCATATCTATATTTTGACTCTCTTGACCAATGCTGCTAATACGGCCTAGTTTTTGCAAGCTTACTCTTTTATCGAGCTTGATTCGAGACATATGTTTATTGGGGACGCCCGCTAACATATTGTCCAATCAGAATCATTGTATTACGGTCTGATCAACCATGATGCAATTGGTTCGCTCTTCATCTAATTTTCTTACGTGGAGTGAGATGTAGATGTCTTTAGGATCTCATCCGTGACTGCTTTGATAATTCCTCTTGAATTATACACTCGCCTTTGAACCACGTAATTGTATTCGATGACATATCTCTTGAACTCTTTATTGTTTTTGTCTTTCACCGATTGGAAAGACGAAAGCTCGTAATTAGTAGATAGATACCGAGTATCCCCATGGCTATGATAGTTGTATACGCAAGTATAGCTATCCATAGCCAGCCAGTGACTGGAACCTTGCCTTGAGTTACTCGTCCTCCCTTTAACAATAAACCTACTATCTTGATCTTCTAGTCATTGGAGTACGAGAATGATTAGGATCTTTCCCCTTGACCAAATGCCAACCTAGGAGACTACATATTCTCTAGAGACCGAATGTTGTGAGCCTTTAATCATTTGTTTGAAGCTTGCTTCAACTAGAACCCTTGTAACAATAGTCTGACAGGTTTGACCCCAATGGAAATTCACGACTCAGTTGTTAGAAATCTTTTCATATGATGTGCTTTAGAGTTGGTTACCCCGTCGACAACTCATGTATACTGTGGACGAGTAGGTCATTCTATTTTATCGACCATGTGTTATTGCACACGCACTCAATTTCTAATTTTCGAGGAACGACCCTTGACTTGACTTATATCTACCGTATCCCGATACGTCGTGCCTTATTCTCTATTCCTAAAACTCTGTCCTAGCTTCTAAGGTAGAAAGACTGTAAGCCCTAAAATTTTGGAATATATGAAGATTACTGATTGATAGGAATAATTCCCATTAGGGTGATAATTAGTGCCCCATGGACTCCCACTTTCCATTTAGATCATTTTGTGTCCCCGGCCGTGTCATTAATATTCGGAGCACGAGACCAGCTGTTATCTTCCAACAAACTTCATATACAAGATCTAGACGAGTCCACCTTCATCTAGGTATATCATGTCCCACTCAGACACGTTCCCTTGTACTTTATTTTTGTGGTACGACTTTCAGGTCTAAAAGGGCTAGTTATGCCCCTTAGCATAATACCGGTATACTTTTCGACTTCCATTAGAGCCTTAACTTTGACTTAATTCCTTCAACCTAATATGTAGTGGTGATCTACTCGAAGCCCACTTTGCACACGCCACTAGTGTGCCACTTGATAGAGGGCGCTTGTGCTACTTAAACACAAAAGTCACCGAAGGCACATTGTGGACTTTAGAAACTTAGTTAATCAACCTGACTAGCAACTAGCTCAACCACTTGGGTTGAAACCTAGTCTATGTTACCCTAACCTAGTAGTAAAAGTTTTTATCATTGGGGTCTTGTCCAGTCGATATAGATGGTGATCCAAGGTTCACCCAACCAACGATTGATATCCAATCAGGAAGCCTTTTAAGACTCAGTAAAGCCCATCCAGGCATACCACCATATTCGGACCAGAAAACCATACTATTTGAACTAGATCCTTACACCTATTATGTATTCTCCACCTTTTAGAATGTGAAGTCATTCGTAAACCTTATTCCATCTACCTGGAAGTCGCGATATGATCTTGTATTGCATTTATATTCTTTGCCCATGTGTTTAAATAACCACGGACAAGAGCACAATCTGGATTTCTCAAATTATGTTCTATTATGGAACCTTGTTAGGATCTCGAGAACGAAACTCCTATATTGCACGGATTGTTAGCCCCTCTAAGAAGCGAAGGATTTTTGATTTAGCAAGTGACTGGACTAGAGTAGCCCATCTAGCAAATAAGTTAATGGTTCGTAAATGTAATGACCTACTCCGCCCTAGCGGAACGTCGATTCAAACGGCAAGTGCAACGACTCAAACGAGCCGTCGACCCGAAGCGTTGGCATCGACCTAAAGAAGAATCGATGTAAGGCTTACATTTGCCCGTCAAGATGAATCCAGACTTAGACTTTCAAAGGTGCCCTCGGAGTGTCGCTCGACCGATGTGAACATCGCTAAGGTGGGTGGCTCCGATGAATCCATCTTTGCTTAGCCTAGACACATAACAATACGAACACTACTGCTAGAATCGCTAGGCGATAACGCTGCGCATGCTAATAAACGACTCAACGCACCTAGCTAAGGAAATAATCCTATCTTGTATGCTCGTATAGAATATGGAAAAGAACATAGAAAAATATGAGAACCCTCGTACCGTGCTCTACGCTCGTGCTAAGGCACAAGCTTCCATTCAACAATGAAACAATGAATGGATTACAACAATGAAATGGAAAGACTATCAACATAGTCGTTCTGAGTACAGTATAGCAACATTGAAAGATTATGGGACCGATGGGTTGCTAAGGCGACTCCCGCACTGGGAGTTGCGTAATGTATGAATGAATGAATCAATGAATGAATGAATGAATGAATATGTGAATGAATCAACGAATGAACGAACAAGTGAAAGAAAGAAAGATAGAAAGAAAGAATGAATGAATGAAAGATAAGATGAAAAGAATGGTTAGCGACAGGTATGACGGGCACGTGCAACGGGGCTCGCTACCCGCGCTGCACGGACGCCAACCTGGTCGATAATACATTAAGGCTAAGGGTTAGCCTACGGCGCAGAGACAACCGTTAAGTTAAAATGACAAATAAAACCAAATGGTCGTGGATACCTCCATCGTATACGGGGGAGAGGCAAAATAAGGGTATTTCCAGCGACAATGTCAAAGTGTGAAGGACGTGCAGGTCCGGGTGGAAATCAAAATATGGCTTACGGGCTGCCTGAGTGCGGACTTGGCCACCAGGGGACGTAAGGCCGGGTATTTCAAAAGACTATCAGGGTATACCAAGCCGCACGCCATGATAGGTGAGGAAATTACCAAGGGGAAGACATGTCCAAATTAGCTTGTGATGCCAGCGACCGATACATATAGATTAAGTGGGCTTTGCTGGAGGCAATCCACGTGCAAGTCCTTGCATTGAAATCAAAGTAGTCTAAGTTAATCTGAACAATGCACCTTCCGAACAGGCTTGAATATAACACACAAAATGATCAAGAGTACTTCGAGAAAACGAGTTAGAAAATGTGCCTACGACGTGCTAGAACCCGAGGCAGGGACACGCCCTTGATATTGAAAGTTCACATGAATCACGTTAAGTTATTTCCTATGAATTGTTGACTAACTTGGTTTACTTTGGACAAGAAAGGCCGGACAGTAAGTATGGGTAAGTCATGCATGTATTTACCATGCAACACATTGAATTTGGCAACACGAGATAGGTTATGAAATATTCATGAAACTGATCCTAAGGCAAGATTAGAAAGACAATAAATGATAGACGGTGCACAAAAGTAAATGGAACGTGTTTGGTAATGATAGCATTATGGGCGAGCGAGCCTCCCCACCAGTGTATAATAATGTACTGATAACCCCACAGTCTGCTTGCAGGATGCAGTAGACGCCGGCGGGTGTGAATCTTCCATCGAACATGTTAAGGCGCGGAGCCAACATCCGGAGCCCTGGGACGTTGCAAGAAGCTGAAGCACCTATACAGGACATAATGTATCGGAACATCGCCATGAATTATTCCATGTTGTAAGCCACTTGGCACGCCTTTTATGTTTCAGAGAGAGAGCATGAGCGATTTGTAATATCGGCCTAGCGCCGCTTGTAAACTTCTTGAATATCAATAAAGAATTTGAATTTGCTTCAACTTGTGTTCATTTACTTTCCGTTGCAAATGGGGACACTCTGTGCGACTCTGTGGCCTAGCTCAAATCGGCTGTTTCTAGACTTGGCCTTGCACGGGCGCAACCTAGGCCTTTGCGGCATCACGCCTTAGCGAGGACGATCTCTCCTACGGGAGCGGGGCGTGACAGATTGGTATCAGAGCACGGCTTTACGTCCTTGGACTTCACGTCGATTTCTCAGTTTTGAAAGCTCGTCGTTGGAAAAAGAAGTGTACGCTCTCTCTCGTTGTGCCTTGGGATGTTCCATACAATAAGTCTAAATATTTTCAAAAGCTCGTACAAGTACTCGGTTGAACAGGATCGATAGGCGAAGGCCTTTATGCCGAACGGTGTCAACTTGTCTTGAATGAAAACACGTGCTAAAGTTATCATGTTGCGTGCTTGCCTAACTAGTCCTACGATGACCCTAGCAATTGAGCGTGCAAACTCAGAATATAGTCCGCACGATATGGTTATGCGGCACAACTTAGTCCACGTGTCGCGCACCTCGACTCCTGGTGCAATCGAGTCGCGAGCGATATCAAGTACCGCACGGTCGGGAACAAAGATACACTTAGAGTGTATATCGATAGGAACGCTATCAAACTAACGCTTAGGCGTACACGGAAGATTTATTGGGTTTTGAGGATTAGTGCGAGCGACTTAGTACGTCGAGGCGACGTGAGCGATTACGCTAGATATTCGTCGAATGAATCTGAAGGATGTCTTAGCGCATGATGCAAATGTGATTGTGGATTAAATAGGATGGCTTGAACCCGAGTGGTGTATGTGATAGTTTCGGAGAAGAATAAGAATGAATATCGACGACTAGATCTTATGGCTCGAATCCGAGTGGTGTACGGATGTTCTTGGAAAATCATTCGAGCAAAAATTGAGGATTACGAAACACAACGAGTACGTCGGCGAGGCTATGCGATCGCGCAAAGCCTTAGAATGCGTCACGCTTAGTTGGTCGTGACTTCGAATGTCCCGAACGAGATGTCGTTCGGACAACTTGTCAATGGGTAACGCAAGTTAGAAAACGATTCGGAACGATGAATAAAAATGAATGGTCTTGATCGAGGAAAACTTAGAGGATCACGCGCACAATTTTGGATTGATTCAATAAATTGTGACTTGAGTTTGGACAACGATCTTGAAACTAGCTTGAGGAATAGCGATCAAACTTGATCTTGAATATCGAGGAAATTATGGAATATCCAACTCGGACAACAACATTAACGCATGACTCAAAATCGGTTGCAAAGGAAGATTGTCAGGTTACGCATATCGTCGATGGTATTGAGGCGTGTCAAAGATCGATATACGATAACTCGGGGGTACTCTGACTCGGCGAATGACGATCGTGCAAATGTCATTGTCCCGTTGGATGCTATACTTGGGATGTTAAAAATGTGTCGAGAAAAAGATAGATTTTGCTCGAGGATTTTCTAGTTGGATGTATGACGGTCAGACTATCGAATTGATTTGGCTTGGATGAAAATATGAATACTTGGATTTGCTTTGTTGACAACCATAACGTTGACGTTCTTGTCTTATGCGAATGCAACTCCAACCTCGTACATACGTCGCATCGAATTATGACGATCACTCCGCGTGAGCGCTGATATGGTGATTCATACAGCGGAAGTGATTGAACTTGGATGGCGTGGCAATCTGATTGCTTCGACTTGTGGTTTGACGCGAAGGTGGACTCGAGAATGAATTTGTGTTCTTGAAGAATTGAACTTGAGGATTGAGTAGGTCCAATCCGCGTATCGAGAATGGGTTAGTCTAAAACTCAAACAAGAGTTATGCCCCGATGAGAATAATTATTCCGCAGGAGCGTTGCATGGTGATTCATGAACCGCCGTGGATAATTGAACTCGCGTGAGATTGGAGCACAATGTATTGTCGAGCTGGATGACCTCGTGATCGAATAGATGAATTGGTTAGAATTGGTGATGGAACGGAATTGAATATGTGCAACGTAAGTCTTGATGCGAATTAGGTGATCATGCTCGATGTTTAGAAATTTGAGTGAAACGAACTTCGGTAGAAACTTCCGTACAAGCGAACAAATGGTTTGACCATAGGATTTGGGGAGAGCGTCGTGCAACGACCTTGCACGAGGAGCCACGAACTTGACTTGTAACTATGATCTTGTGAGCTGACCTAGCGGATGGGCGGACGACCCTATGCCGAATGATTGAACCTGTGCGATTGACACTAGAGTATCGTCTGGATGGACGATAGACTTGGGACAGCAAGACTTAGAGTAGGATGGGGAATAGGAAGTGTGCGTGAACGACAACGAGATTGGCCCCAAATGAAGTGAATGATAGGAATGGATGATGCGCTAGTAAAGTTGGGATAACAAGTTGAATTACTAATAGGAAGACGAACTCAATGATAGTACAATACTTGGTCTCGAATCGGACGAAAATAACATAGACTTGGTCGACCCCGCTAAGAAGAAATCATACTGATTTCGTGGATAAGAACGCTTGAGAAACGAATCGGGTTACCTCGATAACCGAGATAAATGATAGTGAGATGCACACGAGTTCGGTTTTAAATCGAAGTTAGCAAAACGACCGGCAAATCGAAACTATCATGAGTAGCTTGTCCGACTTCGCTAATCGCTAAGCTTGGTTGAAATATACGTATTCGGGAGACGCCTTAGATACGTGCACGATCCAAACTCAACGATATGATGAACTCGAATGCAGCTGCAAGTGGGTGTTACGATGCGCATGAACGAATAAGTGAGTTTGCCTCAGCCTACGACTCTCGAGTTTGATAAATAACAACGCACCTCGTACGACCATTTCAGTCCCATGATACGTCAAAATAGCAACCAAGTCGAAGAAATGCTTGAATTGAATAAGTACCATCAACTCTAAAATGAATGAAAAGTTATTCAATAAAATTGACCAAAATGTATACAGACACGGAACTTGGAAAGGTATCGAGTATAGTTCGATGCCATCGAATGATAAGGCCAGTCGATAGGAATTGTCTATGATATGCACACGACATGAGTTAGGGAACGGTAGGATGACCTACCCTCAGGAAGTCTCGAGAACGAGACTTGTTTTTAGTGGTGTATTATGTAATGACCCGCTCCGCCCTAGCGGAACGCCGATTCAAACGGCAAGTGCAACGACTCAAACGAGCCGTCGACCCGAAGAGTTGGCATCGACCTAAAGAAGAATCGATACAAGGCTTACATTGGCCCGTCAAGAGGAATCCAGACTTAAGACTTTCAAAGGCGCACTCGAAGTGTCGTTCGGCCGATGTGAACATCGTTAAGGTGGGTGGCTCCGATGAACTCGTCTTTGCTTAGCCTAGACACATAACAATACGGACACTATTGCTAGAATCGCTAGGCGATAACGCTGCGCATGCTAATAAACGACTCAACGCACCTAGCTAAGGGAATAATCCCATCTTGTATGCTCGTATAGAATATGGAAAAGAACATGAAAAAATATGAGAACCCTCGTACCGTACTCCACGCTCGTGCTAAGGCACAAGCTTGCGTTCAACAATGAAACAATGAATGGATTACAACAATAAAACGAGAAGACTATCAACATAGTCATTCTGAGTAGAGTATAGCAATATTAAAAGATTATGGGACCGATGGGTCGCCAAGGCAACTCCCGTACTGGGAGTTGCGTAATGTATGAATGAATGAATCAATGAATGAATGAATGAATATGTGAATGAATCAACGAATGAACGAACAAGTGAAAGAAAGAAAGAAAGAAAGAATGAATGAATGAAAGATAAGATGGAAAGAATGGTTAGCGACAGGTGTAACGGGCACGTGCAACGGGGCTCGCTACCCGCGCTGACGGACGCCAACCTGGTCGATAACGCATTAAGGCTAAGGGTTAGCCTACGGCGCAGAGACAGCCGTTAAGTTAAAATGACAAATAAAACAAAATGGTCGTGGACACCTCCATCGTATACGAGGGAGAGGCAAAATAAGGGTATTTCCAGTGGCAATGTCAAAGTGTGAAGGACGTGCCGGTCCGGACGGAAATCAAAATATAGCTTACGGGCTGCCTGAGTGCGGGCTTGGTCACCAGGGGACGTAAGGCCGGGTATTTCAAAAGACTATCTGGGTGTACCAAGCCGCACGCCATAATAGATGAGGAAATTACCAAGGAGAAGACATATCCAAATTGGCTTGTGATGCCAGTGACCAATACATATAGATTAAGTGGGCTTTGCTGGTGGCAATCCACGTGCAAGTCCTTGTATTAAAATCAAAGTAGTCTAAGTTAATCTGAACAAAGCACCTTCCGAATAGGCTTGAATATAACACACAAAATGATCAAGAGTACTTCGAGCAAACGAGTTAGAAAATGTGCCTACGATGTGCTAGAACCCGAGGCATGGACACGCCCTTGATATTGAAAGTTCACATGAATCACGTTAAGTTATTTCCTATGAATTGTTGACTAACTTGGTTTACTTTGGACAGGAAAGGCCGGACAGTAAGTATGGGTAAGTCATGCATGTATTTACCATACAACACATTGAATTTGGCAACACGGGATAGGTTATAAAATATGCATGAAACTGATCCTAAGGCAAGATTAGAAAGACAATGAATGATAGATGGTGCACAAAAGTAAATGGAACATATTTGGTAATGATAGCATTATGGGCGAGCTAGCCTCCCCACCAGTGCATAACAATGTACTGATAACTCCACAGTCTGCTTGCAGGATGCAAGAGACGCCGGTGGGTGCGGAGCTTTCATCGAACGTGTTAAGGCGCGGAGCCAACATCCGGGGCCTTGGGACGTTGCAAGAAGCTGAAGCACCTATACAGGACATAATATATCGTAACATCGCCATGAATTATTCCATGTTGTAAGCCACTTGGCACGCCTTTTATGTTTCAGAGAGAGAGAGAGCTTGAGCGATTTAAAATATCGGCCTAGCGCCGCTTGTAAACTTCTTGAATATCAATAAAGAATTTGAATTCGCTTCAACTTGTGTTTATTTACTTTCCGCTGCAAATAGGGACACTCTGTGCGACTCTGTGGCCTAGCTCAAATTGGCCGTTTCTGGACTTGGCCTTGCACGGGCGCAACCTAGGTCCGTGCGGCATCCCGCCTTAGCGAGGACGATCACTCCTACGGGAGCGGGGCATGACAGTAAACATTTTTAGCTGTGTCGTTGGATACTCTCTACCGCTCTTGAAACTTTATAGTTGCTCTTGATTATTCTCCCTTATCTTCCTGTCTCGCCTATTTCAGAAGACGAGTGGTCATGCTTATTAGAAGCTATCAGAAATTCTTAGCTACTTGTATGAGATTATTTCTTATTAAGTATTGGGTTGTTTGATAGATAGGAGCAGATTAAAGATAATATATGCCTATATATTTTTTGGTAGGATTGTTTGCAACCAGGTAGAAAATTTAAGATTTAGTTTGAGGAGTAGGGTGACCAAAGGTGGGTAGAAGTCCTGGAAGCTATATAGTTAGGAGAAGAATACAAACTATTTTTGAGGAATTAAAATTTAAGGAGATTAAGGTTTAGGAAGACTTCTTACTGAATCTTAAGGAATAGTTATGGATTAGAATTTCGAGGACGAAATTATTTTTAAGGTGGGTAGATTTGTAGCTGCCCTTCCCGAAAATATTTTTTTTAAATATTTATTTATTCCTTTATTTGAGTTAAGGGTGATTAAATAAATATATTTACTACTTTAGATATTATTATTATTGGTCATTTAAAATACTTTATTGCCCACATGGAATTTATGGTATCTATATATATAAATATTAGGATATATATATTTTATATATCGGCTTGTAAATGTATTTATAATTTATTAAGTGCATGTATATATATATATATATATATATATATATATATATATATATATATATATATATTTTTTTTTTAGGTGCATGTATATATATATATATATATATATATATATATATATATATATATATATATATATATATATATATAGTATATAATATAAAAATGTATATATATATACTATATATATATATATACTATATATGTGTTTATGTGTATATAAATATATATATGTATTTGCGTATGTGTAATAGATATATATATGTGTATATATAAATATATATAGTATACGCGTACGATTAGGTGTAAATATACGTATATATGTATATATATATGTATATAAAATATATATTGTATATATGTAAGTGTGTGTATATATATATATATATATATATATATATATATATATATATATATATATATATATATATATATATATGTGTGTGTGTGTGTGTGTGTTTTTCATAAAAGAAATAGAAAACAAAACTAAATATGTAAGCAGGGCCCAGCCCTGCATGACCAACCAGCCCGAGCGGCTTCCCCCCTAGTACTCGATTTATATACAGAGAACAGAGGAAACGGCGGAAAAATTCTAAAACCCTAATCGAACAACCACCGCCACCACCCCTAGGCGCACCACCCCGCGAGCGCGCGCGCCGCCCTGGGCCGCCGCCAGCCGCCGGTAGCGTGGCCGAGCGCACGGACAACAATGCACAGCGTAGACATGAAGCAGGGCAGCAGTTTCGGTGTCAACTTCGCGACGGAATTTCAGTCGCTTCGTACGACCTTTCTTCGAACTGATTACAATGGTATTTCCCTAACCTATACCACTATTTTTCCCTTCAAATAGAACTCAGCATTATTCGCTAGTTTCCCCGTAAAATTGACCCAAAGTCGATGGAAAAATGTCACCCTCGTTCCCGTATTTCGTATTTATGCTCGTATTTGGATTTTTGGCACATATTTTATTTTCTCGACTTGCGGATTTAGGTTTCTCGTAAATGAGTTTTGGACCATGGCTTGGTTTATTTTTGTGGAGTTGGTCTGATTTGGTTTGGTTTGGTTTGGTTATTTTGCATTGGAACACCTTAACCTACTCTACACCCTCAAGAACACCACAACCACCCCCATTAAATCCCACCTAACTTTTCTCTCTCCTCTTCATTCTCCATTAATTCTTCATCTACTTCTTCCTCAACACAACTCCTCCACCCTAGGCAAGTGCACCTTGCCATGATCAAGAACCCATGTTTTTATTTGTCCATTAGATGGATTAGCTCTCTAGGAACAACATTAGAACTTGAAAATTTGTGATTTGGAGCTTCCGTTCTCCTAGATCTAGGTTTTGACCATTTTCGGAAATTTATGGTTTTGATCTATTTTGAGTTGAATTTGGAGGGTTTTGGTGTCTCTATGTAGAAGAGAATCAAATTGCACCCATGTTAGAGCTTTGAAGATCTGGATTTGGAGTTTTATTGGCAAGGTTGTGAGATTTTGAACCTTAGAACCCATTGTTGGTGTTCTTCTCAGCCAACTTGGAGAAGAAGGTCACCACTCCCCGCGCGCTCTGCTGCGCCGCGCTCTTGCGCGCGCGCACTCTGCTGCGCTGCGCCCTGGCGCACTCCCCGCGCGCTCTGCTGCGCCGCGCTCTTGCGCGCGCGCACTCTGCTGCGCTGCGCCCTGGCGCACTCCCCGCGCGCTCTGCTGCGTCGCGCTCTTGCGCCCGCGCACTCTGCTGCGCTGCGCCCTGGCGCACTACCCCGTGCGCTCTGCTGCGCCGCGCCCTTGCGCGAGCGCGCTCCGCTGCGCCGCGCTCTTGCGCGTGCGCACCCCGATGTGCTGCGCCCTTGGCGTCTAGCGGTTGTTCCCCGAGCGCGTCTCTCGACGCCGCTCGTGCGCCCTAGCCCGAGCCTTACCCGGCGCCCCCTTGGGCCGCCTTTAGCCCAGCACACCCTGTGCTCTGGTGGACCTTGGTCCTTGGTTTCTTGCTAACTGTGTTTTTCTGAAATTTTCTTGCCCACCACACGACTTGACTTGGTCTGACACGTTTTGACACTATTTTCTATGATTTGGCATGGTTTGGCCTGCAGCTAGTTTTCTCCTATCTTGTTAAATATCTTGTTAATAACTGGGACCTGTAACTTGATAACTCGGTTGACTTGATAGTGGCCCGCGGTGGCGCACTCCCGACTTGGCATGACTTGATAACTTAACTTGACTTGACTTAATATGACTTGGCTTCACTTGATAGTGGCCCGTGGCGGCGCACTCTTGACTCGACTTGACTTGTCTTGACACCGTGGGTGTACTACCTGTTGCTCTGTGCAAATCACTCGTCTTGTCTTGCATCATGTCTAGGGAGTGACTCCCTGGGTACCACGGCCAGGGACTCACACAAAAAACTGGACTAGGTAATGAGTAGACCGAATTAGAACATGGAGAATTCCCGGTCACAGGCAGTCTCGTTATCTGGAAGCTTTAATGGACTTGTAGCTTGCCGTCGAGTAGAGCACATTTCCAGCACACTGTCATGTGTTGCACCTCTAAGTCACCTAAGGGTACATTTGTCTCCCGGGCGATGTACCCACCTATAACTCTCAACCCGCGGAAGGATAACTGGATGGTCTGCAGGGCTTGGGATTTGGAATTCTCATTGCATCTTGTTAGTAATTAGGCTTGTGATAACCCTAGTTAGTTAAAGTAGTAAGCCGTAGTACTTGCTTGGCCGATTGTGAATGAATGGTGTCCAGCCCTGTCTAAGTCTTGTCTAGCCCCTGTACCTGGAACTTCGAGCATGATTGTTTTACTTTTTACGATAAATGGGTAGAGACAGTGAGCTATTCAGGCGAAGGGATACAATCCCGGTCCTTGTTTGGTTTAAGGATTGTAACCTGGCTCCCGGAATGGTTCCACGTCCCTAGTCGTTTATCGCTCTGTGTACTTTTATTACTTGTACTTTCTTTTATTCTTTATGTTCTGATATGCTGGCTTTGGTTCTTATTTGTGGCCTCCTTTGTGGCACTTGCTCTTTCTGGGGTTTGACCCAGCTGGTTTTGTGTGGCCAGATTTTGGAGCAGCTCCCGAGGATCTACCAAGCTTCCAGCCCAATGGTGAACACTAGACGGAACCCGGGCTACGAGTGGGTTTTCCCTTTGTTTCACCCACTTATATATAAATTTATTCTTTTGAGGCGTTTAGCCGACGAGCACCTGTTAGTTCGATGCACATTTACTTACTGTCTGCCAACGGGCTGTAAACATGATTAACAAATCCTAGGGTTGATCATGTACGACTGAACTCTTGCTAGTCCTATCATTTTGTACGACTAGCTTCATGATCATCCAATATGTAATATTTGGGACGCCTTATATATATATTTGATGCTCTAACATCTTGTAACTCTGTTAATTGCTTGAGATTGAGACAATAGGCTTGACCTTAAGAGACTGCTGGCTTGTAGTAAACCCTCATATCTAGACAGCCGTGACTGTATTATTGAGATGCATTCTATCTCAATATACGTAGCTGGCTGTGTCTGCCCCCGCTCTCCAGTATTCTGGTTCTGGGGCGTGACACGGTTTAAGTGGTGGCCCATGCAGGTCTTGTCAATCAAGAAATGTGAGGGTTTACCGAATAGATGTCTCAATCAATATTCGCCCTTGATCTCTGCTCGTATCTTCAAATCCCTGAGATTCTTGACCTGATCACATGCTTGTATCATTGATCTGTCCTGGTCCTTTCTTTATTGTTCCCTATGTCGTCTTCTTCAGCGGCATTACTCCCGGACCTGCCAACCAGCCAGAGGAAGTTCGACAAGCACCCCAGCGCCAGGAAGATCAAGCTCAGCACTCTGGAGTAGCCTCCCGAGTTATGCTTCCCGGAGGCTCAGAACCTCTAGTTCAGGAAGCTCCGTCCGTTCAACTAGCTAGACAAGATGAGGGTCCTTTGGTAGGGCTTATCAGGGAACTGCTTGCATCCCAAGATCGTCGAGGCGACGCCTTGCACCAGAAAGTTCATGATGCACTAAACCGAGGAGGTCCCCAAGGAAATCAAGCGGCCAACAGTTTCAAGCGCTTGAACCCTCCCTTCTTTGACGGCAGTGAAGATGTGATTGCCGCGGACGCTTGGCTTCAGGATACCGAGGTTGGTTCTAGAAGCAGCTAGGACACCTGAGAATAAGAAGGTGGCGGTGGTACACCTACAGTTGTTAGACTTGGCTCGCGATTGGTGGGCAGCTCAGGCCATGGGATTAGCAACACCAGTCACTTGGGCGACGTTTAGAGAGAGGTTCCAGACGAAGTACTTCGATGCGGTGGCACGGTACGACCTGCAGACCAGATTCACCAACTTGAAGCAAGGAGGCAGGACGGTCGATGGCTATGCGACCGAGTTCTCTAGGCTGAGTAGGTTTGCCCCCACCTTGGTGGCAACCGAGTTCGATAGGGCTCAGCGGTTCCAGCAGGGACTTCATTTAGAAATATTATTAGCTGTGGAGCAGTTCGAGCACCAGACGTTCGATGCAGTATTGAAGGCAGCAAGGAGGCATGAGTATACCTCCCGGAGAATTGTGGACAGGACCGGAGGAAGGAAGCGGTCCCACAACCAGATGCACCAATCTTCAGCTCCAGCCCCGGCAGCTAGGGGTATAACCATTGGAACTCCGAGGCGGGCGGCCTCAGTGACGTCGGTTCAACATTCAACCCCGACGTACCCGCAGCAGCAGAAGCAGAAGCAGCCTTCCGCGGTGGGATGTTCTCATTGCGGGAAGCCGGGCCATGTAGTGGCAGAGTGTCGTAGGGCACAGGGATTGTGCCTGGCTTGCGGAGGAGCAGATCACAAGATAGGGACCTGCCCGAATAGGGGAGGTCCATCATCATCCAACATTTCTAGTTCTTCGGTGAGGGGACCAGCCCCAGTTCTAGTCCAGCAACAGCAACAGCAGTACCCAAGGCCATTGTTGCCTCAGGCCCAGGCCTTTCAGCAGCAGAACCAGCAGCAGTTCACCCAGGCTCCAGCACAGAACTGACAGAGGGGTTTCCAGCAGAGGGGACCCGCAGCTAGAGGTCAGGCTATGATGATGACCATGGATGAAGAAGTTACACCAGGTGAGGTAGTGGCAGGTACTATCCTCGTCAACACTTTTCCAGCATCTGTATTATTTGATTCTGGTGCATCGCATTCATTCATGTCTGCACGATTCGCGACACGGATAGGATTGGAGCCCGAGTCATTATCAGTGAGGCTCAATATACTTACTGGTAATGGTCTTGTGGGAGTAGACCGAGTGTTTTCCTCGTGTCGGATCGTAGTTAGCGGTAGAGAGTTCCCCGCTAGGCTCATAGAGTTCCCTATGGCAGACTATGATGTAGTCCTAGGTATGGATTGGTTGAGGAACCATTATGCTAGGATAGACTGCCATGTTGGCAGAGTTGTCTTTAGTATTCCCGGAGAGCCAGAGTTTTCATTTTCCAGAGGCACAGTAGAGCCATCTTCTCCAGTGTTGCGGATGGCAGTAGCAGCAGTGCAGTTGCCCTGGATAGTTGAAGAGTTTCCAGATGTCTTCCCAGGGGAACTTCCAGGGATGCCACCAGAGCGGGAGATCGAGTTTACCATCGACTTGATTCCCGGGACAGCACCAGTATCAGAGCGAGTCTACAGAATGGCGCCTTCAGAGTTGGAGATTTTGTACAAGATGATTGAAGAACTCAGGACCAAGGGATTCATTCGTGCTAGTGGATTGCCTTGGGGAGCCCCAATGCTTCTTGTGAAAAAGAAGGATGGTACGTCCAGGCTATGTGTAGATTATCGTACCTTGAACTCAGTGACAATTAAGAACAGATACCCTCTTCCAAGGATAGATGACTTGTTTGATCAACTCAAAGGGGCTTCAGTTTTCTCGAAGATAGACTTGCGGTCAGGATACCACCAGATCAAAGTCAGAGAGCAGGACATCCCGAAGACGGCTTTCGGATCTAGGTACGGGCATTGGGAGTTTCTAGTTATGCCCTTTGGAGCGACCAATGCGCCGGCAGTGTTCATGGACCTCATGAACCGTATTTTCATGCCTTACTTGGATCAGTTTGTGATAGTATTCCTTGATGACATCCTGGTCTACAGCAAGAGTGAGGCAGAGCACGAGCAACATCTCAGAGTTGTCCTCCAGATTCTCAGAGAGCACCAGTTGTACGCCAAGTTTAGTAAATACGAGTTCTGGCTCGATCGCATTTCTTACTTGGGTCACATCATTACCAGAGGAGGAGTGGAAGTGGATCCCCAGAAGATTGTGGCCATTGAGTCTTGGCCAGTACCCAGCTCAGTGGCAGAAGTTCGCAGCTTTCTTGGATTGGCCGACTACTACCGACGGTTCGTTTCTGATTTTACAAGGATTTCAGCGCCGATGACCCAGTTGACCCGCAAGGATGTGCCGTTCGTTTGGACAGCAGAGTGTCAGGAATCGTTTGAGGAGTTGAAGCGAGGTTTGATAACGGCTCCCATTCTCACACTTCCAGATGGGACCGGAGGATTCACAGTTTATTGCGACGCTTCAGGCAGAGGATTGGGATGTGTTTTGATGCAGCATGGGAAGGTAATTGCTTATGCGTCACGTCAACTCCGTGATCATGAGAAGAATTACCCGACCCACGACTTGGAACTAGCAGCAGTAGTGTTTGCACTTAAGTTGTGGAGGCACTACTTGTACGGGGACAGAGTGGAGATATTTACTGATCACAAGAGCCTGAAGTATGTTTTCACCCAGAAGGATCTTAATATGCGGCAGAGAAGATGGCTCGAGCTACTGGTGGACTACGATGTGGATTTACAGTATCATCCAGGGAAGGCCAATGTGGTAGCAGATGCGTTGAGCCGGAGAGCCGGAGTTTATTTCTTGACGGCGCAACCAGAGTTATTGGCAGATTTTCAGACGATGGGAATTGAAGTGATTCTTCCTTCCAATGTGGCCTTGATGGCCAGCCTACAGGTTCAGTCCACCATAGTTGAAAGGATCCGGACAGCACAGTCATCAGATTCCAAGCTTCAGCGGCTCAGAGCAGAGTGTGAGGCAGGAAGAAGGCCAGAGTTATATATTCATGAGGATGGTACACTTTGACACGGCACGCGTCTTTGTGTACCCAGTGGAGATATCAGACAGGAAGTCATGGCAGAGGCTCACAGTTCGCAGTACTCCATTCACCCAAGCAGCACGAAGATGTACAGAGATATTCGTCAACACTTTTGGTGGAATGGCATGAAGAGGGAGATAGCCCGGTATGTCTCTCGATGTTTGGTTTGCCAATAAGTCAAAGCTGAACATCAGAGGCCAGCTGGACTTCTTCAACCTTTATCGATCCCAGAATGGAAATGGGAACACATTACCATGGATTTCGTGACTGGATTACCCAGATCTCCGGCGGGCAGAGATGCTATTTGGGTTATTGTGGACAGGCTTACCAAGGTGGCACACTTTCTTCCGTTTAGGGTTGGACAGTCGACGGCACAGCTAGCAGAGATGTATCTCAGGCAGATTGTCAGACTTTACGGAGTGCCAGTCAGCATAGTATCAGACAGGGATACGAGATTCACATCGCACTTCTGGCGCAGTCTTCATCAAAGTTTGGGGACTCGTCTCAAGTTCAGCTCAGCGTATCATCCGCAGACAGATGGTCAGTCAGAGCGCACGATCCAGACTCTTGAGGATATGTTGCGGTCATGTACCCTTGACTTCGGTGGTTCGTGGGAGGATCACCTATACCTGGTGGAATTCTCGTACAACAATAGTTTCCAGGCCAGTATCCAGATGGCACCCTTCGAGGCTCTGTATGGCAGGAAGTGCAGATCTCCGTTAGCATGGGACGATGTCGGAGAGAGGCAGATGCTCGGTCCAGAGCTGATTTCTCAGACGGTTGAAGTGGTCAAGAAAGTCAGAGATCACCTCCGAGTTGCTCAGGACCGCCAGCGCCATTGGGCCGATGCTCATCGGCGTCCCTTAGAATTTGCCGTCGGCGACCATGTATTCCTTAGGATCTCGCCTACCCGCGGCGTCATTCGTTTTGGCGTACAGGGAAAGCTCAGTCATAGGTATATAGGGCCGTTCGATATTCTAGAGCGAGTAGGTGATGTATCCTATCGTCTCGCTCTTCCGCCGTCGCTAAGTGAGGTGCATGATGTATTCCATGTATCCCAATTAAGACGGTACATCCCGGACCCGAGCCATATCCTAGATCATTCGGAATTGGTTGTTGGTACCAATCTTTCGTATGAGGAGAGGCCCGTGTCTATATTGGACCGGAGAGAAAAGACGCTCAAGAACAAGACTATTAACTTAGTCCGTGTTGCTTGGGGTCATCACTCTCTAGGTGAGTCAACATGGGAGCGTGAGGACGACATCCGATCGCGATATCCCTACCTGTTTGACTCGTGAGGTATAATGTCTTTCTTATGTCTTACGCTTTCCCTTCCTTGCTTGCATTGTATGATTGTATGATTGAACTGCTTAGTGTAGCTTGTCTTGCTTAGTATGGCTTGTCGTGGCAATCTCTAGCTCCTTGATTAAATTCCGAGGACGGAATTCTTTGAAGGTGGGTAGAGCTGTCACCCTCGTTCCCGTATTTCGTATTTATGCTCGTATTTGGATTTTTGGCACATATTTTATTTTCTCGACTTGCGGATTTAGGTTTCTCGTAAATGAGTTTTGGACCATGGCTTGGTTTATTTTTGTGGAGTTGGTCTGATTTGGTTTGGTTTGGTTTGGTTATTTTGCATTGGAACACCTTAACCTACTCTACACCCTCAAGAACACTACAACCACCCCCATTAAATCCTACCTAACTTTTCTCTCTCCTCTTCATTCTCCATTAATTCTTCATCTACATCTTCCTCAACACAACTCCTCCACCCTAGGCAAGTGCACCTTGCCATGATCAAGAACCCATGTTTTTATTTGTCCATTAGATGGATTAGCTCTCTAGGAACAACATTAGAACTTGGAAATTTGTGATTTGGAGCTTCCGTTCTCCTAGATCTAGGTTTTGACCATTTTCGGAAATTTATGGTTTTGATCTATTTTGAGTTGAATTTGGAGGGTTTTGGTGTCTCTATGTAGAAGAGAATCAAATTGCACCCATGTTAGAGCTTTGAAGATCTGGATTTGGAGTTTTATTGGCAAGGTTGTGAGATTTTGAACCTTAGAACCCATTGTTGGTGTTCTTCTCTGCCAACTTGGAGAAGAAGGTCACCACTCCCCGCGCGCTCTGCTGCGCCGCGCTCTTGCGCGCGCGCACTCTGCTGCGCTGCGCCCTGGCGCACTCCCCGCGTGCTCTGCTGCGCCGCGCTCTTGCGCGCGCGCACTCTGCTGCGCTGCGCCCTGGCGCACTCCTCGCGCGCTCTGTTGCGCCGCGCTCTTGCGCGCGCGCACTCTGCTGCGCTGCGCCCTGGCGTACTCCCCGCGCGCTCTGCTGCGCCGCGCTCTTGCGCGTGCGCACTCTGCTGCGCTGCGCCCTGGCGCACTACCCCGCGCGCTCTGCTGCGCCGCGCCCTTGCGCGCGCGCGCTCCGCTGCGCAGCGCTCTTGCGCGCGCGCACCCCGCTGTGCTGCGCCCTTGGCGTGTAGCGGTTGTTCCCCGAGTGCGTCTCTCGACGCCGCTCGTGCGCCCTAGCCCGAGCCTGACCCGGCACCCCCTTGGGCCGCCTTTAGCCCAGCACACCCTGTGCTCTGGTGGACCTTGGTCCTTGGTTTCTTGCTAACTGTGTTTTTCTGAAATTTTCTTGCCCACCACACGACTTGACTTGGTCTGACACGTCTTGACACTATTTTCTATGATTTGGCATGGTTTGGCCTGCAGCTAGTTTTCTCCTATCTTGTTAAATATCTTGTTAATAACTGGGACCTGTAACTTGATAACTCGGTTGACTTGATAGTGGCCCGCGGTGGCGCACTTCCGACTTGGCATGACTTGATAACTTAACTTGACTTGACTTAATATGACTTGGCTTCACTTGATAGTGGCCCGTGGCGGCGCACTCTTGACTCGACTTGACTTGTCTTGACACCGTGGGTGTACTACCTGTTGCTCTGTGCAAATCACTCGTCTTGTCTTGCATCATGTCTTGGGAGTGACTCCCTGGGTACCACGGCCAGGGACTCACACAAAAAACTGGACTAGGTAATGAGTAGACCGAATTAGAACATGGAGAATTCCCGGTCACAGGCAGTCTCGTTATCTGGAAGCCTTAATGGACTTGTAGCTTGCCGTCGAGTAGAGCACATTTCCAGCACACTGTCATGTGTTGCACCTCTAAGTCACCTAAGGGTACATTTGTCTCCCGGGCGATGTACCCACCTATAACTCTCAACCCGCGGAAGGATAACTGGATGGTCTGCAGGGCTTGGGATTTGGAATTCTCATTGTATCTTGTTAGTAATTAGGCTTGTGATAACCCTAGTTAGTTAAAGTAGTAAGCCGTAGTACTTGCTTGGCCGATTGTGAATGAATGGTGTCCAGCCCTGTCTAAGTCTTGTCTAGCCCCTTTACCTGGAACTTCGAGCATGATTGTTTTACTTTTTACGATAAATGGGTAGAGACAGTGAGCTATTCAGGCGAAGGGATACAATCCCGGTCCTTGTTTGGTTTAAGGATTGTAACCTGGCTCCCGGAATGGTTCCACGTCCCTAGTCGTTTATCGCTCTGTGTACTTTTATTACTTGTACTTTCTTTTATTCTTTATGTTCTGATATGCTGGCTTTGGTTCTTATTTGTGGCCTCCTTTGTGGCACTTGCTCTTTCTGGGGTTTGACCCAGCTGGTTTTGTGTGGCCAGATTTTGGAGCAGCTTCCGAGGATCTACCAAGCTTCCAGCCCAATGGTGAACACTAGACGGAACCCGGGCTACGAGTGGGTTTTACCTTTGTTTCACCCACTTATATGTAAATTTATTCTTTTGAGGCGTTTAGCCGACGAGCACCTGTTAGCTCGATGCACATTTACTTACTGTCTGCCTACGGGCTGTAAACATGATTAACAAATCCTAGGGTTGATCATGTACGACTGAACTATTGCTAGTCCTATCATTTTGTACGACTAGCTTCATGATCATCCAATATGTAATATTTGGGACGCCTTATATATATATATTTGATGCTCTAACATCTTGTAACTCTGTTAATTGCTTGAGATTGAGACAATAGGCTTGACCTTAAGAGACTGCTGGCTTGTAGTAAACCCTCATATCTAGACAGCCGTGACCGTATTATTGAGATGCATTCTATCTCAATATACGTAGCTGGCTGTGTCTGCCCCCGCTCTCCAGTATTCTGGTTCTGGGGCGTGACAAAAAACCCGTCCAAAAACAGGACGCTAGTACAGTCCAGACAATCAACTTGGAAGGCAATTTCTCGCCAATCCATCGACCGAATCGGAAAACTATTTGAACAGAAAGTTAGACAACATATAGGAGATGAGGATCCTTCTTGTAGATTTATTTTTCACGTAACATGTGGAGAGATATTTGATTCCAAAATCCTAGAAAAATCTATTTTAAAAATGATAAAAACTCATCCACACGACGTGCATCCCGCCAATCCGGGCAACGTGGTCGCGAACGTAAGCATCGAAAGCTGCGTAATGGCATCGAGGTCATGTGGGCTTTGACGAAATTCAAATTGGTCGTGTGTGCGCGACGAATTTGACGCGTATCCGTCGAAATCTCCCCGTATCCGTGCAATGCAAATTCAGTCATTATTTTGTGCATGCTCGTCAGATCGAGATGAAACTTGCACCAACAGGACCGTATCATTTTTCTGGTCCTGTATGCCAAGTTTGGTTCAATTCTGAGACAGTTGAATCGTACGTCGTGTTGTGGGCCCCACGGTCCGACTCAACGGTCGATTTTGTGTACGGTCCGCCGAAATCCAAATCTGGACATACGGTTGGGTTTGTATCGGAAAATAGGATCCGTAGACATGTAGTTTGACGATTTTAGAGACCATTGACTCTGGCACACTTTTCGGTGTAAAGCGGGTCCAACGACGGATATCATTTTTTGCTCGAAATTACCGTTTTATCCCTGTGTCCAGAATTGGACAAAAGGACAGGCTATCCTAGCTAATTTGACTATTCTGAGAATGTTGGTACTATTTATTTTAGCATCTGGAGGCTTCTGCATGTGTTGACTGATTGTGGTTCACTGAGTGGTATAGTATTATTGGTTTCTCCAACTAAGGACCTCAGGCAAGTGCACTTTCTGATAGCTTTCCGATTCATAGTAGTCTTTTCATTTCATGTCTATATATATATCTTGCTGCTTGTTGACACGCTCATCACACGGAGTAGTCGGGAGGGAAAATATCTTAGTAGACATGTGGACTACCCAGAACTATTCCATGATGTATATTCGTGAATAATAGCATCTGCACACGACACGTGTAGATGCCGAATTTACCTCCTAGCCATTCACATGTCGAAACAGATATTTTATACCACCTAGATAGATGTCTTTTATTAGTTTTTCCTTATTTTCTTTGCTATCGTGCTATGTCATCAGTTATCTACCAGTTTTTATCTCTCATATATTATTTTCATGTCTTGTTAATTCTATTGTGTTTTCGCATTGTCGTCGGTTTGTGTGCTTGTTCCATTCCTGACTGAAAACCAATATTTTTTAGGTTTAGTCGCGATCACTTTTAGCACTGGAAGACATGGGTATGCTGAGGCTGACCTAGATAGTGGAACTAGTTATCATTTTCATTAATTGTAAAATCTTGTATTTTCTTTAATTATAAATATAAATATGAATGAGCAGCAAATGTTATATTTTGAGCATTTATTTCTTGCGGGCTTGACAGCGTTCTACCGCCGACTCTGCGGCGTAGGCTGGCATGGACACGTCTCGTATCCGAAAAGCGGGTGCGGGTCGTGACAAGATCTGCAAATTTTTAATCCTCATGGCTTATTTATGAATAATGATTGATTTATATAAATTTTGGTATCTATTATTTATTAAAATCCTTCATTGATCTCTTTCAAAACTATAGCTATATTTTTCATCAGATTTTGGTTTGAACGTTGATCGCTGTTCATGATTATTTCTGCCTTCCTTTTGTTATGATTGATTTTTTTATATCTTATTACAGGAAAGCTTATATTTTTATTATCTTAACGAGGGAAAAAATAAGTTTAAGTTAGCACACATTAGCACATAATATTCTAATAATATGTGTTTATTAGTGATACATGCATTTATCGAATTAATCTTAAACTTACCCAATTTGTCATAATTAAAAAGAGGAGATTGTTAGCCCAATGATTGTATGATATTTTTGAATATGGCTAATCAGTTAAGTTTAACATAATGATGTCACTAATAATTATGTAATCACTATTTTGTTGCTCGTTAAACTTAGCATTATCCTACTGTTTATTAAATTTATCATACTGCTATACTGTTTTGTTCATCTAATATGTATTTTCACACAAGAAATAAGTATGATCAAACCAGGACATATGCAATGAAGAATAAACGATGGGCCAAAGATGTCATTATATAAGAAGATTACTATGAACCGCCCAATGACATATTCGGGGACTTGCACTTGGGAGTTCTGATGTCCGATCCTCGGACAAGGGACAAGGGGGAAGTGCCGCCCATGGAGGTTCGAGGGAAAATCTCCCGAAAGGCATTCATATTTTTAGATCTATTTATTTTTGGACAATTACCATAAAGAGAAAAGGCGACATCAAAGTGCTCTTGGTTTTAATATTTTGTTTTGTATTTTATCTTTATTTTATAGGAACAAATGTGCATTGGGTTCGTAGTTGGCACTAGAAAGCTCAAACCTAAGCTTAAACAAACATCCTAGTCCACCAAATCAAATTGGCCACCGCAATTTATAAACCAGTCTACTCAAATCAGCCTAAACCCATACCAAAAACATTCTGGAAATGAGATGACTGAACTCGGATTGAGTTCTGCCAGAACTTGGACCAAACTCGGTCCCCCTGACCCAGTTTGCTACTTAATTGTTTCCTCCTGGAGCCCAGGCTCTAATGTTCGAATTTATGAACATTAGGGGATCGAACTCGGGCCCCGACAAACCTATATATAGTTATGGGTTTTTTACCATTTTAATTCACTCATTCACTAATATATCCTCTACCATTTGAGCTATAAATTTCTTCATTCCCAAGATCAACTTCTAGTGCCAATGTGGTTCTAATTTTAGAAGTGTGATCAAGTTGTAAAGCTTAGATTTCAAAGTGTTGTCTCTACACTTGTTGTTGTGAAGTCGCGAGTCCTTCGTATTAAAGCTCGTGGTTGAACTCCTCGTGTCCTTCAGATTAAAGCACGAGGTGTAAGAAGTCGACGTGCCCTTCAAATTAAAACACGTGGTGTAACTGCTATTTCAAATAGTGGATTAATATCGAGCAAGAGTTCTCGAGACTGAACTAGTCCTCTAAGAGGGAAACCAGTATAAAACTTGGTGTTTGTGTTTGCTTTTCTCTACTTACTTACTTTAGGCATTGACTAATATATTACATGCTTCATATTCGTTGGATTACTGTCATATAAAAAATTTAGTGGTGATTTTTATTCTACTGCACACACTCACTCTATTCACCCCCTTTAGAGGTCTTCAACGGTCCTATACGGTCGATGGTTCTATTTCTGAAGCCTATGTTGAGATTACAAACTTTTGCTCAATGTATTTAAAGCCTTTTGTTGCTAATAGAAAGAAAGGTCGAAAAAATGATGATGGATATCTGAAATTTAATGATGCAATATTGAAAGTATTCAATGCTTTCAGAAAGTCTTCAGGAAAAATGAAGAAGAGATATCTGAATGACAATGAGCTAAGGGATGCTCAATTGTAAATATTACTCAACTATGACGAGGATAAAATGGCGAAGCTAGAGGGGTAAGTAGTTAATGCATCCACGTTCACATTATCTCAATGTAATAGTATATGTTAATATTATTACACTAATCGTTCGTTGCTTAGCACATTTAATGATGAAATAAGGTCGAGTAGACCATACACAATAGATGACGAATTAGAACAAGAAATGAGACATTATATTTTTCTTGGTTGAGCGCACATTTAAGAAGATCAGAAATTACTTTTGTATTTGAACTTGCACAATAATTTAATTGAACATTGAACTTAATATCGTCTCTTTGGTATTTAGGTTGTTCGTCCATACACAACACTTGATAATGAATCTATTAGAACCCTATCCAAGTGGCCAATTTATGTCAAAAATCTGGTTGGGCTACTATGTGAATAGTTTTAGGCCGACGGACTTGTAAACTAAGTTAAATAGTTAATATTTTATTATGCATATATATACATTCACTTTTTTATAATATAATTATCTCTATATAGATATCTTCCCTTGGAGGAACATAGAGCATAGGGGTAGTTTCTGAGGTACTACTATGGTGGTCATTGGATCAACTAATCGGATGATTCGGACGAGAGAAAGGCGTTCTAGTTTGCGCACTTCAAGATAATAGTATATTTTGTTTTAATGTTGATCATCTAATTTATGCATATTATAAACTTATACATTACTTGTTGTAGAGAACATATTATAATCTACCACACCTGGCTGGGTTAATTGAGGAGATATTTTCTGCCGTTGCAGCCAAGCTTTCCGTGATGTGATCGACGACCAGAAGGCTCATAATCAATCGGGAAAGCTATCCAAGGTTGGATCACACCTGAGCAGTGGACTGTAATGAGGGCTAGATTTAAGGATACCAAGTACAAGGAAAGGTTGGAGAAGGCGAATGCGGTCAGGAAGAAGACCAAAAAGTGGTATGGTGGCTGATACGGACACAGAACCCTTCCGTCGCATGGTATATTTTGTTAAATATATATTATTTTAATCAAAGTTGGATAGAAAATTTAATTTTAATAATGATCAATATACTTTTAACAAGTATAGAGGGATGAGGATGCCAATATGGTGACCATTTTCTAGGCCCCTGGCCACCCATAGGAAGGGTAGAACCTCATCAATGAGAGGGCCACACAGAGCTATGTAAGTATTACTTTACGTTTTGTTAAATTTAATATAACGTAGAAAATATGTAAACAAATATCCATGTAGTTAGTAATACGTACTTTAGATATTAGCAATTACGATAAATAGTAAGAAGTACTTTAATCGAGATATATGTACTTTTCTAGGATGAGTTTCTTAAGCTCCATAAGTAGGCAACTGCTAGTGAACCTATAGAGGGAGTGTTTGGTAGAGTTTTGCAGCCCTTTAGGTCTGTCGATGAATGAGCTGTACCGGGTGACCGTCACTGGTGGTTTTCAGAGGGCTACAAACTATGGTGGGGATCCTACAGTACCCTTATTGCGATACAGTCCTCCACGGCCCCCTCTACTATAGTGTGTTCCCTACCGCCCTCGTAGGAGGCAGCTGAGTACCGGAGAGCGTTGACCATCAGGTTGTATCTCTGTGCGACGAGTCATTGCGGAGGATTATGTAGCAGGCTTAGACTCAGCCACAGACGGACGATAGGATGATGATCGCATGATTTGATACACTCGAGCGCAACATCATGGAGCTCACGACTCTGAACCAGAGGATGAAACATGGCATTATTGATCTTTCTGCGTCGATAGGCAGTAGTCTAATAGCGTTGTAGGGGTCTCATGTGGCCTTGGCGAGTCCCAGGCTGGGATGCACGATTTAGTGGCTTAAAATACTTAGAGGTTAATATCTACCATGGATTCATACAACGCTCGACTAACATTATTGATAAATTTGTTATTAATTTTTTTTCCTTTTTTGGTTATTTTTATTGCGGCATAAAAGATCAAGTTATTAGTTTTATTTAATATTGTGAAGTGATGTATATTTACGTGTCTTAACATGGTCAACACAATAGATCCGTAATTAGCCATTTTATTCTATGTATAAATCTTGATAACATTAGTTGGTCGAAGAATTTCGATAGTGCTAGCTAGCCTAGAGCTACATTTAGTGTTGATCTTTACAACAAAGTAAAATTTACACCTGGAAATATAAGCTAAGATGATTTCAATAAATAATATATGGGTACAATTGCTGCCAACTTTCTTTTGCATGCGAAGACAAAATAAAATAAAATGAATGCTGACAAGTTACTTGTTGTCGTGGAATGTAAGTTTTAACAACTTTATGTCGCCGCAGGCGCAGGTGGCACGATTGGCGCAGGTGCATAGTTGGCGCGTGCTGTGCGCCAATTGGCTCAAATCGTGTCTGTGCATGATTTGAGCGGTTACAGAATGTTCAGAGCAATTTTTTCCCATGTCCTAAATATTTTGCTAATTGGACGTTTATAGTACGGGCCTATATAAGCTTCTCTCCACTCTCTCTATCTCAAAAAAGTACTATTCAGAACAAGTCCTTACGCTAGAGTCCGCGCCATCCGAGGAGTCAGAAGAGCAGAGTCTTTTAAAATTCTCCGTTCAACTTACTGGTTTCTGGAAGCTGTTCATGTAGGGCGAATCAAGCTTTGAGCACCAGTGATCATTCACCCCAGCAGGCCATTCTATCTATTTTTGTTCATCCACTTTTATCTCGTTCTAAACGAGAACATTTCTGATCTAATCAAAAAATGTTAGTGGACATTCATCGCTGCCACTATGAAATTTTCTTTGTTTTCTTCGAAGTGACATATTAGATTTTGTTTCTCAGAATCCTCTGGATCTATGTCGTGCACCTTCTTCGAAGTGTTGCATACTTTTCAGTTTTCTATCGAAAAATTACATCCCGGGACTAACAATCTCAAAGCTTGATTTTACAAGATGGAAAACTTTCGTGCCTCACTTATCAATCCTAACTTCAACAATTTAAAACAATTTGACAGAGAGCACTATCAAGTCTGGAAGAGGAAGCTTAGCCTCAGTCTTCAACTTTCTGAAGTTGACCATATGCTAACCGAGGAAGAATCGAATGTTCCAGAAACTGGGTCTGCAGCCGCAATTACTGCTGCTACTAAAAATCAGACCAAATGGAGAAGTGAGAATAGCCTCTGTAGTCTTCTCATTCTAAATGCTATGGAGGACTTCCTGGTAGAATCATATTCTAAGAAGACTATTGCCGGAGAGATATGGGAGTCTCTTGAAAAACTGTACAAAGATAACAAAAAAGGAGCAAGATATTTATCTTGAGAAATACCACAAGTGGCTCTTTGAAGACGAGAAGACTATGCTGCCGCAGGTAAAGGAGTTCCTGAAGCTGCGACAGAAGTTGGAAGATGGGGGGATACCTCTTACCGACAAGTTTGTTGTTAGAGGGATCGTCTCTAAGCTCTCCGCTGGATGGAGCAAGTTCTATGTGTAGGACCGTTGAGCACCTCTAATGGGGGGTGAATAGAGTGTGTGCGTGTGCAGCGAAAAATAATCACCAATTAAAAACTTAAGTAATAACTATGGCAGTAAATAGAAGACAGTAAATAAATGCAGTAAAGTAAGAGTCAAGAATTCAAACTCAGTGACACAGCGATGTATACTGGTATCCCTCTGAGAGGACTAATCCAGTCTCGAGTACTCTTGCTCGATGTTAATCCACTATGACACAAGCTTTAACTGAGCGCTTGCAACTCTTACAACACCGTGCTTGGTGACAAATGCACGACCGACTTCACAACACCGTGCTTGGTGACGAGCGCACGACCGGCTCCAGAAGGCAATTGGAAAACTGGAATGTTTTCTGAATACAACCTCCGATACAACACTTCAACACCAAACTCTAGATTAAACAGAAACTGTACTGGCTTGGCGAAGAGTCGTAAAGGCTTAGATATGAAAGTAAAAGGTCAGAACACTTTAGATAGAGAAGAGAAGAGATGAAATTGGATTGTTGAAATGAATGGCAATCTCAACTCTATTTATAGTGTTTTTGGGGAACCGAGTTCGGGCAGAGTTCGGATGCTAGGATTTCGCATACGAACGTTGCATGCAGATTTGGAGGCAACAAATATTCAAATAACCTAGACCGAACTTGGGCCGAACTCGGACGAAACTCGGTCAGAGTTCTGTCAGAGTTCTGCTGGTTCAGAACAGTAAGGAATAAACCAAATTTGCATAGGTTTTGGGCCTTTTGGAATTGTGGATTTTTGGGATACTTAGGTAGGCTTATTTTTGTTTGTGGACTGGGAAAATCCTAAGCCAGTACCGATCCGATCAATCTCACATTTTTCCTAGACTCAATAAAAGGAAAAAATAGAGAATAAATATGAAAACTAATAGCCCTTTTGATGACGTCTTTTTCCTGACATTGAAGACGCATTTTTCCTTGACGGCAATCATCCAAAGATAAACAGATCTGAAAATCTGAATACCTTTCGGGGGCTTTGCCCCCGAACCCCTGACGGGGGCTGCTGCCCCCTCGACCCTGTCCGCTGACCGGGCAGCGGAACCCCCGATGCGAGGCCCCAGATAGGTCGTTGGGCAGTTCAGAGAAAACTTCTTGTATAACGCCGTCTTTGGCCCATTAATAATTCTCCATTGCATATGTCATGGTTTGATCATGTTTGATCATGCTTACAGCATGTCTACAAATACATGTTAGGCAAACAAAACAATATAACTGATACAAGCATATCAATATGATATAAAGAACATTTAGGACAATGCTAAATTTAAGTAGCAATATGATAGTGATAACATGAATATTAGTGATGTCGTTAGTTAAACTTAATTGATTAGCCATATTCAAAAATATGATATAATCATTGGGCTAACAATCTCCCCCTTTTTGATTATGGCAAATCCTTTAAGTTTAATACATATACAATAGATGCATGTATCACTAATAAACACATAATACTAGAATATTATGTGCTAACTTAAACTTATTTCTCCCCCTTTGATATGATCAAAAATAAGCTCCCCCGTAATTAGAGCTAAAATGAACTCAAGCATAAGTAAATGAGGAAGGCAAAAAGAATCATGAACAAGGATTAGGAGAACAGTATAACGACAAGTATAAAAAATTTCTTAACTAAGGAATAAAAACTTGTCAACACAGTATAGTTGGTAAAGAAAATCAATCAATAAATAATATACCAACTAAAAATCCAAAAATGAAATATGTTTTGAATGTCATGTGACAAAAAAATCTATCAATATAGTAGGAATCAATCATTGGTCATAAATAAATCATGAGGAATAGAAATTCGCAGATCTAGTATATATAAAAGAATCAAAAATATAATGAGACTTTCAACAATGATCACAAAAAAATATGATTCATAATTTGCACATACAAATTAGTGAATCAATTCCATAAAGAGTATAATCATTGGGAAAAAAAAATCAAAAGACGTGTACTAGAATCTATGCAAAATCTATACCAAAGTTCATGCATTTGAATTCAATTACCATAACAAGGTAAATAAATATCCACTATATAAAAAAAAAGGTAATGAAGACAAAATACTTGAGAAGGAGAAATTCAGTCGACTTGAATGCTCTCCCGCAAAGTATGATCAGTCCAAGTATAGATAATCATGAACTTTGAGATAAAATCTCAATAAGAAATGCCAAATCAATTTAAGCTCAAAGGAATCATCAATAAGGATAATTAAATATATTTGGCAAGATAACTTTTTACAAACTCATAAAATGAAATGAGGGAATTAAAATTAAATAAATAATCATATATTCTCTCATAAACTCAATACGAATCCAAATATCATGACCAACTCAACAAGATATTTAAATAAGAGAATATATGTCCATGATAAACTAGGTATTCCACATATTAAGGGCATAACATAATTGAAACAATTAATTTGCTCCCCCTTAAAATATGCGTATATAGTTCAAAAATAATTTATATGCATAAAATAGATAAAAAGAATAATCACAAGATCTAAGGGATATCCAAGATATGCATATTTTCTTTCCTTTGATCAAATGCATATAAAATTCCAAACTCAAAACAAATATCGTCTTTAGGCAAGAAAAAGAAATATCCAATAAATAAACGCTTAAAGATGAAGAAACTATGTCTTCAATAAAGAAATATAACATAAATCATTTCATGTAAGTAAAAGATTTGTGAAGGCTGTCTTTAATAATAACATTGAGTACGAGACAGATTCAATAAATAATAAAAAATCAAAAAGACTTTTCAAAAATATGGAATTTATTATGAAAAAACTGTCTTAGTAAATGTTCGAATGCATCCATTTAGTCCTTAGACTGAAAGCTGACGATTCGAATCACAAAAAAATGTCAATAAAAGAATCCATAAATCATAAATAAATCCATTTGAACAAATAAACAAAACTAGATATATGTCCAAAGAAAAGTGTATTCTAGATATATGGCATGTCAAGGGGCTAATTGACTTGAAATAATTAACTGCTCCACCTTTACATGGTTATATCCAAAATAATAATATAGATAAAATTTTAAAATATAATTCAGAGACATATTTTAGGAAGTAGGAAACTAATTCAAAAATATAAGGTCTTCTTACCAAAGTTCATTTCTTCCCTTTTAAAGCCTTAGCACGATGTCCACCTAACAACCGTAAGGTTTAAAGAAAAGAAATGCTTTGAGAGAGAGACATTCAATATGCTTGACTTCTTCCTTTCAAAGAGTTACTGTTGTAGACAGTAAGTAACTTAAATAAGAAGATAATAATACAAAGCTCAAAATCATTGAGTATTACACAAGCTAAAGATGAAATCACAAGATCATAATATTCAATGAGTAGTCACGAATACGAAAAATAATCGTCTTTAGACAAAAGAAGAAATATCCATTAAATGAACATTTAAAAATAAAAATAATCAAAAGATATTTCAAATTAGCATGATGAATAATCGTATAAGTCAAAAGATGACATAAATCTCACAATCGACAAGATAGATCAACATATGCTACCTTTTGTGAAAAAATGTAAAGAAAGAATATTATCCATCAAATCTAAAATTTAAAATCCAACAGATAACAATTGCAACTAGATCTCAATAAATCTTTAGTTTATAAAGCATTGATCAATCTTAGATTAGCTGTAGAGGTACTGTCCCAGCTAACGGAGGTTCACCGGGGAACACTTAAGTACCGCTTCGCTTCGACCGTAGTCGTGGTGACAGACAGACCTTTTGTAGGCTTATACCCAAAATAAATCTCTTCTTTAATAACCGAGGATTTAAAAAGAATTAGTGTAATATGAAATAAATTATATTCTATGGACTTAAAAATCTTAGAACAATGTAGCAAACAGCATAAGATGTATCAATTACATTAATCCATATGTGCTACAAAATTATTGGGTAATAATAAAATATAAAACATTTGTAAATCAAAAAGTAAGACCTAGATACGTTGATGTATTCTGGAATCTAGGGGACTGGGTTCAGTACCTTGGATCCAGAACTAGATAATAGTTGCATTTAGACCTTAATAAATCTTAAGTCTATAAAGTATTGATCACTTCGGGTTAGCTGTAGAGGTCGGTTCCCAGCTAGCGGTAGTCCGAAGACTAGTACACCGTGTCGCTTCAGGATATTTACACCTGTATGACAGAAGGACCCTTTCGGCTTGTTCCCAAAATAATTTCTACTCTTAAGAACTTAGATTCAAAGGAATATATGCAGTATCATCGAACATTGTCGAAATCCAGGATTCCTAAAAGTAAATACCCAAAGAATGGTTTATCAAGATCAAGATATTAAAAACATCATGTATACAAAATGTCAACCAAAAAGCCAAAAAAAATACATCATTTAAAAAGAGGCTTTGAGGAAGAAGCTAATAAAGAGAAGTACATAAATTTGTTAAAAAAACTTAGCTTACATATGAAATAAGCACAAGTTTGAAACTACTTTTCAAAATAATATAATATAGAACTTGAACTAAACTCATATATCTCCATAAAGATATTTATACAATATAAGAAACATGTGAGCAATATATGATTGATAATGAATTATTCATATATCATTAACAAGCATAAAAAAAATATCACAAGATCAAAAATATGCATAAATAAAATTAATCAAAATAAAATATGAGAATCAATAGTGAATATATTATGCAAGTACAAGGTTAACATAGAAGTATATGTATATATACTTTTCAAGTAAATAGGAGACTTGTGCTAAACATACATACTCATAAAATACCGATCAAAGTAAATGTGACATGTTAAAGACAAATCGATAAGAAGTGACCATTAAAAGTATTAAAGACAAAGAGTCAAAAACATAAACCAACAACAAAAGCTTCTATGGACTAGAGTGGTATGCAACTTCATAGATGAATAATACGAGTAAAGAGCATACCTAGATAAATGTGTCACACTAATAAAAAATAAAATACTATATAGTGTGAACTAATCATTTAAGCTAAACAACTCGTCTTGATAGGATTATAACTCACATAAATGATAAACAATTAAAAAATATCAATGAGAGCTAATAACAATACATCAATAAGAACATGCTAGATATTAAAAACTATTTAGGAAGCATGTTACCGAAGTGGTTCTAGTGACCACACTTATGTTGGTGCAATTGCTTGGAAGATGACCATTGTAGCTTTGCAATCACCAACATGCTCCATGGTTCTATGGTTCATCATAAGTAGCTCCACCTGAAATATTAGGTGAAGACTTTGGTATCCAAAACTTGGATCCATATTTGTTAGCTTTGGGAACCCATTTGCACAAGTTCATATCAACAAGTTTTCTAATCTGACAATAATGAGAAACATGTCCATTCATGTCGCAATAATGACAAAAAGTATTAACGTTAGGGCTATGTGCAGCAGTATAAGAATGTGAAGTGGTGTGATATGATCTTAGTGGATACTTGTAGTAAAAAGCATGGTTGTGTAAAGCTTTAGCTTTGCTTGTTTCCTTTCTAGATGATCTGTCGTGTGTGACTTTGTGATGTGTCACGTATCTTGTGTTAGACTGAGTCATAGGTTGTACTACCTGCTTTCCTAGTCTAATATCTAACTTTTTAGAGTTAGCACAGATCTCATCATATTTAGCAGAAAGAGCATCAATTCTACATGAAGCAATAGAATACTTCTTCTTTTCAGATTCTAGTTCCTCCTTAAGTTTAGCATTTTCTTGAGTGCTTTTCTCAATGCATTCAAGTGCCTCATGCAATCTAAACTTAAGTGTAAAAATCTCAGTAGAATTATTAGAAGTAGAAGTATTTCTAGCATCATTCAATAAGCAAGTATGCTTTTCATTCTCACGCTTATAGGATAGAATATCCTTTTTAGCTTGCTTATACTTATCTAATACTTTCTTGTGTTCTTCTAACAGATCACTGAAAGCATCAGATAACTCATCATAAGAAAATTCATTCTTTTCAAGAAGGGAATTATTCTGTACCTCGTTAGATAATGCCATTGAGCATAAATTTGCAGCTTGATGAGGTCTCTCTTCTTCTTCAGAATTTGTTGCTTCACTTTCACACCATTTGCCCGATGATCTTCCTTTATTTGATTGTTCGTAGTGACTCTCCTTTCTTGTAGTAGTACAATCATCTTGGATGTGGTCTATCTTCTTGTAGTTGTCACATACAAGCTCTTCTTCGTATAAGAAATTGTGTTGTACCTTAAATCCCATATTTGCATCATTAAGAAGACTATCCTTCTCTTTGGAGTTGTTAGCTTTGCTTTCATACCTGCACTCATAAGTAGCTTCAAGAACTTTCCAAATTTTATGAGATGTTGTCCAAGTATTAATAAGATTAAATATATTTGTGTCTATAGCACAATAAAAGATATGCATAGCTTTTGCATCAAGGCTAGCTAACTTCTTCTCTTCCTCCGTGTAACTATAATAGGGCTTGTTGATTATAGAGGATGTGAGAATAGAAGTGATAGTAGGCTTCTTGTAGCCGGTGACAACAATTGACCGTAAGTCAAAATCTAGAGACTTCAAGTAGAAGCTCATCCGTGTCTTCCAATAGCTATAGTTTGTTCCATCAAATAGTGGGAGTCTATTTGAGGATTGCTCTTCAGTTATGAAGTACATACTTGCCATATGTGATATAGTGATCTATGTAACAGTAGTTATATAATAGCAATATTACCTCGCTTTACCTGTATAATCCGCTCTGATAATGAGGATCTGCTCCAAGGATGTTAAGCCAAATAATAGAGTCCTTGCTAGGATACCAATTGAAGGAGCAATTGGTATAAGCAATAATATCTCTATAAGGAGCACTTGCTCTGATATCTCTAGAAGGAGCACCTGTTCTGATACCAATTGTAGGACCGTTGAGCACCTCAAGAGGGGTGGTAAATAGAGTGTGTGCGTGTGCAGCGAAAAATAATCACCAATTAAAAACTTAAGTAATAACTATGGCAGTAAATAGGAGACAGTAAATAAATGCAGTAAAGTAAGAGTCAAGAATTCAAACTCAGTGACACAGCGATGTATACTGGTATCCCTCTGAGAGGACTAATCCAGTCTCGAGTACTCTTACTCGATGTTAATCCACTATGACACAAGCTCTAACTGAGCGCTTGCAACACTTACAACACCGTGCTTGGTGACAAGTGCACAACCGAGTTCACAACACCGTGCTTGGTGACGAGCGCACGACCGGCTCCAGAAGGCAATTAGAAAACTGAAATGTTTTCTGAATACAACCTCCGATACAACTCTTCAACACCAAACTCTAGATTAAACAGAAACTGTACTGGCTTGGCTAAGAGTCGTAAAGGCTTAGATATGAAAGTAAAAGCTCAGAACTCTTTAGATAGAGAAGAGAAGAGATGAAATTGGATTGTTGAAATGAATGGCAATCTCAACTCTATTTATAGTGTTTTTGGGGAACTGAACTCGGGCAGAGTTCGGGCAGAGTTCGGATGCTAGGATTTCGCATACGAACTTTGCATACAGAATTGGAGGCAACAAATATTCAAATAACCTAGATCGAACTCGGGCCGAACTCGGACGGAACTCGGTCAGAGTTCTGCTGGTTCAGAACAGTAAGGAATAAACCAAATTTGCATAGGTTTTGGGCCTTTTGGAATTGTGGATTTTTGGGATACTTAGGTAGGCTTATTTTTGTTTGTGGACTGGGAAAATCCTAAGCCAGTACCGATCCGATCAATCTCACATTTTTCCTAGACTCAATAAAAGGGAAAAATACAGAATAAATATGAAAACTAATAGCCCTTTTGATGACGTCTTTTTCCTGACATTGAAGACGCATTTTTCCTTGACGGCAATCGTCCAAAGATAAACAGATCTGAAAATCTGAATACCTTTCGGGGGCTTCGCTCCCGAACCCCTGACGGGGGCCGCTGCCCCCTCGACCCCTGTCCGCTGACCGGGCAGCGGAACCCCCGATGCGAGGCCCCTGATAGGTCGTTGGTCATTTCAGAGAAAACTCCTTGTATAACGCCGTCTTTGGCCAATTAATAATTCTCCATTGTATATGTCCTGGTTTGATCATGTTTGATCATGCTTACAGCATGTCTACAAATACATGTTAGGCAAATAAAATAATATAACTGATACAAGCATATCAATATGATATAAAGAACATTTAGGACAATGCTAAGTTTAAGTAGCAATATGATAGTGATAACATGAATATTAGTGATGTCGATAGTTAAACTTAATTGATTAGCCATATTCAAAAACATGATATAATTATTGGGCTAACACTATGCAAACATGCATAGGAAGAAACTAGAGATTAGTCTCAAAGATGTCCTTCAAGAAATCTATGTTGAAGATGAGATAAGGGCTCAACTGTGTAGAAACATAAAAATTTTAGGCGCATCAACTACCTAAGTCAACATGCGCCGAAAATATCATAAAACAGTAAAAAAGAAGCAGCATAAATGGGCTTTTTTATTTCATAAAAGTCTGTTACATGACTAAAGACTCATTTTACATAGAAGACTCTTTTTACGAAGAAGAAATCAAAAAAGCCTAAAGCTACGCTTCATCCAGGCGCATCTCAGCTAGGCTTATCTTTTCGGCATCTCAGCTAGGCGCATCTCTTCGGCGTCTCAGTCAGGCACATCTCTTCGGCGTCTCAGTCAGGCGCATCTCTTCAGCATCTCAGTCAGGCGCATCATGAAGTCTCAGCATATGCACTCTACTACGACCCGATTAAGTGCTTCGGCTAATGATGCAGTTCCTGAGCATAACAAGGGTGGGCAACCAACCCCACTCTAGCAGGAGGAAGAGCTCTCCAAAGTCCAAGGAAGATGAGAGCACCACAATTTTGATCTGGGGCTCTTCCAGCATAACGAAGACGGGACTCGAACGTTCCGATCTTTGGATGCAACAGGCACCTTCGGCCTGCATTGGGACCTCGCGATCCCAACTTTTGGATGTAACAGTCACCTTCACGAGTGCGTACGAAGATGACTCGACGCATCTTCACCCTCGGGAGCGTCTTGTCAATGGAATGTACTCGAGCGAAGAAATTCATCTCTATTCGGGAAGACGGGAAAGAATAAGAAACAAACTCTCTCCTTGCTGCTATTTATAGACCGGGCAAATCAAACCCATGTGCCAAGTGGCGGGCTCTCCGAATCCCGTGGAATGAATTTGCATTCATGGTGATGAACCTATCCCCTCGAATTCAGCCAGGTTAAAACGACTATTTAAAACACTCGAAGAACTCTACAGCCGGACGAATGAAGATGCGTCATGCAACAGACGTGCCAGTCAGATACCATGAATCATACAGACGCACCCATCAGTACCAAGCACCTCACAAAGATGTACCCTATGCGTCCCTATGCGCCTAGTGGAACGCAGATCAATGCGCCCACTCAAAAGCTCATCACCCGTCAAGAGCATTAAATGTTGAAGTCTGAGACGACAGCAGCCATACCTCGATGACAGAGCAACAACAGCTTTTGCAGAAAATGAAGCATCGCTGACGTCAGCGTCATAATTACTTTCCTCTATCGGTTACAAGCCACATGGCCAACCAACCACTCGCATGCGCCTCCGCAGCCATGCGCCCAAAGATTTATATGTACCTCAAAATCTATGCGCCTCTGACTTACTTCTGATCACAGAAGTCAAGTCGCTGCATGCGCCCCCCGGTCATGTGACCAAAACATGTGCCTCAAAAAGTCATACGCCCAGACTGGTTCGTGACTCCTGAAGATTATGAGCCAAAGTATCCTCATACGCCGGATCCCAAACGCAGCTTATCAGATCCTTCTCCACTAAATGCTAGATCTTTGAACCAAAGGCATGCGCCATGTGTCCTTTGACTCGGTTCAGTCTACGAAGGGGTGCTAACCACCCAAGATCTCAGCAACCGAAGAATTCTTTCCACTGCTACGTGTCAGCCCATGATTACAGCAAGAAGGATTCATCCAACAAATCTGGGCGCATCATCCATGCACCCTCCGCAGCAACCACCACGTGGCGTTCCCACGCTTAGGCACATCCTACATATGCGCGCATGAGCAGCCCCAACCTGCTGCCTATAAAAAGAGGGATCATTTCTTCTTCCAAAGGAGAGACGTACATAACGAGATCACCAGAGTTACAGAAGACGCACGTCCGCTCACAAAGATCGGATGAGACACTCAACGTCTTATTTTCCTCCGTAAGCTCCGACATCCAGAGCAGTCCAGACCTTCAGAGAACCTAAAATGGTCGTTAGATCGTCAACGGAGTCAACGCATTACCACTCGCTCCATCGACACAGGACCTAGATAAAAATAAAAGTGTACTCCTAAGACTACATCTGAGTCCTACATTGTAACACTGTTATGTTTGTGATTGAAATTTCAACTCAAAGATTTTAATGGGAAACAAGCTGGCGACTCTGCTGGGGAACTCTTTCTCCTCCGATGAAAAAGCTGTGTCACAATCTGACCACGTGAAGGTGGGCTCCTCCCACAAGAAACTAGTCGTATGCCTCAATCAATAGGCGTATGAGGAGTTCATCTCTGAAGGCGGTGCAAGTCCTTCGAAGAGGCTACTGATGCCGAAGAAGACTCGCCAAGCCTGGGTGCGCAAGGTAGAGGCCCCTGGCATCATCCCTGAAGGGAATATGCCGATGCAGCCTACCCTTTCCGCTGACGTCCTCAGCAGCCAGGATGCGCCCACAGGTGCAGCACATCTCTCGAGGAAATGTGGGGCTGACTACATTCCCCAACCATCTCCTTTTCAGCCAAGAAAGATGCGCCGACGGAGCAGGGGCGCATCTAGCGCCCTGCGTATTAATCTGATGCGCCACGGAAGGCTTCTGTCTTTGACAGACTCACTCGCTATCATGGCAAAGATAATTTGGACTCTGAGTACTATGCATCCCAGCGGGCTGGTACGAAGAAGTCCAAGGCGGCATGGGCCACGTGCCTCGAACGTGCTATGCCGACAGTAAGTCAGAGGCATGCGCTCACAATCATGCGCGCAACTGATGGTAAACTGTACAAGGTTGACTCGGGTGCTTATGCACCACGAACGAGCCAACCTTCAAAGACCTTCTTTCACTTGGGCGCATCCGCTGCGCTTGCAACCAAGCCGTTCGATGCAAACTCTGTGGTCTTGAACCCCTGCGCTACATTGGTTGTGCGTCTAAGGCTGGTTAAACCACCCTAAATGTTGTGCCCCCACTACTGATCTGGGAACATCTTATGTGCTGGATCAGGGGGTGCAACATTCACTTGATCACCCCGGCACTTGGCTTTGTAATACGCCTGATGGGGGTGTAAAGGTGGCACTCTCCTCTAACAATTTACGTAATATGATCATTCACAAACGTCGATCAGGAGAGTCAATCGACAAGCACAATGCTTCCCTCACAGGGCATACCTGTGCTGTGGTCACCATCAACTGTTGTGGCAAGACAGTAGTACCACCACGAAGGCAGTCTGAATTGCAGCGACTGCAATCATCAACACCCCTCCGACATCGCCTTGGGAAGAAGGTGTCGATTGAAGAGGAGCCAGAATTAAAGATTGCTTCTTGCAACGTAATCTCTAACTCCTCATCAATCCGTAAGGTGCCTAGCAACTCCTCGACCTCGTCCTCATCCAAAAGCCAGTCGAGGAAGACCATGATGACTGTCCCATCCTCAGGAGTATTTGAAGGCACCCGGGGGAGAAAGAAGATTTCAGAGGAAGTAATAGCTGGGGGTAGTCTAGCCCTTGTTGATCCTCATCCCGAAGACGAAGATATCCTCCAGATCATAGCCAGGACAAAACTCCAAGATAAGTGACTCTTCTACAAGAGAGCGAAGCTTCAACTGATCCATCCACTTCCAGTCACGTCATGACAGTATACATGACGGGAGGTGGTGATACGGAGTCAGATGATCCGCCAGCAGACCTTGTTCAGCGCATGGATACTTTGGAGGGGGGACTCAAAACCCTTTCTGTCTCCAAGCAAACTCTGACTCAAGCAGTATTTGAGATACGGTCAGCTTTGGCCAGAGCACCTTCCACCAATCCTGACCCAGGAGCCAATGGGGAATCAAGTGTGCCCCTTCAACGGGCATCCTTGAATACCGATTGCCACGAAGCACCCCGGGTATCGGAACTTTCGAATGTAAAACTCCAGACTGTACCGCCTTCTCCGACTCCCAACACCTGAAGGAAAGTCGCAGGACTACTGTCATCATACTCGACGGGGGGTGGGCTATGTCACGCCGCTGACAACTTTAGAGAGTTAGGAAGCGAAAGAAGTGGGGCACTCTCATTCATCTGAAGCATCAACTTGGGATTCCGATACCAGTATCGGCCCAATCTTCAGGAAGGTGCTATCAGTCAACATGGCATCTGCACAATCTTGAGAGGATGAAGGCGATGACCAAACGTCGGAATTCGTCGAGGAAGAACCTTGGGCTCAACGCCTAGGAGCGGAGTGGGAGTCTCGTTTGAATTACGCGAACCCCCTACCGAAGATAAAGTCGAGCAGATCGACCTTGGGGATGGGTCTCCTTCCAAACCTATCTTCATCAGCAAGAGTCTAAAGGGAAGCGACCAGAAGTCTTTAGTCCAATTGGCCAAAGAATACATCGACGTCTTCGTCTGGAGCTACGAAGATATGTCGGGACTTGATCCCCAGACCGCGATGCATAGACTTAACATCTTACCTAATTCCAAGCCTATAAAGTAGCAACAACGACATTTTCGTCCTGACATCATGAACGCTATCGATCAAGAGTGGACAAACTCCTGAGCAGCGGGTTCATTCGTGAAGAGCAACATCCGGATTGGGTGGCCAATGTCGTCCCTGTGACCAAGAAGAATGAGAAGATACGAGTCTGCATCGACTTCAGAGATCTCAATACTGCTTGCCCGAAAGACGAATTCCCACATCCAATCACTGACGTGATGATTGATAATAGATGTGGCTTCGAACGCATGTCTTTCATGGACGGGTACTCGGGCTACAACCAGATCAAAATGTTCCCCGATAAAGCAAAACACACGTCATTCAGGACTCCGAAAGGGGTTTTCTGCTACACAGTGATGCCCTTTGGTTTGAAGAACGCTGGTGCTACGTACCAACGAGCTATGAGTACCATCTTCATCAACATCTACGCAAAACAGTTGAATGCTATATTGATATGTTAGCACCCTGAATTTTGGGTTGTTTTTTTTCATTTTATTTTATTTTCTGATTGTTTGGTTTCATTAAATAATTTATTCTGTTATTTTTCCTTAAGAGTACTTTCCCGTGCCATAGATATTTGGAGTATCAGGGATGTTCAAATTTGGAAATCTTCTTCACGAGTTTTGGAGTGGACACGATTACCTTCATGACGGTATATGGTGTCCCACCCAAACTTGTTCCCTTGTGCTCTTTTTGCTTTGCTGAACTTCTGGTCGATTTAGACCATTTGATTGTTATTTATTTTCCCACTCTTTTCCTTGATCATTTCCAGCGCGTTACCATGACTTTTAAATTGGGAGCACAAGACCAGTCAGTTTCTTGAAACCAACTCCTCATTGATGATCTACTCGAGACGTTCGTCACCCATGACCTTCGTGTCCCACTCAGACACGTCATTTTGTGCTCCATTTGATTCGCACAATTTTTCCGGCACGTGACCTGATTTTATTTCACTCCACGGCGTCACATTCATCTTCCAACTTGATTTGTGGGTCCCCTGTCGACCAAAACCTGTCAGCCCCAACTATGGACATAGCCCACATTGAGCCTACTACCCGTCCGCCACTTGTGTCCCATTTATTGGAATTTCCATGTGCTACTTATTTACTCATGATCATCAATGTCTATTTTTAATTCGATTTTTGCATCATGTCCGATTTTGACTCAATCCGGCTCCACCGAGTCCAGTCCAGCTTTGTGTTGCCCTCCATCGGGACACCCTCATTTTTTTGTGTCTAAAAATAATATTGAATACCTATCT
This sequence comes from Iris pallida, assembly GCA_029216955.1. NCBI lineage: Eukaryota > Viridiplantae > Streptophyta > Magnoliopsida > Asparagales > Iridaceae > Iris > Iris pallida. Next base: position 4,496,132 of record JANAVB010009198.1, on the reverse strand, counting down.
ACCTATTTTAATTTAATGGAAAATCTCCATTGATTTTAATTCCCATAGGAATACCCTATTTCTCCATTTAATTCCTAGCCACTTGATTCCCCAAATGAATCTCACCCATTAATTTTCTATGCAACTTCTTCCAATCCCCTTGGCCAACATGGCCGGCCCTAACTTTTACAAGGGGATAAACTTTTTCATCTTTTCTCTTTCTCTCTCTTTTTAATTTATAACTTATCCTTTCTCTCTCTCTCTCTTTTTCTTCATTTAATACCAACAACTTCAAAAGAAAAAGATCAGCAGCATGCTACGTCCCCGACCTCCCCCTCCTCCACAGCTCCGGCCACCCCCGGCCATCCTTGCCGTCGACCCCCACAACAGTCCACTCCTCCTCCTTCATTCATCCTCGAGCTTTCTCCTCCATCTCCTCCTTAATCCGCCACCACCACCAACTTTGTCGAGCCACCACCACTCGAGCAGTCACCGCCGAGCCGCAGCCACCTGGCCGCTGCACAGCCACAGCCCCGCCGCGTCGTGGTCGCACGTGCCGCCGTGCCTCATCGCCGGCCAGGCCGCACGAGCCACAACAGCCGACCGAACAGCAGCAGTGTATGGGCGCCCTTGCGCGCGTACGAGCGAGCACCGACGCGCCACCGCCGGCCACACCCGCCGTGATCGTGCCCCCACCCCCAGGCTGGGCGAACTCCGGCGACCCTCCCTGGGTCCTCCGCTCCTCTTCCAGCGCGATGTATAGGCGATTCGTACGTTTTGCACGACGTCCCGTCGTGACGCGCGCGAAATGAAGTTCGTTTTGGCGCCCCGTCGCAGCAACTTTGCGTGCATTTTCTCGGTATATCCACCTTCGCTCATGTCAATTTTCGTCCATTAATTTTATCATTTGATACATGAAAACCGGCCACCAAGTTGACCGTTTAAATTGTATTAAATTTGGATAGTTTCGTGGGGCAAACTTCGTCAGCTTGTACCTCCTCTACTGCAGCTCTGTTTGACGTGCTACCAGTTCCTGTGCGAAGCTGGTATAACCCTCTTACTACCCCTCCAGTTTTGTTTCATTGTGAGCTTGTTTGATTGGTTGAATTCGACGCCAAAGTTGGTCGTCCGAATTCGTAATTTACAACTTGTAAAATTCTATTTTTGAACACGGGACTTCAGATTTCATTTCTGACACCACTATTAGACTTGTGGCGTCGTTCTGGCATGTTTTCATATAAAATTTGTTAGATTTGGAGAACGTGAGCCCGGGCACGCATTTCGGTGCAAAGCGGGTCCCACATTCTGGATCAACGGGACTTTTTGACGCCGGCTCATCGGAATCCAATTCTGGATATACTGATGAGTTTGTATCGTCATTCTAGACTCGTTGACATATAATTTGCTAGGTTTTGGTGGATGTTGGGTCCGACACGTATTTCGGTGCAAGTCGGATACCAATATCCGGGTCAACGGGTCATTTTGAGATCGGCTCATCGGAATCCAATTCTGGAGATACCGTTGAGTTCGTATCATCATTCTGGACTCGTTGACAGGTAGTTTGCTGAGTTTTGAGAACATTGGCTCCGGCACGCATTTCCGTGCAAACCGGAATTCCAAGTTCTGGTCAACGGGCCAAATTGAGATCGAGTCAACGGAATCCAATTCTGGAGATACCGTTGGGTTCGTATCGACATTCTGGTTTCGTGGACATATAATTTGTTATATTTTATAGACTTATTTTCTTGCACATTTTTCGGTGCAAAACGGCTCCGACACGGACACCGTTTTGACCCGAAATTACCTTTTTGCCCTTGTGTCCAAATTGGACCGTTGGGTAGGCTATCCTAACTAATTTGACCACTTTGGACACGTTGGCGATGTTCATTTCATCGTCCGGCAATGTTTGTTGATAATTTCTCTGAGCTTAACCTTTTTATAATTAATTAATAATTAATTCATATAATGTTCGTATTTCGGGATTAGTACAACGAAACTGAGATCAGCCAATTCCAGTGATCTCACATCGCTGAAATTGACAAGTTGGACAAGTGGATCACTATAACAAGATTATCAACCTTACCGATAATCTTCTTATCTCGATTTGCGTGTCGTAGGTTTCGACGTACAAATAACGAAGTACACTTTATATTAGACTAGAATTGATCCTGATTGACCTAAGTTGACCAGTTGACCCAAAGTCAACTGTAAGTCAACACTTGACCTAGTTTGACTAGATTATTGACCGAAGTTGACCTAGAGTTGTTTTGACTTAGAAGAACCTAGAATAATGTAGATTGCTTGTAGAGTTTCTTTTATTACAACTTGAACACCTTGTAACCTGTGTTGCTTTAAATAGGACTCTGTGGCTTCAGTTGGACCCCTTTACCTATCAGCTGTTCAGGTTATCTGGCGAGTACATTCTCTGATCATTTCATATCATGGTTAGGATTATATTTCCTGCTTTAGACTATCTTACTTGATGCTGACACGTTGGTAACACGGATTGGTACTATATGGATCCCTTCATGAGATGTTATCCCTCTCGGGAGCATCAGATACTTTTGCTCGATGTGTTTCACTTACATCACGTATCTTATGCTTCTATTATCATGAATCTTCGTTATCAGCTAGTAACTCATGTACTCACATGATCACCGAGCCTTCACGAATCAATTCATGAATCACCCTTTATGGGCAACGTAGTATAATCATGAATCTTAACGTAACTTGAATGGATCCTTGTGTATTGATTGGGGATGGGGGAGTATAAGTGAACATGTGAATAAATCCAAGTAGTGTAATCATGAATCAATTTCTAGTAGTGTAATCATGAATCAGTCCTAAGCCATTCACATGATTCGTCTGTACTCTAAATCACTAGCACTGTCTCTCTTTATATATATCATAGATATTTACTTACAGTCTTTCTTTTACATTATGCTATTCTTCAGATCTTGTATTTTATTCTCTAGCATGATTATATTTCCTTTCCTGCTATGACTTGTTGAGATGTATTGTGCTCGCTCCAGTCCTGACTGGACATGTTGATAAATTTTACAGATAGCTTGGGGATTGCCTGCTAGCCTAGAGGAGACACAGTAGAGGTTGTTTAGGTAGTTATTTCATTTTGTCTGGAGCTCTATTTACTTTGTGGATTACTGTATTTGAGTTTTGAGATGTATTTCTGGGTTTATGTATCTTAGACACTTAGACTTCTATCTCCTGTATTTATTTTGGATTTCATGTTTTATCTATCTTTATCATGCTCTACCTTAGATGTGATTAAATCTGTATCTGCTATGTCACCCCCATTCGGGGAGTATAAACTGTTTAGCCTTATATTGTTAGATGCATGAGACCTAGGACAGCGTTCTACCGCCGACACTGCGGCGTAGGCTGGACGTACCCACTTTTCGTGCCCTTATTCTAGGGTGCAGGTCGTGACACGTTTTTAGTGGTGGCCCATGCAGGTCGAGACTAAAGTGTAGTGGTATTCGAACTAGAGTACCACTACAGCCTGCAGTAGGAATAGGATATATTTTGAAGATACTCAATCACAACTAGGATCCCTTGAGAGATTCCTGGGACGACCCTTGAGAATCTTATTTAAACTTCGATTTGAAAACTCTCTTTTCCTTGATTTGATTTATCTTTATTTTCTGTTGTCAAATTTGATTTTGATGGATTATTGTGGAAATTGAGTTTGTACTTATTGAATTTGATGATGATTGATGAGTTTTGAATCTTGATGATAGATGTTGCATCCGAGTTTGTATTTTGATGGATTTTATTCATTTTTGAATTTTGAAGTTCGTTGATAAATTTGATTTGATTTTTGGGTATTCGTTGTTGATTTAATTTAATTTTGGCAAGATGAAATTATATGGGCTAGGTCAACTATGTTATGGAATCTAGTCTTCTACAGTCATATTAGCCAGCATGGTGAGGACATATAGTTGACTTGGATATATTTCTCGGGTGTGGGAATTTAAGGTTTTTGCAGCCAAGCTAGCGGCATCGCGAAAATATTAAATACCATGATTCTAGAGGTATGTGCCAAAGTCGAGAACTCTGTGATTATCGTAGCCTTGCTTACTAGTATGACGAGGATTTAGAGTATCATGATTTTGGATAGACGCATATGATTATCAGATTGTACTTTAAATATTTCGAACATGTTTTCTCTACATTGTTTCAGTCCTTCAAAAAAAAAATATTTATTAATTATTTTGTTGTTTGCCTCTCATTATTTCGCTTAGGAGTAACTTTAGCTATTATCATAAACCTTGTGTAACTTCTCCTATGAATTTCTCCTTAATACAATGAATTGATGATTTTGCTAGACTTTACCTTGGATTTGATAATTTAGCTCTGGATTTCAAAATGGTTCTTCTTTAAACGGATAAGCAAAACAAATTTTATCGTTATTTCTTCTTGCTATTATTCTTGTATTAAGTAATAATAATAATAAAACTGTCTTGATTTCACTAATCACCTGCTTCGCAATCTTGGTAGAAATCTAAATGCTGCTCTTGATATAGAATTTGGTTTTTATTTTGGGATATGAGGATATAGATATAGTGGACACAAACACTTTGTCTAATACATATGCATGCTACGCTTGATTTCCAACATATCTAGATAATATTAATATGTCATTAATGTTAAATTTTCAAAATCCCAATGTTTCTGGCTTTCTGCTTTTCCAGTTTAAATTTGTAATTTAAATATAAATTTTATGTTATTAGTTTTGTCTACATAACTGCACATGTATAATATCTACATGATTTTAATTTTAGAGAAATTGGTGAAGTTATGTGAAATTTGTAAAATCTAAGACTGTGTGCATATTAACCCTTGATACGAGATTCCGAATGTTAGTTCAATTTGCTGTTCCATTTTTATGAAATATTTAGAGCTATGTACATTGTTGTAAGTAGGGATATAAATTTAGGTTTCATATTCTTACATGTTAGTTGTGATAAATATTGAGTTGGGTTTTAATGTTCAAATTTCTCCAAAATCCTGAAAACTAGTTACATGTGAACATTTTTATTTTGATTTCCAATGTTTAGTTCAATTTTAGATTTAACATGTAATATTAAACTGTATGTGTAGGTAAATGTATGGTCGTATGTTACGGTTTCATTTCTATCATGTTAGGATATTGGAAGCATTGAGTTAGCTGTGATTTTTTTTTCGAAACCCTAAAACCCGAGACTGTATTGTGTTAATATTACACTAGTTAAATGATTAGCTTATTTTCAGATATTTTTATATATGTAAATGCTGAACTAAAACTGAATTTAACCTTTCAATACTAAGCTATAACCCTGTACAAGGACACACACACACCCTAACTTAGTATACGCTGCCATGTAAACCTAACATTTTTCCTCTATGTTATGATCATATACCAGTATAGATATATATAGAGTTTATGCATACATGTTATAATGTACATAGATACATAACTGTCTCTACCTTTATATATATATATATGGTTAGCCATGCAAGTTATGAGTAATTAGGTTGTGTAATGTAGATTGTTTAACCGAATGCCATGATTAGTGTAACTTGATAGCCGTTGTTTTAAAACCCAATTTCTTATATACACATTCATGTATATTCACGTACACACACGCCTACTATCTAACCATGTGAACATGTTCCCATACATATAATGCTAGCTTTTCCCTCTCTGACACTCTATATATATATATATATATATTGTGATTGGATTTCCATGTGATTGACTTTTATTCCTTAACTAGTGATTTTGATTTTTTTCCTTGAATATGTACTTTTTTCAGATAATTGGTAGTTACCTTTGTTTTATTTTTGATAAGTATCAGTTTTCATATGGGGTGGTAGACAACCTTATAGTTTTGACGGTTGTTGTTTCTGTATCTTTCTATTTTAGCACCCTGGATTGCTTGTGTGTTTTGATACCCGATGACCGTTTTGGTTAGTATGACTAGTATACCTAGATGAGACTTTCACTACCACCGTATGCCATGACCCTGGACGTTGTCTTTTTTGATGGTATGTTTATTTAAGTTCTGGGACTTGATTATGGGGGTTTGACCTAGAGGGAGTATGAACAATTTTAATTTCGAGGACGAAATTTTTATAAGGTGGGTAGGATGTTAGCACCCTGAATTTTGGGTTGTTTTTTTTCATTTTATTTTATTTTCTGATTGTTTGGTTTCATTAAATAATTTATTCTGTTATTTTTCCTTAAGAGTACTTTCCCGTGCCATAGATATTTGGAGTATCAGGGATGTTCAAATTTGGAAATCTTCTTCACGAGTTTTGGAGTGGACACGATTACCTTCATGATGGTATATGGTGTCCCACCCAAACTTGTTCCCTTGTGCTCTTTTTGCTTCGCTGAACTTCTGGTCGATTTAGACCATTTGATTGTTATTTATTTTCCCACTCTTTTCCTTGATCATTTCCAGCACGTTACCATGACTTTTAAATTGGGAGCGCAAGACCAGTCAGTTTCTTGAAACCAACTCCTTATTGATGATCTACTCGAGACGCTCGTTACCCATGACCTTCGTGTCCCACTCAGACACGTCATTTTGTGCTCTATTTGATTCGTACAACTTTTCCGACACGTGACCCAATTTTATTTCACTCCACGGCGTCACATTCATCTTCCAACTTGATTTGTGGGTCCCCTGTCGACCAAAACCTGTCAGCCCCAACTATGGACATGGCCCACATTGAGCCTACTACCCGTCTGCCACTTGTGTCCCATTTATTGGAATCTCCATGTGCTACTTATTTACTCATGATCCTCAACGTCTATTTTTAATTCGATTTTTGCATCATGTCCGATTTTGACTCAATACGGCTCTACTGAGTCCACTCCAGCTTTGTGTTGCCCTCCATCGGGACACCCTCATTTTTTCGTGTCCAAAAATAATATTGAATACCTATCTACCTATTTTAATTTAATGAAAAATCTCCATTGATTTTAATTCCCATAGGAATACCCTATTTCTCTATTTAATTCCTAGCTACTTGATTCCCCAAATGAACCTCACCCATTAATTTTCCATGCAACTTCTTCCAATCCCCTTGGCCAACATGGCCGGCCCTAACTTTCACAAGGGGACAAACTTTTTCATCTTTTCTCTTTCTCTCTCTCTTTAATTTATAACTTATCCTCTCTCTCTCTCTCTCTCTCTCTCTCTCTCTCTCTCTCTCTCTCCTTTTCTTCATTTAATACCAACAACTTTAAAAGAAAAACAGCAGCAGCATGCTACTTCCCCGACCTCCCCCTCCTCTACAGCTCCGGCCACCCCCGGCCATCCTCGCCGTCGACCCCCACAACAGCCCACTCCTCCTCCTTCATTCCTCCTCGAGCTTTCTCCTCCATCTCCTCCTTAATCCGCCACCACCACAAACTTCGTCGAGCCACCACCACTCGAGCAGTCACCACCGAGCCGCAGCCACCTGGCCGCTGCACAGCCGCAGCCCCGCAGCATCGTGGCCGTATGCGCCGCCGTGCCTCATCGCCGGCCAGGCCGCGCGAGCCACAACAGCCGACCGGACAGCAGCAGTGCATGGGCGCCCTTGCGCGTGCACGAGCGAGCGCCGATTCGCCACCGCCGGCCACGCCCGCCGTGGCCGTGCCCCCCCAGGCTGGGCGAACTTCGACGACCCTCCCTAGGTCCGCCGCTCCTCTTCCAGCGCGACGTATAGGCGATTCGTGCGTTTTGCACGACGTCCCGTCGTGACGCGCGCAAAATAAAGTTCGTTTTGGCACCCCGTCGCAGCAACTTCGCGTGCATTTTCCTGGAGATCCGACCGTTGGATCGGCGATTTCTTTGCTTCGTCGCAATCTCGGTATATCCACCTTCGCTCATGTCAATTTTCGTCCGTTAATTTTATCGTTTGATACATGAAAACCGGCCACCAAGTTGACCGTTTAAATTGTATTAAATTTGGACAGTTTCGTGGGGTGAACTTCGTCAGCTTGTACCTTCTCCACCGCAGCTCCGTTTGGCGTGCTACCAGTTCCTGTGCGAAGCTGGTATAACCCTCTTACTACCCCTCCAGTTTCGTTTCATTGTGAGCTTGTTTGATTGGTTGAATTCGACGCCAAAGTTGGTCGTCCGAATTCGTAATTTCCAACTTGTAAAATTCCATTTTTGAACACGGGACTCCAGATTTCATTTCTGACACCACCATTAGACTTGTGGCGTCGTTCTGACATGTTTTCATATAAAATTTGTTAGATTTGGTGAACGTGGGCCCGGGCACGTATTTTGATGCAAAGCGGGTCCCACATTCTGGATCAACGGGACTTTTTGACGCCGGCTCATCGTAATCCAATTCCGGATATACCGATGAGTTCGTATCGTCATTCTGGACTCTTTGACATATAATTTGCTAGATTTTGGTGGACATTGGGTCCGGCACGCATTTCGGTGCAAGTCAGATACCAATATCCGGATCAACGGGTCATTTTGAGATCGGCTCATCGGAATCCAATTCTGGAGATATCGTTGAGTTCGTATCATCATTCTAGACTCGTTGACAGGTAGTTTGCTGAGTTTTGAGAACTTTGGCTCTGGCACGTATTTCCGTGCAAACCGGAATTCCAAGTTCTGGTCAACGGGCCAAATTGAGATCGAGTCAACGGAATCCAATTCTGGAGATATCGTTGGGTTCGTATCGACATTCTGGTTTCGTGGACATATAATTTGTTATATTTTGTAGACTTATTTTCTTGCACATTTTTCGGTACAAAACGGCTCCGACACGGACACCGTTTTGACCCGAAATTACCTTTTTGCCCTTGTGTCCAAATTGGACCGTTGGGTAGGCTATCCTAGCTAATGTGACCATTTTGGACACGTTGCGATGTTCATTTCATCGTCCGACAATGTTTGTTGATAATTTCTCTGAGCTTAACCTTTTTATAATTAATTAATAATTAATTCATATAATGTTCGTATTTCGGGATTAGTACAACGAAACTGAGATCAGCCAATTCCAGTGATCTCACATCGCTGAAATTGACAAGTTGGACAAGTGGATCACTATAACAAGATTATCAACCTTACCGATAATCTTCTTATCTCGATTTGCGTGTCGTAAGTTTCGACGTACAAATAACGAAGTACACTTTATATTAGACTAGAATTGATCCTGATTGACCTAAGTTGACCAGTTGACCCAAAGTCAACTGTAAGTCAACACTTGACCTAGTTTGACTAGATTATTGACCGGAGTTGACCTAGAGTTGTTTTGACTTAGAAGAACCTAGAATAATGTAGATTGCTTGTAGAGTTTCTTTTATTACAACTTGAACACCTTGTAACCTGTGTTGCTTTAAATAGGACTCTGTGGCTTCAGTTGGACCCCTTTACCTATCAGCTGTTCAGGTTATCAGGCGAGTACATTCTCTGATCATTTCATATCATATTTATGATTATATTTCCTGCTTTAGACTATCTTACTTGATGCTGACACGTTGGTAACACAGATTGGTACTATATGGATCCCTTCATGAGATGTTATCCCTCTCGGGAGCATCAGATACTTTTGCTCAGTGTGTTTCACTTACATCACGTATCTTATGCTTCTATTATCATGAATCTTCATTATCAGCTAGTGACTCATGTACTCACATGATCACCGAGCCTTCACGAATCAATTCATGAATCACCCTTTATGGGCAACGTAGTATAATCATGAATCTTAACGTAACTTGAATGGATCCTTGTGTATTGATTGAGGATGGGGGAGTATAAGTGAACATGTGAATAAATCCAAGTAGTGTAATCATGAATCAATTTCTAGTAATGTAATCATGAATCAGTCCTAAGCCATTCACATGATTCGTTTGTACTCTAAATCACTAGCATTGTCTCTCTTTATATATATCATAGATATTTACTTACAGTCTCTCTTTTACATTATGCTATTCTTCAGATCCTGTATTTTATTCTCTAGCATGATTATATTTCCTTTCCTGCTATGACTTGTTGAGATGTATATTGCTCGCTCCAGTCCTGACTGGACCTGTTTATAAATTTTACAGATAGCTTGGGGATTGCCTGCTAGCCTAGAGGAGACACAGTATAGGTTGTTTAGGTAGTTATTTCATTTTGTCTGGAGCTGTATTTACTTTGTGGATTACTGTATTTGAGTTTTGAGATGTATTTCTGGGTTTATGTATCTTAGACACTTAGACTTCTATCTCCTGTATTTATTTTGGATTTCATGTTTTATCTATCTTTATCATGCTCTACCTTAGATGTGATTGAGTCTGTATCTGCTATGTCACCCCCATTCGGGGAGTATAAACTGTTTAGCCTTATACTGTTAGATGCATGAGACCTAGGACAGCGTTCTACCGCCGACACTGCGGCGTAGGCTGGACGTACCCACTTCTCGTGCCCTTATTCTAGGGTGCGGGTCGTGACACGATGATATCGTCGTCAAGAGCCGTCTCAAAGATGATCACTTACAGGACCTAAAGACAGTCTTCAATCTCATGCGAGCGCATCAACTCAAGATGAACCCCGCTAAATCCTTCCTTGGGGTTTCTAGCGGAAAGTTCTTGGGCTTCATTATCACGGCAAAAGGCATTCATGTCGACCCCGAGAAGACCAAAGCCATCCTTGACATGGACCCTCCGAAGAACCTCCGAGAACTTCGAGGCCTGCAAGGGCACCTTGTATACATCCGAAGGTTTATAGCAAACCTTTTCAAAAAATATTAACCCTTCACCCAGCTCATAAAGAAGGGAGTCTCCTACGTCTGGACAGAAGAATGCCAGAATGCTTTCGATGATATCAAATCTTACCTGTCGAGCCCGCCAGTCCTGGTGGCACCCGTCGCGGGCAAACTATTTCTCCTATACGTCCGTGCCAAGGATCATTCCCTCGGCCCTTTGTTGGCTCAGAACAACGATGCAGGCTACGAGCAAGCTATCTACTACCTTAGTAGGACAATAATCGGGGCTGAACACCAGTACAACCCCATCGAAAAGGAATATTTGGCTTTGGTGTATGCCATCCAGAAGACTTGCCATTATGTTTCGGGCCAGACAATTCATGCCATCTCCGGAGTCAATCCACTCAGGGTTCTCATGATGAAGCCAGGATCATTGAACTCCCGAATAGCTATATTGGCAATCATGTTGACACCGTATAACATGGTATTCGTTCCACAAAAAGCCGTCAAGGGTCAAGCTCTAGCCGACTTTTTAGCCGTGCGCCCCATCCTAGAGTCCTCCAGACTCTATGTAGACATCCCGGATAAGGTCCAAGAATCAAACGTCACCGAAAAAACTCCGTCTGGCGGGTGTTTTTTATGGAGCTTTGAGAACAGGCCCTAAAGGCCAAATCGTCGTCGGAGTGGGTGTGGTCTTAGTCTTCCCCGATCAGCTGGTCATCCAGCGTGCTTACTCCCTTTCAAATCTGTGCTCCAACAATGTTGCCGAGTACAACGCTCTCATCATAGGATTCCAGCTGGCGTAACAACTGGGGTGGATCATCTGGAAGCTTACGGCGACTCAAAACTCGTCGTTAATCAAATTCGAGGGCAGTACGATATTCGTCATGAAGATCTGGTTCCTCACCATGAAGTTGCATTGAATATTATATCAACCTTCACCAAGTTCTTTATAGAACACGTATCTCGGCTACAAAACTTGGAGGCTGCCGCTCTGGCTGGCCTCGCAGCTTCATTAGCAGCACCCCTCGGGACTCAACACTACGTCACGGTAGTTAGTCGAGACTTGGTCTGTCCTAAAAATAACCTATGCACACAAATGGCCCATGCCATGACGACAAGTACCGGTGTTAATATCCGAGACTGGAGGTTCCCATTCATCGACTTCGCTGTCTATAGAATTCTTCCAGAAGATCCGAAAGAAGCAGTCTCGGTCAGAAGGCGTTTCCTTCGATTTTATTATGATACAGCTACTAAAATGTTGTACCGACGTTCCTACGATGGACTTCTCCTTCGATGTCTATCCAGGGAAGAAGCAGCCGAAGCCCTTCGAGAAACTCGTGATGGAACTTGCGGGGCTCACCAACCCGGGCCTAAGTTGTAGTATCAACTGCGATGCATGGGTTGCTACTGGCAAACCATGGCAGCCGATGCCGTCGACTATGCTAAAAAGTGCCATGCTTGCCAGCTTCACTCCGACTTTATCCATACACCATCGAAACTACTTGTAACGCCCCAGTCCCAAAATACTTAGGAATAGGAACGTAGCATGCCAGCTGCATATATACGAGATATACTCCAATATATGGAAATCTCGAATATACACATAAGCTGTTTTGTGAATAATAATAACAGACAGTCACAGGTAAAAGCTAAATCTCATCCACAGAATATAAAGAAAATGATATCTCATGAATCAAAATAAATGTCAAAATATAGCTGTTGACCGGGCGGAGACAAATCCACTACCGGCACTAGAATGAACTGAAAGGAAGTAGAGTCCAACCTCTAAGATAAATAAAATAAGAAATGATGACTAAATAGGCTCCTCAACCCATTAGGGACAGCTGTGATCAGAAGGTACAACTCTCTCGAACGTGAAGGATGAGTCTATAGCGGAACCATACTCCTGTGGAAAGTCCTGCACACCTATACCTGGAGAGATCACCAGGTCCTCAGAGGGACATAACAAGATACAAAAAGAACATGCCACATAAAATGAATAAATACTGCTCAAATAAATAAGTAAATCGAATTATAACATGGTCCAATACGCACCTACTGAACGAGCGTACCATCCCCCCAACCAAACAAGGACAGAAGATGGTAAACTAATTCACGGCGATATATCTTTCCATGCTATGAATCAAATATGGTATCCGGACCCCAACAAGGTTCAATACCTTCTCATCGAAGTAGTAAGTCACACCTACAACCAAACAAGGACAAGATGTGACGAACTAATCCGCGACAAGTTATTGTTCCAAGTCACGGTCAGATACAAGTACCCAAACCAAAAGTACTCTTACCTAACGGATAGGGTAGCCTACCGTTCTAAGTGAAATGTTGTTAAGAACAATCCTTCCTACGCATGGGCCCTGGCTGAATAGGATCGGCGTAGTCCCCCCTTGGGCACCAGAGGCCCCATCAGTAATCATGGGTCATCAACCCCGTATCTCCAGCGGAGAGTCTGGGTCACAAGGAAAGTGCATCGAAGCCCATACGCTAAGGAATTGTCCTCCCCGCCCAATGCCTACTGTGTTGTATCCACAACACAACCACTATAACCGCTAAGTCAAACTAGCATGCAACCTCTATTAGCGGTTATTCCTATCGTACGGCTTGTACGTACTGGTGGCCAGCCAATCACGTACTTCCGTATCCTACATGCGACACACAACTTCGTGTTACAACGTGTCAAGGCCAATGAATGCATCACACAAGGTGGACTCTTAAATCTAGGTTTAGTGTGTAAGAAAAATGATACATAGCAGAAAATGTAACTGAACAGTAAGTCTAACAAGTATGCCATGTATCACAGTTTATTTTACATAAATAAAATAAATAATTCTTGAAATATGAGCTAAAATAAATAAACAGCGGTGGCAAGGTATCTTGTCGGGGGGTAGTGTGCAGAATGGCGACGCTTGATGACTCAAATCGTCAAAATATGGAAGCAACGAAAGCCAACTTCTACGAACGACCTTGGATGCTGAAATAAACCTCACGAACTGATTTGGCATAAAAGAAATACCTAGGAAATGCCTGTCCAAAAGTCCAATTCTGGAACAGGGGCAAAATCGTAATTTCTGGTCAAAATGATGTCCGCCGTTGGACCCCGTTTTGCACCGAAACGCTTGCCAGAACCTACGGTCTCTAAAGTCGTCAAACTACATATCTACGGAGCCGATTTGAGGAGACGAACCCAACCATATGTCCAAAGTTGGATTCCGGTGGGTTGTGCACAAATTCGCCCGTTAGAACGGGTCGTGGGCCCGTCAATTTTGGTGTTCCGATCAACCTTCTCAGTATCGGACCAAAATTGGCATACAGGACCAAAAAATCGATACGGACCTGATGGCACAAGTTTCGCGTCGATCCGACGAACGTGCACGAAGTTATGGGCTAGTTTGCAAAGCGTCGATACGGGGGTATCTCGACGGATACGCACTGATTTCGTCGCGCCCGCGCAACGAAATCGAGTTCCGTCAGTTCCCACACGTCGTCAACATCCATACGCGCCTTTCGATGCGTATAGCGCACGACCACGTCGCCCGGTTTGTCGGGGCGTACGCCGTATCGAAAAAGTTTTCTAAAATTTTGAGTTTTGAAAACAGATTTTTTTCGAATCTTTAACATCAATTATCTTTCTGTATAATTACTGAAAAATAAATCTAACCAGTGCGTTTCAATCCCATATATGTTGTGTTTCACTGTTCCCAGTTGGTTTGATGAAACTCTCAGTATAAGGGTCGAAAATCGGCTTCCAAGTCATGGGTTGGGACTGCTCTAAACTGCCTTGTTTTGACAGTTTTCTCGGGAAGTTTCAATCGATTTCCCGGGCAAGATGCTAGGGTTTACTAGATTGTATCTGGAGGGGTTTAGAGAGGGTTAGATAGGCTCTTAGTAGGATTCAACGAAATCGAAAATAGGCGAGCATGAAGGAAGAACGACGAAGGAGAAGTTGGTGTACCTGCAGTCGAGTAGAACAGAGTTGTCCTGTTCTTGGGTGGTTTCGGCGATATCCACGCGACGGCGGCCGATCGTCGGCGGTGGGATGGCTGCGCCGGGGTGCGGAGGTCACGTCGGAGTTGCTCTCGAGGTCGAAGGGGCGTTATTTGCTAGGGTTTGGGGAATCTTGGGTTCGCTTTCAGCCGTGGGCATGTATATATATATACTTCAGAGTTATGAATATGAGGCTCTGCTGTTTGCTCGTGCAGGCTCGGTTGTAGCCCCTTTGGGCCGAGCGGATTAGTGCTGACGTCAGCATGACGTCAGCAGAAACCCTTTTTTTTATTTTTTTTCCAGTAATACATATATAAATTTATATATATATATATATATATATATATATATATAGTATTTAATGATTATAAGACCAAATAATTATAACAAAAATCTTAATAATTTAATTAAACCTTATAAAAAAATTTAAAATCTTCTTTGGCAAATAGATAGCATAGAAAGATATTTTCATTGGCCTTTGATTTAAAATAACAAAAACTTTTTATATCTAGTTATTTTCTAAATAATTTGATTAATGCAACATATCATATAATAAAATCTAAAAATTTCTAAAAATTTAGTAATCACTTAAAAATGTATTTGAGTGAGATTGTGCAACAAACACTAAGTGTAGCATTTGTGTTGCTAATCCACCATATAAAAATATTTATACAATTAATACCAAACTTGTTATAAAAAAAATATAAAATACTTCAACATCACATAAATAACCAATTATAAAAACAAATAAAATAGAATAAAATAAAATAATTCTCCAAAAATTTTGGGGGATTACATCCTACCCAACTTATAAAAATTTCGTCCTCGAAATTAATAAAAAAAACTTAATATAAAGATATAACAACAAATCTTAATAGAAGAATATAGTGAGACTGCATACGAAGGGAGAGCAGGTAGTCATTCCGTAACTTTGTCTCTAGAGAGAGGGTGGAGATAGTCATAATAAAATTTCAACTGCCACTATCTTCTACAAGATAGGGCATTCTTAGTCTCTTAATGGATAATGGGCATCTAGTTGTTTGAGGGATTGGTTTGGTCGAGTTCATGAGGGTAAAATATGTTGGAAGGATAAGGCTGGTGTTGTGCTCCAATATCGAAGTCACGGTAGAGGCATCAAAACGATACTTGGTAGAATTTGATGTCATAAACCACTTCATTTACCAACTCAAGTGGAGGACTTTTGTCAAGTTCATAGAGGCTTTCTTAGAGGTTGAATGACTAACCTTTCTATAGCATTCCAAGGTTATCGACGGGGTCACAGATCATGCATACAGTTTTCTAATGGTGTCGATGATTGTGTTCATGCATTTGGGTTATGAACTAGTAAATCATAACATAGAGAAGTATTATGTTATGCCTAATGTCTATCTATCAAAGGTGTGGTTTTAGTGATAAGTCATGTCTAATAAAACAATTGGTAGAAGTAGGGTAATACCTGCTAGATCCTCAATCTTAGGATGGGTGTCTATCTCCTCCATGGTAATTGCTTTCCCATTCCTTTGTTTATTTATCTCTTGCCTAATATGAGCTGCCTGGTCAGGTAAAGTGGTCCTTGCTGATATCCTTGAGGTGCTCCCATTCCCGGTACTAGGGCTCTTGGCATCTGCTGCTGAGCTAGTGCTAAAGCAAGTAGTGTTGGTCCTTGGGCCTGCTGATGCGGTGCTAAGTCATGTCATCCAGGACAATCTTTGACCTTGTGTTGCTCCGATCCGTATCCTAAACACTGGCCCAAATGAATGCGACAATCTCTCTGAATGTGCCCTTGTCTTCCAGAGAAATGGCAAATAGGCTTCTCTCGAGCCTGATAGGGCCCTGCTCTCTCCTGCTGGTATACCATGGGACGTCTAATAGGTCCCCTCGGGTCAACTCTAACTGGTCTGTGCATTGGGGTAGGACGCCTCTGGTCATGCTGTGCCTCCTTACGAAGGAGCTCCTGGCTACGTGCTTCCTCCAAAACAGCTGCATGAGAGACTCGAGACTGTGTGGTAGTGTAAGGCTTGAGCTCTGGTAAAAGTCCTTGATGGAATCTCCTCGCTCTCTCCTGCTCAGTCGGTATCAATGACGTGCCAAATTTACTCAGGCGGCTGAACTCCGCATCGTACTCATCTACTGACATGCTCCCTTGGTTTAGATGAAGGAACTGGTCGTAGAGGGCGTCTCGAACATGGATGGGGAAAAATCTATCATAGAAGAGGTCGTAGAACTGCTTCCATGTGATTCCAGTGCCTAGTCGCCTCTCTTCAGCCTTCCACCAGTGATGAGCATTATCTTCTAAGAGTAAGTCGACTGCTGTCATCCAATCATGTGCCGGCAACTGGGATAGCTTCAAGTATTTCTCTGTGCTAATAAGCCAAGCGGAAACTTCTAAAGGACTCTCGGTACCCTTAAAATTTTTAGGCCCTATGTCGATGAAATCCTTGATGGAGCCTAGATAAGGTTGCGGAGCAGGTGCTGGATTTGGTATCGGGGCTGGTGGTGGAGGTCTAGCTAGGTAGGCCATCATGCTCTTCCTCAATATTTCCATCTGTTGCCACTGAGATTGTAGCATAGCATACATAAACTGGGTGGTTGGGTCTGTATCAGTCGAAAGTGTAGGTAGTTGGGGTCCGAGCTGTGGTGAAAACTGTTGAGGCAATGGGGATGGTGTAGTCTCTCATGGTGGTACTGCAGTGGTTTGCTTAACCTGGCTGACTGGGGGCACTTGGGCTTCCTGCTGTACCGTCGATGGGTTCGTGGTATTCTGCTGTGGCTCTAGCTGATACGGAGTCACCGGGGTCATTGGGAAAACCTGTTCTCCCTGGGAAGTTGCATCACCAGATGTGATGGCTAGGGTAGAAGTGGGTCCGCCGTGTAGAGTCATATTACTGACAGGAAGATAAGGGTAAATGTTAGAATAGATTCAGATAGGTTTGGAGTCAAGCAATTGAAAGAGAGTTTAATAAAGAATTTAAAATGTCAATAACACATGGATAAGATCCTAAAGGGTGAATATGTCAAGCTAACCATATCTCAATCCACGTAAAATCATACGAAAGGCGAACCAATTGCACTATGGTTGATCAGAACACAATACACAGGTTCTGATAAGACAATGTATCAGTGGGCGCCCACAATAAAACATATGTCCTGAACAAGCTCGATGAAAGAATTAGCTCGCAAAACTAGGCTATAATAGCAACATTTGTCAAGGTAGTCTAATTACAAATACGCAAGATAATGATAAATGATAATATAAATAGCTTAAGCTACTTAAGAGTCTAAGTCGTGTCCGGTGTTCGTGCCTCTGCAGTCGTCCTACTGTCTCCTTGTCTAAGGCCTTGGTTAAGTCAAAGGAATTTAGGTTGTGAGGCTTCCTACCCAACTTATAAGAGTTGGACTGGTAATGTAATTGAATGGTGGAACATGACGACCTAGTACGCACGATAGTGGGATAAGGGTTTACGGAAGAATAATTCAAGCAAGAAGCAATCAAGATAGACAGTTGGGATTTCGAATTGAAGACGAGATAGAATGTCATATATGTGGATGAGATTCCTAATTTCTAATCCTATACGCAGGCTTGCTCGGTATGGTAAGGTAACCAAACAATTTATCTTGACCTGCATGGGCCACCACAAAAATATGTAACGTCCCAGTCCCAAAATACTTAGGGCTAGGAACGTAGCATGCCAGCTGCATATATACGAGATATACTCCAATATATGGAAATCTCGAATATACACATAAGCTGTTTTGTTAATAGTAATAACAGACAGTCACAGGTAAAAGCTAAATCTTATCCACAGAATATAAAGAAAATGATATCTCATGAATCAAAGTAAATGTCAAAATATAGCTGTTGACCGGGCGGAGACAAATCCACTACCGGCACTAGAATGAACTGAAAGGAAATAGAGTCCAACCTCTAAGATAAATAAAATAAGAAATGATGACTAAATAGGCTCCTCGACCCAATAGGGACAGCTGTGATCAGAAGGTACAACTCGCTCGAACGTGAAGGATGAGTCTATAGCGGAACCATACTCCCGCGGAAAGTCCTGCACACCTATACCTGGAGAGATCACCAGGTCCACAGAGGGACATAACAAGATACAAAAAGAACATGCCACATAAACTGAATAAATACTGCTCAAATAAATAAGTAAATCGAATTATAACATGGTCCAATACGCACCTACTGAACGAGCGTACCATCCCCCCAACCAAACAAGGACAGGAGATGGTAAACTAATTCACGGCGACGTATCTTTCTATACTATGAATCCAATATGGTATCCGGACCCCAACAAGGTTCAATACCTTCTCATCGAAGTAGTAAGTCATACCTACAACCAAACAAGGACAAGATGTGACGAACTAATCCGCGACAAGTTATTGTTCCAAGTCACGGTCAGATACAAGTACCCAAACCAAAAGTACTCGTACCTAACGGATAGGGTAGCCTACCGTTCTAAGTGAAATGTTGTTAAGAACAATCCTTCCTACGCATGGGCCCTGGCTGAATAGGATCGGCGTAGTCCCCCCTTGGGCACCAGAGGCCCCATCAGTAATCATGGGTCATCAACCCCATATCTCCAGCGGAGAGTCCGGGTCACAAGGAAAGTGCATCGAAGCCCATACGCTAAGGAATTGTCCTCCCCGCCCAATGCCTACTGTGTTGTATCCACAACACAACCACTATAACCGCTAAGTCAAACTAGCATGCAACCTCTATTAGCGATTATTCCTATCGTACGGCTTGTACGTACTGGTGGCCAACCAATCATGTACTTCCGTGTCCTACATGCGACACACAACTTCGTGTTACAATGTATTAAGGCCAATGAATGCAACACACAAGGTGGTCTCTTAAATCTAGGTTTAGTGTGTAAGAAAAATGATACATAGCAAAAAATGTAACTGAACAGTAAGTCTAACAAGTATGCCATGTATCACAGTTTATTTTGCATAAAGAAAATAAATAATTTATGAAATATGAGCTAAAATAAATAGAAGCAACGAAAGCCAACTTCTATGAACGACCTCGGATGCTGAAATAAACATCACGAACAGATTTGGCATAAAAGAAATACCTAGGAAATGCCTGTCCAAAAGTCCAATTCTGGAACAGGGGCAAAATCATAATTTCGGGTCAAAACGATGTCCACCGTTGGACCCCATTTTGCACCGAAACACTTGCCAGAACCTACGGTCTCTAAAGTCGTCAAACTACATGTCTATGGAGCCGGTTTGAGGAGACGAATCCAACCGTATGTCCAAAGTTGGATTCCGGTGGGTTGTGCACAAATTCGCCCGTTAGAGCGGGTCGCGG
This sequence comes from Iris pallida, assembly GCA_029216955.1. Taxonomy (NCBI): domain Eukaryota; kingdom Viridiplantae; phylum Streptophyta; class Magnoliopsida; order Asparagales; family Iridaceae; genus Iris; species Iris pallida. Next base: position 4,476,109 of record JANAVB010009198.1, on the reverse strand, counting down.
ACCCGCCAATTTTGGCGTTCCGATCAACCTTCTCAGAATCGGACCAAACTTGGCATACAGGACCAAAAAATGATACGGTCCTGATTGCACAAGTTTCGCGTCGATCCGACGAACGTGCACGAAGTTATGTGCTAGTTTGCAAAGCATCGATACGGGGGTATCTCGACGGATACGCACTGATTTCGTCGCACACGCACAACGAAATCGAGGTTCGTCAGTTCCCACACGTCGGCAACATCCATACGTGCCTTTCGATGCGTATAGCGCGCAACCAGGTCACCCGGTTTGTCGGGGCGTACGCCGTATCGGAAAAGTTTTCTAAAATTTTGAGTTTTGAAAACAGATTTTTTTCGAATCTTTAACATCAATTATCTTTCTGTATAATTACAGAAAAATAAATCTAACCAGTGCGTTTCAATCCCGTATATGTTGTGTTTCACTGTTCCCAGTTGGTTTGATGAAACTCTCAGTATACGGGTCAAAAATCGGCTTCCAAGTCATGGGTTGGGACTGCTCTAAATTGTCTTGTTTTGACAGTTTTCTCGGGAAGTTTCAATCGATTTCCCGGGCAAGATGCTAGGGTTTACTAGATTGTATCTGGAGGGGTTTAGAGAGGGTTAGATAGGCTCTTAGTAGGATTCGACGAAATTGAAAATAGGCGAGCATGAAGGAAGAACGACGAAGGAGAAGTTGGTGTACCTGCGGTCGAGTAGAACAGAGTTGCCCTGTTCTTGGGTGGTTTCGGCGATATCCACGCGACGGCGGCCGATCGTCGGCGGTGGGATGGCTGCGCCGGGATGCGGGGGTCACGTCGGAGTTGCTCTCGAGGTCGACGGGGCGTTATTTGCTAGGGTTTGGAGAATCTTGGGTTTGCTTTCAGCCGTGGGCATGTATATATATACTTCAGAGTTATGAATATGAGGCTCTGTTGTTTGCTCGTGCAGGCTCGGGTGTAGCCCCTTTGGGCCGAGCGGATTAGTGCTGACGTCAGCATGACGTCAGCAGAAACCCTTTTATTTTTTTAATATTTTTTTTCCAGTAATACATATATAAATTTATATATATATATATATATATATATATATATATATATATATATATATATATATATATATATATATATATATATATATCTATAGTATTTAATGATTATAAGACCAAATAATTATAACAAAAATCCTAATAATTTAATTAAACCTTATAAAAAATTTTAAAATCTCCTTTGGCAAATAGATAGCATAGAAAGATATTTTCATTGGCCTTTGATTTAAAATAACAAAAACTTTTTATATCTAGTTATTTTCTAAATAATTTGATTAATGCAACATATCATATAATAAAATCTAAAAATTTCTAAAAATTTAGTAATCACTTAAAAATGTATTTGAGTGAGATTGTGCAACAAACACTAAGTATAGCATTTGTGTTGCTAATCCACCATATAAAGATATTTATACAATTAATACCAAACTTGTTATAAAAAAAATATAAAATACTTCAACACCACATAAATAACCAATTATAAAAACAAATAAAATAGATTAAAATAAAATAATTCTCCAAAAATTTTAGGGGATTACACTACTACATCCTACGGTCACCTCCTGGCCGTTTGAAGCTTGGGGCATGGACATTGTGGGACCTATGACCCCTCCTTCATCGAGGTGACACCGCTTTATCCTAGCCGTCATCGACTACTTCTTCAAATGGGCAGAAGCAGTTCCGCTAACGGAAGTGAAAAGCTCTAGGGTGATCAGCTTCATCAAGCATCATGTCATCTACCGCTTCGGGGTACCCCATAGGATTATCCACGACAATGGTCCACAGTTCATCAGCCATGCTTTCAGCAGATTCTGTGACAAAAATCGTATTCAGAACGTGGCATCAACCGCCTACAATCCGGCAGCGAACGGATTGGCCGAGGCTTTTAACAAAACTATCGTCAGGCTACTCAAAAAGGTCGTGTCATCCAACAATCGTGACTGGGACGAAAAGCTTGGTGAATGCCTTTGGGCCTACCGTACAACTGTACGGACACCAACGGATAACAGACCATTCTCCTTAGTCTACGGGAGCGAAGCGGTACTGCCTCTCGAGATCCAGATACCCTCACTCCGTATAGCGATCACAAACCAATTGACAGAAGAAGACAATCAGCGTCGTCATCTGCGAGAATTGGAGGCACTTAACAAAAAATGTCTCCTAGCTCAGCAGCATATTGAAGTCTATAAAGCCCGTATATCACAGGCTTTCAACATAAAGGTCAAGCAGAGGACCTTCCAAATAGGCGACCTGGTCCTGGAAGTCAGGAGGCCGATGGTGTTGACTCATAAAACACCAGGAAAGTTCGAGCCCAAGTGGGAGGGACCTTTCATCATAGAGACGGTATACTCAAACGGTGCTTACCGCCTCGCCCGACCAAATGGGGACTTGTTCATGATGCCCATCAACGGTAAGTTCCTAAAGAAGTACTATTCTTGACATCTTTCAGATATGTACTTCTATCTCTACCCAGCAAGGAAATCAGTGGACCTGATCATCAGAGCTCACATACACCTCCCTTTTACAAAATCTTATGTTTTTGGAACCCAGTTGTTCCGTGGCATTCTATCCTCAGTAGAAGAACAACCACGTCCACATTTTTGCTGAGTTGTTCCTCTACACCCTGTAAAGCAGAATCTTACACTACGTAGGATCGCGCTACTAATTATGTTTACCATGTCTATATTACCTCTGAGTAAACATCCCGTACAGACTACCCCTGCGTTGTCATACATCGATCGCAGAACTTCCATGTCCATATTACCTCTGAGTAGTTCTGCGTATCCTCTCAGTGTCACTCCTACCACGTCCATAACACCTCTGAGTAGGAAGATTCTGTCATTTGAATCCCATATTTGCCACATCCACATTACCTCTGAGCAAACATGTCAGTCCTCTCAAACTTATTATCTGTACCTAAAAACCCAGGTGCGCCAAAGATAATAGGTCCACACAAATCACTAGTTCATAACAGTAAAGATGAACACACCAAAAAATTCTTTATTTTGTATTCAAAAGTAAAGGATTACATCCCCAGCATAGTTGTCAAAAACAAAAACAAAAAAAAAAGACTACAATCCCTAAGCATCACTGGGATTGGCAGAAAGATCTTCGATCCGATGCTTCGAGTCTTCAGCTCGAGTCCCCACAGTCGCCAAGACTCGGCGTTCAGCTTCTTAACACACACCTCTACAGCCTCAGGAGCAGTATCATTCTCATACTTAGCGTCCAACTCTTGCCGCACTCTTGCCGCTGGCAGGTCAGAGAAAGAATATGGCAGGTAAAAGCTGCTTCTTTCTCCTTTGATGATACGTGCTTAGCCTGGGCTCGGTCAGCATCTAGCAAAAGTTGGGCTCGCTGGTCTTCAAGGAGGCGAATCTTGATAGTGACCTCCGCTATGCTGGCATCCAATGAGGCTCGCAGCTCCACCTTCTCCTGCGCGGACTGAGATAGTCTCTCGGCCGCAGCCTTAGCATCGGCTACCTCACGGTCCGAGATAGCCACCGTGGCTTGGTAAGACGACTCAACATTAGCTATCAATTTCTTCTTTTCGAGCAGAAAAGTCATTTCGCCGAATACTCTGAAGTTCAAAAAGATGCTGGTCGAGCTCAGCCACCGACGCCTCCAGAATCTCAGCCATATGATCGTGGCCTCGGTGGGAACGTATCAGACCAATGTAAGGGAGTGCCATGGACTTTGCCGTCGCAAAACTCTCGTTCGCATTCAGTACCATCGATACCCCTTTTTACAGCATCTTGTAGACCACCTCAATGGTAAACTGCACATATTCATCCGCGTCTGCCAACACCTGAGACATCATAACAGGGGTTGGAGGAGCTATCATAGAGGTTGAGGAAGGTCCTCCGACGAGCTGCGAAGCCGGAACCTTAATGTCAGTAGGTTCTTTCCCACCGGCAGTACGGATTTCGTCGCCAACTGAGGAAGCTAGAGAGGAACACAACACTGTCCCCCAAGTAGAAGGAGCAGGAGGAGTGTCCTCCATTACATGGCCCTTGCCCTTATCAGAGTCAATGACGGATGGTCCCCCGATATCTGGGTTGATGGTATTATCCCCAGCCGGAACAGGACGGCTCTCCCTTTTGTTCGAAGCGATAAGGTCTGCCCCTGACAGTTCAACCTCTCTCGGAGTCGGGCTCAAAAAATGAATCTCATCACCCGCATCAGCTCTCCCTACAGAGACGGGTGTAGGGCTCGACAGTAACGCCGATGACCCTACCGCGTCAACCCCCACTTCCGAGGCAGGGATAGGGCTTGGCCACGAGGCCTCGTGTGCGACCAGTGCCCCGACACCACAACCGGAAAGAAGCCCGGCCGACAAATTCTTGTCGGAGACGACTTCGCTAAACGCGATCTCTCTGGCAGCTGGTTCAACATCTTCCAGCGAGCCATCGTCAGAAGAAGACGAGCTTCATTCTTCCTCCTCATCTGGAAGGACTTTTTCCACAACTTCCTTTGGGGCCCCGACGCTTTCAGGTACCCCCATAATGGTTGGTTCTACTCCCGGTCGAGGCTCCATGCCGCCCTCCTGATGGATCGACCGAGAGACCTCAGCAAGCTGAGGCGCTAGTACATCTTCAGCTTCCCTTCCAACATAATCTGGAGATACCAAAATCTCCACAGAAGCGACATCATCAGTGCTCCCCTCCATGGGAGATGCTGTAACTGAAGGAATGCGCTCGTTGAAAGAGCTCGCCACCTCCTTCAATCTGCTAATACCCGGTTTCAAAACCCGAGGTTTCTCCTTCGGCACCTTCTACAAAAAAGATGACATAAGTCACAGAAATTAAAGAATAAACCAGACTATGTGGGACGTCTTTACCTCTGCGGGAGCTGATTCCGTTGGTACTACAGGTGGCACTCCCGGAGCTCCTACCTTCGCAGTCGTAGCTTTCCTCGGCCTTTTTGGCGCAGATGAACCGTCCTCCGCATCAGCACGCCTCTTTCCAGCTGGGGGCTCTTTCCGAGTACCCTCCGTTGATGCTGCAGCAGCAGCCCGATAACCTGCAATCTCTGGTAGACGATACGACCGGGCCATCGCCAGCATGTTTTTCGTTGCCTCTAGCTGAGTGCCAATGATAAAACAAATCTTCCTGTCATATTCAGGGGACACAGTGTTCATGGCGCAATACCGCTTAACAGCCGAATACAAGATCTGCGACCGAGGGTTGTGAACTGGCGTAGTGAAATGAACTCCAGTACATCCTGCATTGTAATATTGCCAACCCCGGGCTCCATCCAGTAAACTCTCGACAAACCCCAGACTATTACTCGTGTTCCTTAACATTAGCTGGGTGTAACCAAACTGACGTGCAAACCGGCTCGGCAAATACGGCTCCAGATAATACTTATTCTTGTTGCGGTAGACCAAATGGGAAGGCTCAATACTCTGCAACCAGCGAAACCCCCATGTCGACAGGGCGATCGCATACTCACCGGAGTCTTCCAATTCTTAGTCAGCCTCGAAATCTATGAAGACGGGATTGACCTTGGTGATCTCCCACCCCTGAAGATAAGACAAAACCCTCCTACAGACAGGGACACCCGTGTGCAGCCATTTCCTCATATAGAAGCGACGAATAAAGGCGTCGCTACAACATGATCGTCTTCAGGGCCCAGGCTCATCACATTTGGGTGATACAGAATCAACCATCCCATCAGTTAATAGAACGGTAGCTCAGCTCGGAGAAAGTTGTCTTTCTTGCCCCTCTTATGGACCACATCTTCAGCAAAATCTCTCAAACCCCGCCGCAGGTTACACTCCATCGCAGGAAGGAGAGCCAGAGGACGACCAAAAACTAGTTTTACCACGGTCAAAATAAAGCTCCTTCTCACTCTCTCTACAGATCCAGATCCGCCCGAGAACACATAGTCCCGGAGCCATATCATCAAGTATGCAGTCAACACTGCCTTGGAAGACAATCGGTTCACGCAATGCCAGAAACAACTGTATACGTCGTCACCACTCTCATTTGAACGAGGAGTCTTCTTGTCTCGTTGGCTCATTTTGGAGGTTACCTCCGCGTGACTCAGTCCCTACGGAGTCACAAACTGAATCTTGGAAGGGTCCGTCAGGTCCTGCTTGAAGACATAATCCCTCCAAGCAGTCACATGGGGCTGTGATCCGACCTTATCCTAGCATTGTATCAGATAATGGTGGCTCGCCATCTCTTTGAAAATAGCCATCATCTCTGTGTCCTTGTCTTCCAGGACATGGATCTCTTCATTTGTCGGAAAATATTCCTCATACGGCTCCGAGCCCCAGGAAAGCTTGGACACCTCATACATCTTATTGAGGGCCAATCCCAACTCCCCTATCGGAGTAAAGAAAGTGTCAGTCTGGGTGTTGAACATTTCCAGGAGAGCAAGAAACATATACCGATTAAGGTTAACACCTGCTTGGGTGGTACGAAGAGCGACGGTTAGCCCAATCGCTTTGAGCTCAGTCTTAAACTTCGACAAAACCTAAAGGGTCAGCTCGTCCCACTTCGACACATGGTGACACCAGCCCTCAACCCGAAAACCTCCTTTCAAAAACATAACCTTCGATGTTAGCATCCAACTTGCAAAGGTCGAAGCACCAAAGGCGAAGGTGTTAGGGGGTGTCAGGAGGAACTTCACTATAAATGCTTCCAGGGTGCAAAGTTTGGCAATGGTACAAAGTTTCGGCTCGCGAGGCGGCCAAGATATCCCTTTGATTCGAAGTAACATCAATACAAAGGGTACCCCCCACTACTCCTCCTTGAGAAGGAGTAAGTTCCCATGGCATCCTCCTCTTGGAAGCCAAACGGTAGAAAGCCTTCAGTGGCAATTGACGCTCAAACTGCCGTATGTACAGGGCCACACCCTTCGTCATGAAGAACCAATCTTCCTTAATCGTCAATATCTTCGCCTCAGTGGTGGTCAAGCGATCACCAAACAGAAAGGCAGGCTTCAAGTAAGTCACATTCTCAGATTCAGCAGATTTTAGTTTGTCGCTCTCCATCATACTTTGGAGAAAAATAGGCGACTGATCCTGGATTTGCAACATTCTCTCGAAAGGCCAATTCAGCATGATAGCAGCCTTCACTGGGTTAATAACCTCCTCGTTGAAGTTAACCCCTATTTGGCAAAGAGAAGCATCCAGAAGGACTTCGTTTAGCAAGGGGATAGTCATCGACACTAACACAGCAAAAACAAAAGTCAAGCAGCAAGGGAAAATTTAGAGGCTTTAAAAAGACAAAGCATTTGGGGCGCATCAGCAGCCTGGCGCATAATCAGGGCCCAAGCCCATTCGCGTCAGCAGTGAAGCTTCGGCGCATCATCAGGGCACAAGCCCATGCGCGTCAGCAGTAAAGCTTCGGCGCATAATCAGGGCCCAAGCCCATGTGCGTCAGCAGTGAAGCTTCGACGCATAATTAGGGCACAAGCCCATACGCGTCAGCAGTGAAGCCTCGACGCATAATTAGGGCCTAAACCCATACGCGTCAGCAGAATAGCCTCAGCTCATCATCAGGACAGAAGTCCATGCGTGTCAGCAACAAGGGGTTAGGGCACAACAATAGGATGCAACTCATCCGTGTGCCCCAAACTCATCTAAAATGATGGGAACCACAAAGACAGAAGATACCCACCCGTCACCACTGGTCGAACGTCGGCGGGAGTCACAGTAACGACGGAAGCATCCTCATCTTCGAACTCCATCGGCTTCTTATCCCGGCCTTGTCCTCTGCCAGCGCCACTGCGTGGGATTTTGGGAGCCATCTCTTAAAAGAAGTTACGGTTTTTTGAAAGAAGAACTCTAAAAGAAGAAAGCAAAAAGAGAAAGGACTCTCTCTCTCTACCAGATGCCTATTCATAGGCTTGGGCATACGTAGAAACCGATGACGGGTGACGTCAGCATTTGCTTTGGGCACTGCGAAAGGATTGCTGCAGATATCCAAAAGATCATCATTAATCTTTTCATTTATTCTGAAGCGTTATCATTTGCATTTAAAACTGAGAGGGCCGTACGCCTCATCACATATGCGCGGAGCAATCATGTGCCTCGAACAGTCATGCACCCCATTGAAGACACCACCATGCTTCTTACTCAAAGTATTTCAAACTTCAGAAAGTTTTAAAAACTTTGAAGGGGGTCTTGTAGAAACATAAAAATTTCAGGCGCATCAACTACCCAAGTCAACATGCGCAGAAAATATCACAAAATAGTAAAAGAGTAGTAGCATAAATAGGCTTTTTTATTTCATAAATGTCTGTTACATGACTAAAGACTCTTTTTACATAGAAGACTTTTTTACGAAGAAGAAATCAAAAAAGCCTAAATCTATGCTTCATCCAGGCGCGTCTCAGCTAGGCGCATCTCTTCAGCTTCTCAGCTAGGCGCATCTCTTCGGCGTCTCAGCTAGGCCCACCTCTTCGGCATCTCAGTCAGACACATCTCTTCAGCATCTCAGTCAGGCGTATCTCTTCAGCGTCTCAGTCAGGCGCATCATGAAGTCTCAGCATATGCGCTCTACTTCGACTCGATCAAGTGCTTCGGCTAATGAAGCAGTTATCTGTTTGCCATTGATTGTAAAAGTACAGAACAATTATCGGAGGACTGAACTTAGACTCACAATACAAACTCGCTTGTACAAAGAAAGCCTAGGGACGAAAACCTAGGTACAGCAATCTAAGTATAATTGTTTATTTTAGATTTTGGGGGTGACGATAGAGGCTCGGGAAGGCGACGGCAGCCCTACCTTACTCCTTGGACGATCGGTATGCAGCCTTGGCTCCTTGTGAAAAGATGGTTGGCGTTGACGAAGAAGTGCTCTTTTTGCTCCTCTGTTGCTCTCCTGGCTTCTCTCTCTCTCTCTCTGTGTATTCTCTCTCTGACTCTGTATATTTTTTATTCTTTTTGTTGCCGGCCCTTTGCAAAGAAAATAATGCTGGCTATTTATAAGAGTGGAGTATGATCATTAGGGTTTGCTAATGATCATCTGTTTGGAATGTCGGTGCTCCTTTAATCCATCTGGACCCTTGATCCTGATTACAATGAATCTAGGCCATTAATGCAGATAGTACCGAATCTCGTGAGCAATTAATGCTGATTGCTTTAAATCTTTATGATTGATTATACCAATGTCCGATTGCTCGCCACGTGTTCCATTAGCTTGATGATAAATGATATGCCTTGATCTCAGTAATTATGACGATGATGTCAAATATATTTATTGTGATTCGGTTAAATCGTTGATTGATCCGATACCACGTGTTTTGATTGTGGGTCCTGCCAGAGCCGTATAGGACGGGCAACACTTGAACCGCAGGGAGATACTCTTCGTGAGCCGTATAGGACAATGCTTCATCGAACCGCAGGGAACGAAGTCTCAATGAATCGCATATGCATGGTCTTTGCTAGCCGCATGAGCTAGTATTGCATTGAGCCGCAGGGGCTGAGTTCTCAGTGGGCCGTATAGGACAATGCTTCATCGAACTGCAGGGAACGAACTCTCAATGAGCTGCATATGCATAGTCTTTGCGGGCCGCATGAGCTAGCGTTGTATTAAGCCGCAGGGGCTGAGCTCTCAGTGGGCCGCATGAAGCTGTTCTCTATTTAAGCCGCATGAGATTTGCCACGTGGCAACCTAGGATTTCTGACGGATCGGGTCAGAGATCTTCTTCTTTTCCCGAAGAGTCTGTCATTATGGCAGAGCCATTATGACACTTTATGCCAAAGCCGCCACAGTCGTCAAATCGGGTCAGAGCATTAAATGAGGCCACTACTCAAAGGGCCAGCTGTAGGGAAGGATGACAGGGGGAGACGTGGCATCGATCGAGCCGCATATTCCTGCTGAACCGTATACACTCTCGAGCCGTATGACACGGAGAGTCTTCCTTTGAACTGTATAAGACAGCTTCCATATGAGCCGCATGGGCTTCGGATCCGGAGCCGCATGGACCATTATTCTGATATTTTCCATGCTTCTACAGGACCCCCTTCAAAGTTTTCAATTTGCAAAATTAAAACACTTTGAATAAGAAGCATGGTCCCGTTCATGCCGCATAAGTGTCCCAGCCGTATAGATTCATCTGTCCGCATAGGCTCTTTGCCACGTGTCCTGACTACGTGTGCAAATCTTCATTAAATGCTCCTGATTCGTTTTGATTTAACGTCGTCTTTTTTGGGGGTGGATCCCAAGGGTCGGTTATGCTTTGACCGAAGCGTTTTTGCCTTTATTTTTTGAAGCGGTGCGTAATCCGAGGCGTCATCCGAGACGTTTGTTCGTTTTATGGGTCTCTTTCGCCTATAAATAAGAGTCGTTTAGTCTCTTGGGGGTTTCTTTACCTTCTCTCTTTGCTCGAATTCCCTGTCGTCGACTTTGCTCTTCATCTTCTTCCTTCAATCTATCGACAATGGCTCCCAAGAAGGTCGCTGCTGCTACGGTCAAGAAGGCCGCCTCATCTTCTGCGGCAGCGAAGGGCAAGAAGGCCGCGTCTTCATCGACTGCGGCAGCGAACGTGGCGGCTCCTCCGCCGACTGGCGTGCCTGCTTTTCACCCTGATGTCCACCCGCCAATTGCTGGTAAGGGTCGTTTGAAAACCCTAACTGTTGCCATGGCTCTGCTGCATACTTTATGCACAAGCCGTATGTACGAGGCTTATCGATGTGACCGCATAAGCACTTTCTCCATTGGGATCGCATGAGCTTGTTTATACTCGATCTGAGCCGCATATGCGTTTTCGATTTGGGCCGCATAAGCGTCGCTCACTTTCAAACCGCATAAGCTCGCTTTCTTGTATCCGCGTCAGCTCGCATGGGTCTGGCTTCGTAGGCATGCCTAACCTGAACCGCATGGGTCTATAAGCTCGTCTGAATTTGAGTTGCATGGACTAACTCGGAGGTGCATGCGGCTACGATGCACAAAATCGTATGGACGTATCTAAAGGCTGAGCCGCATGAGGCTGTGACGACCCGAGCCGCATAGACTCGAATGATCTTTCCAATGCTTCTTTCTTTTGACTATCTTCTAACCTCATTTCTTTCGTCTTTCTCCAGTGAATCTGCCCGTGAATCCTGCTGGGGAGCTTATAGTGGGTTCAAATCAATTTGCCTTGGGCGTGCGCCTTGACGACTTAATTAAGCATGTGTTGAATCAATTCCCTACCGATGAGCCTTCGGAGAGGTTGAAGGCCATTAAGAATCAGACCCTCCATTACCTCCGTTCCATGATGAATACTGGGAAGCTGGGTGGAAAATACCTGAAGCCTTTGTTCCTTTTTGGAGATGCTTTAATCATCAAGAATCCCCGAGTTTTAGAGATTGCCGAGAACTGGGACTTCTCTTTGGATGGGGTGGCAATCCATATTCCTCTCATGGAACGTCATTATCCTTTGTCATGGTTCAACATGGTGTTGTTGGACAGGAAGATGGTGTGTAACTTAACTCCTACTCAATCAGGGATGTTGATGGGCAACATCCATTATAATCCGAACATGCAGTCAGCGTATGCGGGTAAGGATTCCGTCCTCCGGTATATGATGGGTCTGGCCCCGGGCTCTTTCATGAATGTATACGGTCCCAACTTCACACTTACTCAAGCTGATACTTTCCTGAATCGGCTCGTTCGCAAGAAGTCCTATCCTGTTGGTAGGCTGGCACTGCCGAATTGGATAAACCCCATCTCTACGTGGGCCCAGTTGACTACTTGGGTTCTGTAGACCTATGGAACATTCTTGCGGGAGGTGGGGCTTTACCATGCCATTCGGGGCACTTATCACGGGCTTCCCATTAATAAACCACTGTTCGTAGCGCTCTTGGAGATGTATAGCCGGCGAATGGGGACGTTCTTTGCACCAGTAGGGGAGCTGGGGCTTGCTCTTCACGAGATGTATACTGTTTCTAAACTTCCATGAGGGAATGAGCCTTTCGAGGTGTATACCCCGTCGAATGAGGAGTTCGAGGCCTTGGACAGGCAACTCCCGGGTTCTGTTGCGGTGTATCGGGAGTTGTTGTGCCACCATAGTGCTTGTCATCAGATGGCTATAAAATGACAGATAGCTCCGAGGGGACCGCTCTCCATACCACATCCTGGATTAATTATCTTTTTAGAGTTGATCCTTCTGGCGAAGTTACTCCCCGAGCCCCTCGAACGCATGCAGAGGTAAGGGATCTGATGTCAAGTGTCAAGAAGTCGCGATCCAAGAGCGATATATTCGGGAGTCAAGCTGACTCTCTTAGTTATTTTCACTACGGGACCAAACAGATGTCGGAGAAGGCGCTTCTGGCTGGATTTTTGATGATATGGCTACGGAACTGCGTAGTCTCGGGAGGAGCGGGTTCTATCGAGAGAATTGGTCGTCATTTCATCCTCCCTGCCGTTAAACTAGTATTAGTAGTTAGACTGGCCCTCCTTCCTGCTATGGTGTGCAGCATACACCATGGTCTACGAACATTCTCGTCTAAGGTTATTGCTCGCAAGAAGACTTTAGATTTTGAGCGCGTAGAACTGCCTTTCCACTACCTGATGGGGTGGTTGGCGATGCACTACAAGTCTTTGCTGGGACCTGGGATAGCGGAAGACGCTACATCCGAAGATGCTTTCCTCTTCAAATGCCATCACCGGTCCTGGGAATACGATACTATGCCAGCTTGTCGGCGGGCGCTGGCGAGAGTGGATGGGTGTGACCTCTTTGTGTCTGTTCCTCCTTTTTTTGATGAAGAAGTGAGGAAGGTACACCTTGATGGTACTGGACCTTCTCATTTTCTATCTCCGGATATGCTTGCTTGGTTACGCAATATTCGCCCCGTGCATCTGGTTTATCGCAACCGAGATAATGTATACTTGGAACCTTACCTACCTAGCAGGTTTTCCCGTCAGTTTGGTTATAGCCAGTTGTTCCTTGATTGTCCCAACCCTTGTTTGGGTTTTGAAGGCAGCATTCTTGACGGCGTCCGAGCGTGGAATTATTATGACGCTTATCATACTCGGGCCAGCTTCTCAGTTTTTGATGCTAAGGCGCCGAAGGAAATTTTGTACGTGGCTGCTTTATATCACGTTATGGCGAACAAGCCTCCTATTAACTTTGATCCGAGTACCAGTTTTATCGTGGGTACCGGTTTAGAGGAGAAGCCCAAAGGGGCTAAGGTTAGAAAGCAACTGGCGCTCCAGGTCCCCCTCCCTGAATCAGAACCTTCCGAGTCGACTGAGGATGAGGATGATGATGACAGCGACGGTTCCCTCTCTGGTGGGGGTGAAGAAGTAGCGGATCAACCGCTTCCCACACCCGACGAACCGGCGGAGGATCTGTTGTTCACTACGCAAGAGGGAGTAGTGATAGAAGAATAACCTTCAGCCGTGTCTGGTCCCTTGCGTAAACGGGTCAGACCCGAGTCTTCTGACAGTAGAGTGACCTTTTCCGTGAAGAGAGCCGCTGTTAGGTCTCGTGGATTACTTATCACCGAGAAGGGTGAAGATACAGACGCTATTCCGGAGGTAAGACCAAGTCGTAGCCCTCTCTTTGTTGTAGTTTTCTTTTCTTTTGGAGATATGACTTAATCACTTTTCTTTGTAGGTGTCCGATGAACCGGCCTCTCCTGGATCGTCTACCACCCCTGAAGCTGATCCGGCCCTTGCTGCTTTGATTAGCGACATGTGTGCTGCGATCCTTTCTGCGGGGCCTCTCTTAGCGACGGCTGGAGACTCCCAGATTGCTGCGATCTCGGCCCGGGGTGACGAAGGTTTCCTCGGACCCGTCTCCGAGACCGCTGATCTTCAGCAAGGTGCCGTCGATCTCGGTGCCTCCCCTCCCGAGGACGCGCTTGACCCAGCCGCATGAGGACTTCACCCTGAGCCGCATGAACTCAACACTCGTGAGCCGCATATGCACACTTGCTCCCAGCCGCATAGGCATTACTCCCCGCCGCCGCATGAGTACTCTTTCCTTCTGAGCCGTATATGGTTCCCTTCCCCCGCAGCTGCATGGGTTGCTTCTTCTCGAGCCGTATGGAACCACACTTTCCCCCCTCCCCGACCGCATGTACCTGATTGGCCAGCTAGCCGCATAAGACCCATTCCCCCAGCCGCATGAGTTTCCTATCTTCCTGACCGTATGCGCCCCCTTGTCTTAGCCGCATGGGATCCAGTGACCCTGGCCGCATGCGCTCTTCTAATTAGGCCGCATGAGTCTACCCTTTCCTGACCGCATATGACTTAGCCGCATGGCTCTTCTATAGCCCTGAATATTAATATTTTATTCAGCCCAGCCGCATGAGTTTCCTACCTTTTGTCATGAACTTGATAATCATGGATTTGTTTATTATGTTTGGAAATGATACCTGACATGACCTGATAGTGACCCGTAGTGGTGCACTCTTGACAAGAAAACCTGACATGACATGATAGTGGCCCGCCGTGGCGCACTCCTGACAAGTACACTTGACATGATAAACCTGGCATGATATATCTGATAAGCTGTTGCGACGGCTACCTGACATGGCATGACTTGTATAATAACATAGACACCGTGGGCGATTGTGCTTGTACAAATAAACCAGTCCTGTCTTGCATCATGTCTAGGGAGGGAGCTCCTGAGTACCACGGTCAGGAGTACCTATTGAAATGGACTAAGGTTAATAACTAGATTAACACATTAGTCATGAAGAGATTTCCCAGCTACAGGCAATCCCGTTACCTGGGTGCTCCTGGGATCTGTAGCCTGCCGTCGAGTAGGGCACATTTCCAGCACACTGTCATGTGTTGCACCCTTCAAGCTACCTAAGGGTACATGCGTTTCCTGGACGGTGTACCCACCTGAATTCAACCCCTAATTTCGACCTGGGTAACCTGGATGGTCTGCAGGGCTTGTGGCTGTGGAGCAATCTTACTGCATCTTGCTAGTAATTAGGCCTGTGATAACCCTAGTTAGTTAAAGTATTAAGCCGTAATTTTTGCTTGGCCGCGATATGATTGAATGGAGTCTAACCTGTCTAGCCTTATCCTGATCCTGTTCCAGATTATTGAATGACCAGAATGCCTGTATTTATTTTACCGATAAATGGTGAGAATTCCAAGTTTTGTTCAGACGAAGGGTTACAACCCCGGTCCTTGTTTGGTTTACGGGTTGTAACCTGGTTCTCTGAATAGTCCCATGGTTATCTTGTCGTATATCATCCTGATGTATTTTCTTATTTCCAGTCCTTACTTTTATTTATAATTTGTGCTGATTGCTGGTTTTAGTTCCTAAGTGAAGCTTCCTTTGTGGCACTTGCTCTTTCTGGGATCTGACCCAGCTGGTTTTGTATGGCCAGATTTCGGAGCAGCTCCAGAGGATCTACCGACCTTCCAACCAGATGGTGGCCACTAGACGGAACCCTGGCAACGAGTGGGTTTATTTTTGATCTTCCACTTTATTGTAAAAATATTCTTTTGAGGCGTTTAGCCGACGAGCACCTGTTTAGCTCGATTACATTTACTTACTGTCTGCCTGTGGGCTGTAACATGATTGACAGATCCTAGGGTTGATCATGTATGACTAAACTCTTGCTAGTCCTCACATTTTGTAACGACTAGCTTCATGATCAGCTGAATATGTAATATTTGGGATGCCTTATTATTGTGTATTTAATGATCATACATCTTGTAACATTTACTTACTTGCTGGTGATTGAGACACAAGGCTTGTTCATGACCATAGGAGACCGTTGGCTTGTAGTTAAACCCTCATGTATCTAGACAGCCATGACCGTATAGCGAGATGGAATCCATTTTAATATACGTAGCTGGCTATGTCTGCCCCCGCTCTCCAGTATTCTGGTTCTGGGGCGTGACATGGTTTAAGTGGTAGCCCATGCAGGTCTTGTAAATCAAGATATGTGAGGGTTTACCGAATAGATGTCTCAATCAGTATTCGTCTTTGATCTCTGCTCGTATCTTCTAAATCCCTGGATTCTTGTCCTGATCATGTGCTTGTATCGTTGATCTGTCCTGGCCCTTCCTTATTGTTCCCTATGTCGTCTTCTTCAGCGGCATTGTTCCTGGACCTGCTGGCCAGCAAGGCGGAGCACCTCCCGCGGACCAGCAGCAACCCGGAGATCAAGTCCAGCACTCCGGAGTAGCCTCCAGAGTCGAGCCTATTGGAGAAGAGCCCCCAGTTCAGCCAGTTCAGCCTGTCGAACCTGATGATGGCACATTAGTAGGACTCGTCAGGACCTTGATAGCTTCTCAAGATCGTCGTGGAGATGCCTTGCAACAGGCAGTGACAGATGCTTTGACCAGAGGAGGTCATCAGGGTAACAGCATGGCCAACAGCTTCAAGCGCTTGAACCCTCCGTTCTTCGACGGTAGTGAAGATGCTATTGCGGCAGATGCATGGCTTCAGGACACAGAAGTGGTTCTAGAAGTAGCCTGGACTCCAGAGAACGAGAAGGTGGCAGTTGTGCGCCTGCAGTTGTTAGATCTTGCCCGCAGCTGGTGGGCAACTCAGGCCGTTGGATTAGCAGCACCTATTGCTTGGGCGGTATTCAGAGAAAGATTCCAGACCAAGTATTTCGATGCCGTGTCTCGGTACGATCTGCAGACGAGGTTCACAAATCTGAAGCAAGGAGGCAGGACGGTCGATGGATATGCGGCCGAGTTTTTGAGACTCAGTCGGTTTGCTCCCACCTTGGTGACAACCGAGTATGATAGAGCCCAGCGATTCCAGCAGGGGCTTCACCAGGAGATCTTGTTAGCAGTTGAGCAGTTTGAGCATCAGACTTTTGATACAGTCTTGAGAGCAGCCCGGAGGCATGAGTATACCTCCCAGAGGATTGTGGACAGGACCGGAGGTCGGAAGCGATCTCACGGCCAGATAAATCAGTCTTCAGCACCAGCCCCGACAGCCAGGGCTTTGACTATTGGAGCTCCGAGGCGGGCGGCCTCAGTAACGTCGGTTCAGCATTCCACTCCGATGTACCCTCAGTAGCAGAAGCAGAAGCAATCTTCCGCAGTGGGTTGTTTTCATTGTGGGAAGCCAGGCCATGTAGTGGCAGAATGTCGCAGGGCACAGAGATTGTGTCTGGCCTGTGGAGCACCAGACCATAGGGTTGGATCCTGCCCGAATAGGGGTGGTTCATCATCGTCCAACCTTTCCAGCTCTTCGGTGAGAGGACCAGCACCGGTCCAGCAGCAGCAGCAGCAGTACCCATTGTCGAGGCCCTTGCCGCCTCAGTCCCAAATATTCCAGCAGCAGAACCCCCAGCAGCATGCACAAGCCCAAGCCTTGAGTCAGAGCAGGCAGCGGGGATTTCAGCAGAGGGGACCAGCACCCCGAGGGCACGGTCAGGCTATGGTAATGACCGCAGAGGAAGGATTGGCACCAGGAGAGGTAGTGACAGGTACTATTCTCGTCAACTCATTTCCAGCTTCAGATTTTTTGATTCTGGTGTATCGCATTCTTTTATGTCTGCACGATTCGCGACACGGGTAGGATTGGAGCCCGCGTCATTATCAGTAAGGCTCAATATACTTACTGGTAACGGACTTGTGGGAGTAGATAGAGTGTTTTTCTCGTGTCGGATCGTAGTTAGCGGTAGAGAATTCCCCGCTAGATTGATAGAATTTCCGATGGCCGATTATGATGTGGTCCTAGGGATGGATTGGTTGAGGAACCAGTATGCTAGAATAGACTGCCACATTGGTAGGGTTGTTTTTAGCATTCTAGGCGAGCCAGAGTTTTCCTTTTCCAGAGGAGCGGTTGAGCCTTCTCCTCCGATATTACGGATGGCAGTAGCAGCAGTGCAGTTGCCCAGGATAGTGGATGAGTTCCCAGATGTTTTCTCAGAAGAGTTACCAGGTATGCCTCCAGAGCGGGAGATCGAGTTCACTATAGACTTGATTCCCGGGACAGCCCCAGTGTCAGAGAGAGTCTACAGGATGGCGCCATCAGAGTTGGAGATATTGTACAAGATGATTGAAGAACTTCGAGCCAAGGGATTCATTCGTGCTAGTGGATCGCCTTGGAGAGCCCCGATGCTTCTTGTAAAAAAGAAGGATGGTACATCCAGGTTATGTGTTGATTATCGTACCTTGAACTCAGTGACAATCAAGAACAGATACCCTCTTCCGAGGATAGATGACTTGTTTGATCAACTCAAGGGGGCTTCAGTATTCTCGAAGATTGATTTGCGCTCAGGTTATCATCAGATCAGAGTCAGAGAGCAGGACATCCCGAAGACAGCTTTTAGATCGAGGTATGGGCATTGGGAGTTCTTTGTTATGCCTTTTGGAGCAACCAATGCGCTGGCAGTATTCATGGATCTCATGAATCGCATCTTCATGCCTTACTTGGATCAATTTGTGATTGTGTTCTTGGATGACATCCTGGTCTACAGCAAGAGTGAAGCGGAACATGAGCAGCATCTCCGTGTGGTTCTTCAGATCCTCAGAGAGCACCAGTTATATGCCAAGTTCAGTAAATACGAGTTCTGGCTCGATCGCATTTCGTACTTGGGTCATATCATCACTCGAGGAGGAGTAGAAGTGGATCCCCAGAAGATTGTGGCTATTGAGTCATGGCCAGTGCCCAGCACAGTTGCAGAGGTTCGTAATTTTCTTGGATTGGCCGGCTACTACCGGCGGTTTGTTTCAGATTTTGCTCGGATATCAGCGCCATTGACGCAGTTGACCCGCAAGGATACACAGTTTGCTTGGACAGCAGAATGCCAGAGTTCTTTTGAGCAGTTGAAGCGAGGCCTGATAACAGCTCCTATTCTCACGCTTCCAGATAGAACCGAAGGATTTTCAGTATATTGTGATGCTTCAGACAGAGGCCTAGGATGTGTTCTGATGCAGCATGGGAAGGTAATAGCTTATGCATCACGACAACTTCGTGACCATGAGAGGAATTACCCAACCCATGACTTGGAGCTGGCAGTAGTGGTGTTTGCACTTAAGTTGTGGAGGCACTACTTGTATGGAGACAGGGTGGAGATTTTCACCGACCACAAGAGTCTGAAGTATGTTTTCACTCAGAAGGATCTTAACATGCGTCAGAGGAGGTGGCTGGAGCTTCTTGTGGATTATGATGTCAACTTGCAGTATCATCCCGGGAAGGCCAATGTTGTTGCAGATGCTTTGAGCAGGAAAGCCAGAGTTTATTTCCTAACAGCGCAACCAGAGTTGTTAGCAGATCTTCAGAAAATGGGTATTGAAGTTGTTCTCCCTTCCAGTAAGGCATTGATGGCCAGTATACAAGTTCAGTCCACTATAGTCGAGAGGATCCGGATGGCGCAGTCGGCAGATTCCAAGCTTCAGCGACTCAGAGCAGAGTGTGAGGCAGGATGTAGACCAGAGTTATACATTCATGAGGATGGTACACTTCGACATGGTAATCGTCTTTGTGTACCTAGTGGAGATATCAGACGGGAGATCATGTCAGAGGCACACAGTTCTCAGTATTCCATCCATCCTGGCAGTACGAAGACGTACCGAGATATCCGTCAGCATTTCTGGTGGAATGGCATGAAGCGAGAGATAGCTCGGTTTGTCTCTCGGTGTTTGGTTTGTCAACAAGTTAAAGCCGAACATCAGAGACCGGCCGGACTTCTTCAGCCCTTGCCGATTCCAGAATGGAAGTGGGAGCATGTGACCATAGATTTTGTGACCAGATTACCTAGATCCCCAGCTGGTAGAGATGCTATCTGGGTTATAGTTGATCGGCTCACAAAAGTGGCTCACTTTCTTCCATTCAGAGTTGGTCAGTCGACGGCTCAGCTAGCAGAGATGTACCTCAGGCAGATTGTCAGGTTGCACGGAGTGCCAGTCAGTATCACCTCGGACCGAGATTCCAGATTTACGTCACACTTTTGGCGTAGCTTGCAAGAGAGTTTGGGGACTCGCCTCCAGTTCAGTTCAGCTTATCACCCGCAGACAGATGGTCAGTCGGAGCGCACGATCCAGACTCTTAAAGATATATTGAGATCATGCACACTTGACTTCGGTAGTTCATGGGAAGATCACTTACACCTGGTAGAATTCTCGTACAACAACAGTTTCCAGGCCAGTATCCAGATGGCACCGTTCGAGGCACTATATGGTAGGAAGTGCAGATCCCCGCTAGCCTGGGATGATGTTGGAGAGAGACAGATGCTTGGTCCAGAAATGATCGCTCAGACAGTTGAGGTGGTCAGGAGAGTCCGAGATCATCTTAGAGTTGCCTAAGATCGCCAGCGTCATTGGGCCGATTCTCATCGGCGCCCTCTCGAGTTTTCGGTCGATGACCATGTATTCCTGAGGATTTTGCCTAACCGTGGCGTCATTCGTTTCGGCGTACGGGGAAAGCTTAGTCCTAGGTATATAGGGCCATTTGACATTCTGGAGCGAGTAGGAGATGTATCCTATCGTCTCGCTCTTCCGTCATTGCTAAGCGAGGTGCATGACGTGTTCCATGTATCCCAACTACGATGGTATATCCCAGACCCGAGCCATATTCTGGGTCATTCGGAATTGGTTGTTGGTACCAACCTTTCGTATGAGGAGAGGCCCGTGTCTATATTGGACCGGAGAGAGAAGATCCTCAAGAACAAGACTATCAAGTTAGTCCGAGTTGCTTGGGGTCATCACTCTTTGGGGGAGTCAACATGGGAGCGTGAGGATGATATCCGATCGTGATATCCCGACTTGTTTGACTCGTGAGGTATAATATCTTTCTTATGCCTCATGCCTTCGATTCCTTGCTTGCATGATTGATTGATTGTCTAGTATAGCTTGCTTGTTATTAGTATAGCTTGTCGTTGCTCCTCTAGCCTCTTGATTAAATTCCGAGGACGGAATTCTTTTAAGGTGGGTAGAGTTGTAATGCCTGTTATTCATATTACGTATTTTGGAATACGTGTACGTATTTTATCTTGCTTCTAGCTTGGTTTATTTTTGCATTTGCATTTCATTGGCTTGGTTCGGTTCGGTTTATGTAGGTTTGGTTTGGGATTGGTTTTATATGGAGAACCCCCTACCTACCACCACCTTTGATATTTATTGCCCTCTCTTCTTTCTCTCTCTTCATTACTCATCTTCTTCTTCCCCATTACTTTCTTACCTACCAGAGAGAGGAGAGAGAGGTCTAGGCAAGTGCAACTTGCTTCATGGAGGAACTCTAATTTTATTACTTCATTCTCTTCCTTACTACATTCTAAAGCACTTTAGTACTTGGCATTTTCACTTTCCATGGCTAGATTCTTGTAGATCTAAGTTTATTTTATTTTCGGATTTCTTGGGTTTTGATCTGCTTAATCTTGTTATTTCTATGTTTTGATGGTTCCATGTTGTAGAGAATTTCGTTCTACCCCATTTTGACCTATGGAAGTTCGGATTTAGGCTCCGGATGATGGAGTTATAGAGCTTGAAGACTTGGCTCTCATGGTGTTCTTCTTCTCTGAAATTTTGGAGAAGATGAACAGTGCTTGACTTGACCGGATGAATATTCATGCGGCAAGTGTTCTATCCAGCCACATGACTGGAAGTACTTGAGCCACATGAGGGCCGAACTCATCTGGCCGCATAACTCACTCAATTCCCAGCCGTATAAGTTCTGAACTCTGCAGCCGCATGCGCCATTCCCGCTGGCTGCATGAGACTGGCTTGACCCAGCCGCATGAGGACTTCACCCTGAGCCGCATGAACTCAACACTCGCGAGCCGCATATGCACACTTGCTCCCAGCCGCATAGGCATTACTCCCCGCAGCCGCATGAGTACTCTTCCCTTCTGAGCCGCATATGGTTCCCTTCCCCCGCAGCCGCATGGGTTGCTTCTTCTCGAGCCGTATGGAACCACACTTTCCCCCTCCCCCGGCCGCATGTACCTGATTGGCCAGCTAGCCGCATAAGACCCATTCCTCCAGCCGTATGAGTTTCCTATCTTTCTGACCGCATGCGCCCCCTTGTCTTAGCCGCATGGGATCCAGTGACCCTGGCCGCATGCGCTCTTCTAATTAGGCCGCATGAGTCTACCCTTTCCTGACCGCATATGACTTAGCCGCATGGCTCTTCTATAGCCCTGAATATTGATATTTTAATAGATATTTTACGTCTATTTTATATCCTTACGTCTTTTGTCGTGAACTTGATAATCATGGATTTGTTTATTATGTTTGGAAATAATACCTGACATGACCTGATAGTGACCCGTAGTGGTGCACTCTTGACAATAAAATCTGACATGACATGATAGTGGCCCGCCGTGGCGCACTCCTGACAAGTACACTTAACATGATAAACCTGGCATGATATATCTGATAAGCTGTTACGACGGCTACCTGACATGGCATGACCTGTATAATAACATAGACACCGTGGGCGATTGTGCTTGTACAAATAAACCAGTCCTGTCTTGCATCATGTCTAGGGAGGGAGCTCCTGAGTACCACGGTCAGGAGTACCTATTGAAATGGACTAAGGTTAATAACTAGATTAACACATTAGTCATGAAGAGATTTCCCAGCTACAGGCAATCCCGTTACCTGGGCGTGCCTGGGATCTGTAGCCTGCCGTCGAGTAGGGCACATTTCCAGCACACTGTCATGTGTTGCACCCTTCAAACTACCTAAGGGTACATGCATTTCCTGGACGGTGTACCCACCTGAATTCAACCCCTAATTTTGATATGGATAACCTGGATGGTCTGCAGGGCTTGTGGCTGTGGAGCAATCTCACTGCATCTTGCTAGTAATTAGGCCTGTGATAACCCTAGTTAGTTAAAGTATTAAGCCGTAATTCTTGCTTGGCCGTGATATGATTGAATGGAGTCTAACCTGTCTAGCCTTGTCCTGATCCTGTTCCAGATTATTGAATGACCAGAATGTCTGTATTTATTTTACCGATAAATGGTGAGAATTCCAAGTTTTATTCAGACGAAGGGTTACAACCCCGGTCCTTATTTGGTTTACGGGTTATAACCTGGTTCTCTGAATAGTCCCATGGTTATCTCGTCGTATATCATCCTGATGTATTTTCTTATTTCCAGTCCTTACTTTTATTTATATTTTGTGCTGATTGCTGGTTTTAGTTCCTAAGTGAAGCTTCCTTTGTGGCACTTGCTCTTTCTGGGATCTGACCCAGCTGGTTTTGTATGGCCAGATTTCGGAGCAGCTTCAGAGGATCTACCGACCTTTCAGCCAGATGGTGGCCACTAGACGGAACCCTGACAACGAGTGGGTTTATTTTTGATCTCCCACTTTATTGTAAAAATATTCTTTTGAGGCATTTAGCCGACGAGCACCTGTTTAGCTCGATTGCATTTACTTACTGTCTGCCTACGGGCTGTAACATGATTGACAGATCCTAGGGTTGATCATGTATGACTAAACTCTTGCTAGTCCTCACATTTTATAACGACTAGCTTCATGATCAGCTGAATATGTAATATTTGGGATGCCTTATTATTGTGTATTTAATGATCATACATCTTGTAACATTTACTTACTTGCTAGTGATTGAGACACTAGGCTTGTTCATGACCATAGGAGACCGTTGGCTTGTAGTTAAACCCTCATGTATCTAGACAGCCGTGACCGTATAGCGAGATGGAATCCATTTCAATATACGTAGCTGGCTATGTCTGCCCCCGCTCTCCAGTATTCTGGTTCTGGGGCGTGACACGCGAGGGGGAAGGAGTCTGTTATACCTGACTCGAAAGCTGTTGGTGAAGAGGCTGTGGTGGTTGCAGGCGAACCTCGGCCTTCATGCTCCTCCACTGGTAAGATAAGCCAGATATTGACTAGTGAAGGGGCTTATTTGCTCTATCAACATATCCTCCGGGTCAAATCGATTCATGGTTGCCTTGGCCCAGCAGGTTCTGACCCTTTACTTCCCGCCGTGGATGTTCTTGGGGAAGGCCCGGTCTGTCGTGATATGGGAGGAAGGAGTGTTCCTTCTCCTTTGCGGTCTCACGTCGAAGAGCCCCCTGCCAGCTCTGAGCCGATGGGAATGAGGTTGGCGATGGTCTCCGCCTCATCCTCTGCAGATTATACGGCTCCGGAGACCGACCTCTCGACCTTGCCGAGTATTCAAATTTTACAGGCTGCCGAAGAGGAGTTGGCCGCTGTTCAAGCGTCCTTTCGTACGGAGCTGGTTTCTCTCATAGCAGGAGCGGCGGATTCTGTTGCGTCTTCTTCAGTGCTGCCAGCCACGCTCCCATTGACACCGGCCTCCACGGAGACTCTGAACGAGGCGACGCAGGACGTGGTCGACAGCTTCTATCGTTATTTGCAAAGGGGCGTGGAAGCTGCCATAGGACGGGGGACCCCATTTTCTCTCTCTCTCCGGTGCGCTCGGGGTCAAATTGCAACCTTGAAGTCCCTTCCTGGCGGGGTGGGATTGGCTGCACTGCTGGAACCTAAGCTGACAGAGACTGATCAGCTTGTGACCCAACTACTGGCGATACGACAGACGGGCTTGCATGCTGCAATCGAGCGGGAGCGTGGCTTCCTCATTGCTGCTCGGGATAGGATTAATTTAGCCCGAGATACTGCTGGACCAGTTGTACGGGGGGAACTTGATAAGTTCTCCGCTTCGTATGACCAGCTGGGTCGTAGGAGTCAGGCTTGCCGTGCTCGGGAAGAGTCCGCTTCTCACGGAATTGCTGATACGAAGGAGCGGATTCTTGGGCTCCAGAGGCAATTGGCCTTCTTAGAGTCAGAGCTGGAGGCTGCTCAGGCGGAGCAGGAGTCGATCGTTCGGGAGGCCGAGAAGGTTTCCCGATCTTCCGATAGCCTGGAGCGGGCTTTTAAGAAATTTGAAGATAACTGGCAGGCTCACGCTCATCTGGAGGATGAGGCGGTGCTGACCTACGAGGCAGAGCGTCGGGCCTCCCAGAGGTTTGAGCGGTCGGTTGCTGTGCTGACAGATCGTCTCAGGACGTTATGTGCCCCAGAGCAGTGATCAGCCGTCTGTTTTCTTTTGCTTCTCTTTTTCTCTCTTCTTTTTTTTGGTAAGGGGTGTGATCCCCAAATGATGTTGTACGTTGAATTTTGAATAAATGAGCCTGTTTCAACTCATCATCTTTTTCTTGTACTTGGGTGTTTTGTGGACTGGGACTTGCTGGGGGATTATTTGTGGACCTGTTATCCTAGGCGTACCTTAGTTTTAAGTACGGATAACAAGTTTAGACAGGATGTCCGGAACAGCCGTGGCAAAGTGGTCATGGATGTTTTCGGTGCTTAAAAAAAGGAATGCCGTAGAGCAGCTGGGCTCCCGGGGCATGGTGGGGTAGTGGATTGGTGCTAAGAAGCTTAGCAAAGGAATATTTGTGGACCTATTATCCTTGGCGTACCCTGGTTCGGGATACAGATAATAGGGTGAAAAGGAAAACCAACATATTTGCTCAGAGGTCATGAGGACATGGCAAGCATGAGGGCTTTACCGTGGAACCTTCCTGCTCAGAGGTAGTGAGAACATGGCAGGGGAGGTTTCACGGAAGATATTCGTGGTCAACAGCGGACATTTGTGGACCTATTATTCTTGTCGTACTCCGGTTGTGGGTACAGATAATAGGTCGAAAGGAGACCGACATACTTGCTCAGAGGTAATGTGGACATGGCAAGCATGAAGGGTTCTTCGACGGAGCCTTTCCACTCAGAGGTAATGATGACATGGCAGGAGTGGGCTCAATGAAGAGGGTGTACATAGAACGACTCAGAGGTAGGAGAACGTGGAGGTTCTATGTGAGGGGCGGTTTGTTTTTGGTGGAAGTGAAAACGATTCAGAGGTAATGAGGACATGTCCGTTTTCGGAAATTTGTGGATCGATTATCCTTTCTGTGCACTGGGAGTGCGGGTATTGGATCATGAGGGAGGATCTCTTCCAGAAAGAAATTTTAGAGGTATAATCATACGTGACTTACTATCTGAAAGAGTGACCGAAATGTGAGTTCAGAGGCACCAGCGGGTACATAACTCGGTAAATTAACATATTGAGAAAATGGGAGTCCAGCGGCACCAGCGGGTACATGACTCGATAATCTAAAGGGGATGTAGGGGTGAGTTCAGAGGCACCAGCAGGTACATGACTCGATGATATTGAAATGTTGTGGGTGTGAGTTCAGTGGTACCAGCCGGTACATGACTCGATAATCTGAAATGCTGAGGGTGTGAGTTCAGTGGTACCAGCGGGTACATGACTCGATAATCTGAAATGCTGAGGGTGTGAGTTCAGTGGTACCAGCGGGTACATGACTCGACGACCTTGTAGCGAATGTCGTTTAGACATAATATTTCTTCAGGAACTTGCCGTTGACGGGCAGCATGAGCAAGTCTCCGTTTTGCTTTGCAAGGCGGTAAGCACCGTTGGAGAATACCGTCTCAATGATAAATGGGCCCTCCCACTTTGGCTGGAATTTGCCGGCGGTCTTGTGAGTCATGACCATTGGCCTCCGAACTGCCAAGACGAGATCGCCTACCTGGAATGTTCTGATTTTGACCTTCTTGTTGAAGGCTCCTGAGATGCGTGCTTGGTATAGCTCGATCCTTTGCTGAGCTAGGAGGCGTTTTTCATCTAAGGCCTCTAACTCTTGCAGTCGACGTCGGTAGTTATCATCGGTTGTCAGTTGGTATGTGAGGGCGACACGTAGTGAGGGGATCTGTGTCTCCAAGGGGAGGACTGCCTCACTTCCGTATACCAGGGAGAATGGTGTATTTCCGGTGGCTATTCGGACCGTGGTGCGATAAGCCCATAAGCACTCGCCGAGCTTCTCGTTCCAGTCGTGCTTGTTGGAGGAGACGAACTTCTTGAGCAGTTTGATGATTGTTTTGTTGAACGCCTCTGCTAACCCATTTGCTGTCGGGTTGTACGACGTTGAGGCGATATTCTGAATAAGGTGCTTATCGTAAAACCGATAGAATGCGTGGCTTGTAAACTGTGGACCATTATCATGGATGATTCTTCGGGGCAGTCCAAAGTGGTAGATGACGTGGTGTTTAAGGAAGCTGATCACGTTTGAAGTCTTGACTTCTGCGAGTGGGACAGCTTCCGCCCATTTAGAGAAGTAATCCATGATCGCATGTATGAAGCGATGTCCTCGGGAGGAAGGTGGGGTGATTGGACCAATGATGTCCATTCCCCATGCTTCGAATGGCCAGGACGCCACCGTCGGATGTAAAAATTCGAAAGGTTGGTGGATGAAGTCCGCGTGGACTTGGCAAGCTTTACATTTTCTAGCATAATCTATCGCGTCTGCCACCATTGTGGGCCAATAGTAGCCCATTCGGCGAAGGCGGTATTGCAGTTTCGGGCCGGGCTGGTGGGCCCCGTAAACACCGTCATGGGCTTCTCGTACGGCTTCTTTGGCTTCTGTGTTTGACAGACACCGAAGTAGTAATCCGTCGTAGGAGCGGCAATACAGCATTTTCGTCTCTGTATCGTAGAAGAATCTGAGAGAACGCCTTCTGATAGAAATGGCTTCCTTCGAGTTCTCAGGCAGGATGTCGTAGACGACGAAGTCGATGAATGGTTGTCTCCAATCTGGGGCGTCATCGATCGTCTGTGTAGAATAACTTGCGACGAATTGCACATTGTTTTTGGGGCAGACCAGTTCATGGCCTATCACTTCCACTGATTGTCGATCATAATTTGAAACTGCTAGTGAAGCGGTGAGACCAGCTAGGGCATCGGCTTCAATATTTCGGAGTCTGGGGACGTGCTCGATGAAGAACCCCTTAAATGCCGAGATGATACTAATCGCTATTTGATGATAAGGGATTATGTCTTCATGGCGGACCTCGTACGAACCCCGGATCTGATTGACGATTAGTTGGGAATCACCGTATGCTTCAAGGTATTCTATCCCCAGCTCTCTTGCAAGTTGGAGGCCAATGACCAGAGCATTGTACTCGGCCACATTGTTAGAGCAGGGTTCGGTGAGGGAATAAGCGCGGTTAATCACCAATCCGGAAGGAGAGATTACTACTACTCCGACTCCGACGACTATATTGCCTTTAGGTCCGGTCCTCGAAGCACCGTCGAAGAACATTCGCCATATATTTTCGTGGGAGGTTGTAAGCGAGTCGGCGACCTCATCTGGGATCTCTTCGTATATCCTGGAGGACTCCGAGCCTGGGTGGGCTGCCAAGAAATCTGCGAGGGCTTGACCTTTGACTGCCTTTTGGGGGACGAAGATCATATGATAAGGGGACAGCAGAATTGCCTATGTAGCGAGGCGAGAGCTGAGTGCCCCTGGTTTAGTCATGAGGACCCTGAGAGGGTTAACTCGTGAGATCATATGTATCGTTTGTCCGATGACATAGTGCCGCGTTTTCTGAATGGCGAACACCAGAGCGAGGCATTCCTTTTCCACAGCGCTGTATCGGTGCTCTGGTCCAATCATCATTCGGCTGAGGTAATATATGGCCTGTTCATGGCCTGCATCGTTATTCTGTGCCAGCAGAGCACCGAGGGAGTGTTCCATTGCTCGTACATAGAGCAGAAATGGTTTTCCAGGGACTGGGGCTACCAAGACCGGAGGATTTGACAGATATTCTTTGATGCTATCGAAAGCACGTTGGCATTCCTCGTCCCATACAAATGAGACCCCTTTCTTCATGAGGTGCGTGAATGGTCGGCATCGCCCAGAGAGGTTGGAAATGAACCTCCTGATGTAAGCTAGCCTTCCCTGAAGGCCTCTGAGTTCGCGGAGATTTCTCGGGGGACCCATCTCCATGATTGCTTTTGTCTTTTCAGGGTCTACATGGATACCCTTTGCAGTGATGATGAAGCCTAAGAACTTCCCGCTGGATACGCCCAGGAAGGACTTTGTAGGGTTCATTTTCAAATTGTGCGTCCGTATTAGGTCGAATACCGTCCTTAGATCCTGCAGATGGTCTCCTTTGCTACGGCTCTTGACGGCTATATCATCAACATAGCACTCCACCGTCTTGCATAAGTGGTCTCTGAAGATGATGCTCATTGCTCTTTGGTATGTGGCGCCAGCATTCTTTAAACCAAAAGGCATGACTGTGTAGCAGTACGTGCCAATCGGTGTTCGGAATGATGTATGCTTCTCGTCGTCAGGAGACATTTTGATTTGGTTGTACCCTGAGAAGCCGTCCATGAATGACATGCGTTCGAAGCCGCAGGTGTTGTCGATCATGATGTCTGTGATAGGAAGGGGAAATTCATCTTTGGGGCATGCCTCGTTTAGGTTGCGAAAGTCGATGCAGATTCGAATCTTCCCATTCTTCTTGAGGACAGGTACTATATTGGCGACCCATTCAGGATGTTGCTCCTCACGAATGAAACCACTGGCTATCAATTTGTTGACTTCAGCTTCGATTGCGTCCATGATGCCTGGACAGAAGCGTCGTTGCTGTTGCTTGACCGGCTTCGCGTCTGGTCGAATGTTAAGTTTGTGATGAGCGATGTCAGGATTTAACCCTGGCATGTCTTCATAGCTCCAGGCGAACACATCAATGTAATCTCTGACAAGTTCTAACAGCAACTTCCGTTCTTCGTCGGTGAGGCTTTTACTGATGAAGATCGGTTTTGGAAAAGATTCGCTGCCGAGATCCACTTGTATGACCTCATTTTCAGTAGGGGGTTCTCTCAGTTCGAACCGCTTTTCCCATTGTGCGTCTAATTGCTGGGCCCATGGCTCTAGCTCGAGGATTTCGGGGATGTCTTCGTCTTCTTCGTATGCGTCGGCGAATGCCATGTTGACTGACATGACTTGTCTGAATACATCCCCGATGCTGGTATCTGAGTCGGAAGTTGGTGATCCGGTTGAATGTGACTGCCAGTCGCATTCTTCATCTGAACTTTCAGGGGTCGTAGTAGGTGTTACATACCCCAACCCGCATCGAGTTTTGTTATAGTAGTTCCATGGTTTGCCCGCCGGGACTGGCGGCTTCAAAGGTAATCGTCGCCCAGTGCCATAGTTCAATCCTGGCGTAGTCTCCAGATCATACCCCTGTTTCTGCATGAGATATTTGGATTGAGGGCTATAGAGATACAGAGGCAGTCTCCCGACATCTGACCCGAGGTCGTCTTCTTCTATGGTGCGGGGATGAGGGTTGTTCGTCCGGCCGAAGATGACTAGATGATCTCCTCCCTTGTGTATTCGGTAAGCGTCTTCTACTGGAGTAAGCTGGATTGCGGTGTACACATTTGTCACCTGTGTGTGTAGGTGAGCGCCTATACCGTGTTCCATAGCATACATCGTACATAGCTTATCGAGCTCGGTATAGTTCAAAGATAACCCTTTATTGATGAAGTAAGGTATCTTTTCTAGGAGGATTACATCATCAGCGGAGGGGACATTAGTGTGGGCGGCCACATACTTGGCTAGCTCCGGTTCCTCTTCGGCTACCCCCTGTGTGAACGAAGACTTAGAGGACGACCTAGGAAGCTTGATCGTCAGTGGTCCAGTTGATGGAGCAGTGCGTGGAGTCGTTGGCAGACTGGCGACCCCCAGTTTGGCATTCGGTATGGAGCGAGGAGTGGCTGGTTCGCTGGAAGTGTCAGACCTTGCATTGTGTTGACAACCCCTCTTGGGAAGGCGTATCGTCATGGGCCTGTCAGAGGGGTTGAGCTTCCCAGCTTGTGATTGGCTGACTCTTGGTAACCTGATTGTTAGTGGCTCCGTAGTGGGTCCCGGCGCTTGGCCGGACCTTGGCAGCCGGATTATCATCTACTCATCTTGCGTCGAGAGGCTGATCGCGTCCTTCCGCAGAGTGGCGGTGAGGGGTGCAGACTTGCCCGGTTTGCGAGCTTGGAGGTGGATCGTCAGGGGTCCTTCCGATCCCGTGGCTGTCTCAGTATGAGCTTGTGCGTCTCCTTCATCCAGGTGCCTCTTCGACTTTTCGTATAAACAGGAGTCCGAGTAGTAAGATTCGACCCCTTTGAAGGGATCGATATCAGCAAACTCTGTCTTCACAAAGCCGTATTTGTCGACATATTTGAAGCATTGGTGTAGCGTGGAAGGCACGATCATATAATCGTGTATCCATGGGCGCCCCAAGAGGATGTTGTAAGAAGTGTCTGCATCTATGACGTAGCAAGTGACCTCGGATTGGAGATCGCCAATCTGACACTTCAGACGAATCTTTCCGATAGGGTAGCTCCTGCCCGAATTGAAACCGCTGATGGCGGTGCTTGTAGGTGTTAGACGGTGCATTGGGATGCGGAGATGATGTAGCAGACCTTTCGGGATGATGCTTATGGAAGAGCCAGGATCAATGTGCATCCGATCCACCTTCACGTCGCCGATGTATCCCGTGTAGTATAGCGGGCGATCATGTAGGTTGGTTTTGATGAGCATGTCCTGTGGAGTGAAGACGATGTTGGGCATTGCTTTCGTGCAGGCACTATCTTGGAGATCCGTGGGTGAGTCCTCCCCAGTGAGGTTAGATTGAGCGAGATAGGCATCGACATTTTGGAGTGCTTCGCTCAATGCAATACGAACGTCTTTGGAGAGCCTCAGGAGTTCATATAATGATAATTTGGCCGGAGTGTTAGCCAATTGTGCTAAGATATCAAAGTTGTAGGGCCTCTCTAGCCCTTGGACTGCATCCTTTCGGAGAGATTTGTCGAAGCGAGTCTCCTTCGGCCTAGGCTTATCGGTCGTCGAAGGCTGAGCCGGTCCCAGAGTATCAGTCGCAGTGGGTTGATGATTTTCAGCTGGATTATCAACCACAGGTTGGGATTGCGCTCCGGACCGCATGACGACGGCTGTAGCTTCCTCGTTGTCTGCTGAAACTGTGCGACAGGTCTTGATTTTTTTACTCTTTTTGTTGGTGGGAGATGGTGTGGGCCGAGTCACTTCTGACACCAAGTCTGGATGGACCCACATGACCTCTCCCCTTGAGGTGGTGAGAGGTACTAGACCAGCAGCTTGTTCTCGGGGCGGAGGAAGATTAGTAATCTCCATTGTCGCGAGAGGGACGGGGATTACCCCGTCTCGAGTCTCCGTCGGAGGGAAGTTGTCGACTTGTACTGACACCATATTAGCTGCTACGGTTACCTCTTCGAAGTCGATGGCCAGGGCGTTCGAATCGATGAGGCTTTGGATGTACCGTTTCAATTAGTAGCAGTCATGTGTAGCGTAGTGTACATAACGGTGGTAATGGCAGAACTTTGGGTTCTCCAGATCAGCCGACCGAGGCTCCCGCCTTGGTGGAGGAAGCTGAATTCTACCTCCTTGTATGAGCATGTCTAAGATAGGCTTGACGTGGCCATCTTCGAAAGAATAAGTGATTTGAGGCTATTGTTTGTCTGCTGGTTGTGGCTCAGGCTTCTGGGCCGTGTCGGCCACCATAGCCTGTTTTCCCATGTTGTCCCGAATGTTGGAGGGGTTACCCCCATTATTGTTGTTGAGACGCTTGCCCTTGTTTTCCCCTTCTGAGATGTACAACCCCAGTTGGCGGGCCTTCTTCAGTCGTTCTTCAGCGCTTGTGGCGCTGATGATGAACGCCTTCCAATCTTTAAATTGACTCTCGCCCATCCAGAGACTGATCGTTGGAAGCAGTCTCTTTTAGCAGATTTCAATCAAAGAAGAATCCGGATTTCCGGAAGGCAGCTTCATGGCGGTCTGGCGGAACCGCTCAATGTAGTTCCTCGTTAACTCCTTCTCCCCTTGGACGACGTCCATGAGAGTGGACATAGTGACGTCTTGTCCTACTTCATAGAACCGTTCCAAGAACATGCGCTTGAAGCCGGCGAAAGAATGGATGCAGTTGTCCGGTAGATTACGGTACCAATCGAAGGCGACTCCTTCCAATGCTCCAATGAATAACCGTGTGAGGATTGCATCTTCATAGGGTAGATGGTCGGTGGTGACCTCAAAGTAAGTGATGTATCGACTTGCTGAGGTTTTGCCATCATATGGGTTGATGTTGAACGGCTTATATCTTGGTGGGAATGGAACATCCCTCCACTCAGCAGGGTATGGTTGCCGCATTCTGAGATCTTGAGCATTTTCTCGGGCATGAAACATGGCACGGAGCTCCTGGACCTCTCTTCTTACTTCTCGGGTCTCATCTGTCGCGGCGGGGGCTGTTATTTCGGGAGGATTATTGCCCTGGTTTGGTGCCGCTGAGTTCGAATCTACATTGACTGCGGGGCCCGTGTTTGTTTGACCAGGCGCTCCTCCTTGTAAAGTGGGCAGGGCCGTTTTAATCTCATCTACAGACTTGACCAAAGCAAGTAATATGGCTTCGAGACTGTCGATGCGCTGGCGATCACTGGAACCACCTTGATCGCTGTCTGTCATGAATACCGTCCTTACGTGAGGAGTGATGGAAGGAACGGTAGAGGATGTGCCCTCTGAGTCGTACCCATGCACCGAGAAGTCATCGGGATATGTGGGGATGTTCTCTTCGGGCTCGGACTCGGAGGGGATGGTATCCCCAGCTTCAGAGCTTGCCTTGTCTTGAGAGTCATGGATGTCCTCGGGGACATCGGCATTTGTTGCATCTGACGGGAGGGTCGTTTCTCCGGGCTCGTCTCCTCGAAACATCGGATTGTTGTGGACGTTCGGAGGAGTGCTACCTCCAGTTCCTACGACCCCCAGCGACGTGGACGATGAATCTCCCGTTGCAGCAGGTTTTGTCTTCGAACGGGTGTGTTGGAATACTCTGGTGGAGGACAACCGTTTAGCCGACAATTTCTTAGCTGTAGTGGTTGATATCTTCGGACTTGATATGCTCGTTTCCTTCCTTCTCTCTTCGGCGGGGACTCTTTGAGCAGAATTGCAGGAGACAACAGGAGGTGCCTCATCTTCTGAGTTCGGGTGTTGTAGCCTTTGGAAGACGGATGGCCGAGCTTCCGTCATTGCCGCATTGTTGCAGCAGCAATTGACGATGATTTGGGTGCAGCGATGTCCAAGCGAGGACTCTTTGCACACCGATACTCCTTCTCTTTCCTTGCGTTTATGGAGGATCGTCTCCCGCAGGTCAGAGGAACCACTCTGTCTGCTTGTCGCGGGGGACTGGACTTGAGTGGTTGTATACAACTTTCCATCCGAGGCCCGTGTAATAGTCAACGGGATGCTCCGATAGTCAGAGGTTGGAACAGCTGACTGGGCTCGATGAGCCCGCGCTGCCCTAGACTTCCTCCTTCTAGCACTTGTGGGTGCGAAATAGGAGGAGCCCAAGTTGAACGCCACAGAGTCTAGCTTATCATACAGAGAATCATCAGGATCGGGACCGTTTGAGAGACGGTCGAAGACTGATCGAGAGAAGCGTGGAACGGACGCTATGCTGCTAGAGTTGGGTTTCGTGCAGGCTGTCTGCATGCGGTCTATCGGATGAGTTGTCTTTGGGCGTCTAGGAGTCACGACCGTGCAGGCTGGCCGCATACGGTTGGCAATAGTGGCCGCATGGGTTTTCTGCAAGCGACTGACTCCTGTAGCCTTATGTGTTTCATCCATGTCATTGGTGACTGTAGCTGCATAAACTATGCGGTTGCCAGATGTGACCGCATGATTCTTCTTCATGCGGCTAGCGACTGTGGCCGCATGGGGTTTGTCCATGCGGCTAGCGGATGTGGTCGCATGAGCCTTTTTCACTCGGCTAGCACCCCTATGCGGCTCAATTCGCGTAGAGTTCCTCTTTGCCCCTGCAAGTCCAGCATCATAGTGTTTTCTTCTGCCGGACTTGGGGACAGCAGAGTTGTCTACGGTTTGAAGTAGGGCCGCAGAAGAGTCCTTCTCGTCGTCTTGAGCAACAGAGGGTACACCGTCGGAGGCTTGGGGAGGAGAAAATGATTTTGGCCTCCACTCTCTGCGAGCCTTTGTCGTGCGGGTGCGCTTCTGGACCGGGCCAGAGCTTCCTTCGGAGAGCATCACTTCAAACGCTTGTTGGTCGAAGCGGACGACCATCTTTTATTGCGTGGAGACAAGTTTGGCTTCATCCGATTGCGTCACCAACTCCTCAACCGTGGAGAAGTTAGTCCCCAGCAGAGTCGCCATCGTGTTTGCCATTGATTGTAAAAGTACAGAACAATTACCGGAGGACTGAACTTAGACTCACAATACAAACTCGCTTGTACAAAGAAAGCCTAGGGACGAAAACCTAGGTACAGCAATCTAAGTACAATTGTTTATTTTAGATTCTGGAGGGTGACGATAGAGGCTCGAGAAGGCGACGACAGCCCTGCCTTACTCCTTGGACGATCGGTATGCAGCCTTGGCTCCTTGTGAAAAGATGGTTGGCGTTGACGAAGAAGTGCTCTTTTTGCTCCTCTGTTGCTCTCCTGGCTTCTCTCTCTCTCTCTGTGTATTCTCTCTCTAACTCTGTATATTTTTTATTCTTTTTGTTGTCGGCCCTTTGCAAAGAAAATGATGCTGGCTATTTATAAGAGTGGAGTATGATCATTAGGGTTTGCTAATGATCATCTGTTTGGAATGTCGGCTCCTTTAATCCATCTGGACCCTTAATCCTGATTACAATGAATCTAGGCCATTAATGCAGATAGCACCGAATCTCGTGAGCAATTAATGCTGATTGCTTTAAATCTTCATGATTGATTATACCAATGTCCGATTGCTCGCCACGTGTCCCATTGGCTTGATGATAAATGATATGCCTTGATCTCAGTAATTATGACGATGATGTCAAATATATTTGTTGAGATTCGGTTAAATCGTTGATTGATCCGATGCCACATGTTTTGATTGTGGGTCCTGCCAGAGCCGCATAGGACGGACAATACTTGAACCGCAGGGAGATACTCTTCGTGAGCCGCATAGGACAATGCTTCATCGAACCGCAGGGAACGAAGTCTCAATGAACCGTATATGCATGGTCTTTGCTAGCCGCATGAGCTAGAATTGCATTGAGCCGCAGGGGCTGAGTTCTCAGTGGGCCGCATAGGACAATGCTTCATCGAACCGCAGGGAACGAACTCTCAATGTGCCGTATATGCATAGTCTTTGCGGGCCGCATGAGCTAGCGTTGTATTGAGCCGCAGGGGCTGAGCTCTCAGTGGGCCGCATGAAGCTGTTCTCTATTTAAGCCGCATGAGATTTGACGGATCGGGTCAGAGATCTTCTTTTTTTCCCGAAGAGTCTGTCATTATGGCAGAGCCATTATGACACTTTATGCCAGAGCCGCCACAGTCGTCAAATCGGGTCAGAGCATTAAATGAGGCCACTACTCAAAGGGCCAGCTGTAGGGAAGGATCACAGGGGGACACGTGGCATCGATCGAGCCGCATATTCCTGCTGAACCGCATACACTCTCGAGCCGCATGAGACGGAGAGTCTTCCTTTGAACTGTATAAGACAGCTCCCATATGAGCCGCATGGGCTTCGGATCCAGAGCCGCATGGACCATTATTCTGATATTTTCCATGCTTCTACATTATTGAGCATAATAAGGGTGGGCAACCAACCCCACTCTAGCAGGAGGAAGAGCTCTCCAAAGCTCGAGGAAGATGGAAGCACGACAATTCCGATTTGGGGCTATTCCAGCATAACGAAGATGGGACTCGAACGTCCCGATCTTTGGATGCAACAGGCACCTTCGGCCTGCATCGGGACCCCGCGATCCCGACTTTTGGATGTAACAGTCACCTTCACGAGTGCGTACGAAGACGACTCGATGCATCTTCACCCTCGGGAGCGTCTTGTCAACGGAATGTACTCGAGCGAAGAAGTTCATCTCCATTCGGGAAGACGGGAGGGAACGAGAAACAAACTCTCTTTTTGCTGCTATTTATAGGCCGGGCAAATCAAACCCAAGCGCCAAGTGGCGGGCTCTCCGAATCTCGTACAAAGAATTTGCATTCATGGTGATGAACCTATCCCCTCGAATTCAGCCAGGTTAAAACGGCTATTTAAAGCACTCGATGAACTCAACAGCCAGACCAATGAAGATACGTCATGCAACAGACGTGTCGGTCAGATACCGCACATCATACAGATGCGCTATCAGTTCCAAGCGCCTCACACGGATGCGCCCCATACGTCTCTATGTGCCTAGTGGAACGCAGATCAATGTGCCCACTCAAAAGCTCATCACCCGTCAAGAGCATTAAATGCTGAAGTCTGAGACGACAGCAGCCATGCCTCGATGACAGAGAAGCAACAGCTTTTGCAAAAAATAAAGCACCGTTGACGTCAGCATCATTTTTACTTTCCTCTGTCGGCTACAAGCCATGTGGCCGACCAACCACTCGCATGTGCCTCCGCAGCCATACGCCTGAAAATTTACATGCGCCTCAAAAGCCATGCACCTCTGACTTACTTCTGATCACAGAAGTTAAGTCACTGCATGCGCCACCCAGCCATGTGACCAAAACATGCGCCTCAAAAGCCATGCGCCCAGACTGGTTCGTGACTCCTGAAGATTACGAGCCAAAGTCTCCTCATGCGCCGAATCCCAGGCACAGCTCATCAGATCCTTCTCTACCAAATACTAGATCTTTGAACCAAAGGCATGAGCCACGTGTCCTTTGACTCGTTTCAGTCCACGAAGGGGTGCTAACCACCCAAGATCGCAGCAACCGAAGAATCCTCCCTAGTGCCACGTGTCAGCCCACGATTACAGCAAGAAGGATTCATCCCACTTATCAGGGCGCATCATCCACGCACCCTCCACAGCAATCACCACGTGGCGTTCCTACGCGTAGGTGCATCCTACATATGCGTACATGAGCAGCCCCAACCTGCTGCCTATAAAAAGAGGGATCATTTCTTCTTCCAGAGGAGAGACACACACATAACAAGATCATCAGAGTTACAGAAGGCGCACGTCCGCTCACAGAGATCGGAAGAGACACTCAACGCCTTCTTTTCCTCCGCAAGCTCCGGCATCCAGAGCAGCCCAGACCTTCAGAGAACCTAAAATCGTCGTCAGATCGTCAATGGAGTCAACGCACTACCACTCGCTCCATCGACACAGAACCCAGATAAAAACAAAAGTGTACTCCTCGGACTATATCTGAGTCCTACATTATAACACTATTCTGTTTGTGATTGAAATTTCTGTCATGACCCGCACCCTAGAGTAAGGGCACGAGATGTGGGTACGTCCAGCCTACGCCGCAGTATCGGCGGTAGAACGATGTCCTAGGTCAACATACATCTAACAATATATCTCTAAACAGTTTATACTCCCGAATGGAGATGACATAGCAGTAATAAACTCAATCACAACTAAGGAAGAGATAGCACGATATGAAATAGAACTCAAGGAAACAAATAGATGATAAAGTAGTCTAAGATAATCCCAGCAAAGCCAGAAGTACATGGTCTCAGATACTGAATAAAATAATATATACAACTCAGAACAGAATAAAGTCTAGCTAAAACATGTCTCAAGACTACATAAAATAAAATAAGTCTAACTAATCTAGTTTAGGCAATGGGGGTGATGTCCTCAGCTAGAGCTGGGTCCTCCTGAGGGTCCATCTCGCAAGTGTCATCTAAGGCTTCCCCGTAGTAAGTATCCAGACAGGCCTCATCCTCGTCCTCTATAATATTTCAACAGGTCCAGTCAGGACAGGAGCGAGTACAGTACATCTCAACAGTTCATAGCAGGTTAGAAAATATAATCATGCAGTAAAGTAAGATACAGGTGCTGAAGAATACAGTATGTAAACAGAGAGAGAGAACTGTAATAGAAATATCTACTATAAGTAAGGAACTAACAGTAGCTAGTGAGTCAGAGTACAGGATAGCACATGTGAACAGAACATATTTGTACATGATCTACACTAAGGAGTTTCACATGATCTACACTACTATGGAATTATTCACATGACTACTAGCACTCCTCCATTTTCCCCAATCAATACACAAGGATCTGAGCAGGTTATGTTATTATACATGATATCACATGGGGGCCCATGAAAATGTGCACATGATAGTATACATGAGGGCTCTGTGAACATGAGAGTACATGATTCACAAGAGTATACATGTATGGTGAAAGCACAGGAGTACATGATGAAAGTGAAACACACATGACACAATGTACCCGATGCTTCCGAGGGGGATAACATCGCATGAAGAGATCCATATATTACCAATCCGTGATAATGTCGTGACAGCACAAGTAAAGTAATTTAATGCAGGAAATAATTCTAAGCAGGATATGAAATGATCAGAGAATGTACTCGCCTGGTATCTGAGTGTCCAATATGAAAGTACTGTCCTAGGAGTTGTGTCTGGCTCCTAATCAGAACAGCACAAGTCACAACAAGTCCAAAATGGTAAAATGAAGTCCTACTATGCATTCTACATGATTCTAGGGCAATCTAGGCCAAAGTTAACTCTTGGTCAACTTTGGTCAACCCTAGAAGTAAAACTAGGTCAACCAAGTCTAGACTAGGGCAAGCTAGTCTATCTAGTCCAATCTTGACTACATTAGTCTATACTAGGTCACTCAACCTACACTAGCTAGTACACAACACTACTAGGCTATCTAGACCAATTACACAAGTTATATGCTAGCTAACACAACATATAAATACACTAGCTTTAGGTTACCCATATACCTATACATAGGTATAGGCACAAACACACTTCATAGATATGTATGAAAATCATATACTACATTTTAGGTTATAATACATATACATTAGGAACTAGCATATATATATATATATATATATATATATATATATATATATATATATATATATACATATAGATATAGGCTCAACATATATGCATATAGGTATACACTACATATAAATATATTGCATACATAAATATACATCAACCTCCCATTTAGGAAGAATAGGAAATAGAGAGAGAGAAGATATGAGGGTGTGTGTGGTATGAAACTGAAACATGGAAAACAGTGAGGTGATTAGGTGTGTAGCTGTGTGTGTGTGTGTAGGGTGAGTGATAGTAGACATGTGTGATCATGTGTCAAATAAAAGTGTGTGTGTGGGAAGAAATGGGTGGACTGAAACATGACAGTAAAGGGGAAAAGATAGGTATGTGAATGTGTGTAAAAGTGTGTGAGTGTGTGTGTATAAAATGAGCACAAGAGTGAACTGTGAGGGTGCTATGTGTAATGAAATTCTGAAATAGTGGCAGTGTTCTATTTGCAGGAAAATAGAGTTCAAGACACTTGAAAACACAAAATTCAGTTTTAGGAATCAAAATCACACCCAACCAATACACAACCAAAACTGGAAACCAATACTCAGTTCAGCCCATACTAATCTCAGATTTCAACCATAAAGCTAATCCCAGATATCAGTTTTCATCCCTAATATTTCCAGGTTTTTATACAACATAGGAAATATTTCATGGTTCAATAGAACTTCAAAAAAATCAGTCTAAAAACAGTACACAGTATTCCAGTTTAATGGCCTAGGTTTAAACTCAGTTTTTCATGAGCCAAACACATCAATTAAATCCCAAATTCGACACACATGTAGTTCAAGTATAGGAGAACAAATCTAGGAACTATAACCTAACGTTTAACAGCATTAGATGGGTAAAAAAAATGATGGCAAAGTTTATTTTTGAAACTGGAAATCTGACAGGAAATACATGTTTCAAAAATTTGGAAAAATGACAAACAATTAATGAAAATACCTTTGAAATGTGATTTAAAAGGTTGGTAACATAACTACAGGTTGTGTACGTGTCCAACAGTGTCATTGTGTCCAAACACGAGGACACAAACGTGTCCAAACAAAGGAAAACTCAATTCGGGTTCAACAGTGCACTGTCTAGTGCACTGTCTCGTGCACACGTGCACTCGTGTCGTGCACACGACACAGGCCAAACTAGGCCTCGTGGTCATGTCCCCACCTAGGCTAGGTCTAGGTGCTCGTGCTAAGTGACTGCATCGTGTCCCCGTGTCGTCGTGTCTGAGAATTAGAGCCGTATCAGTGAGTGAAGAAAACAGTGCACAGTGTAAGTGTAAGCCCCGTGCACGACGAATAACTTCCTAATCAATGCACGAGACCCAAAGAAATTTGGGGAGCATGGTGACAGAACATGCCCCATTGATCCCACAAAATTTTGTGTCAACCCATCACGTGTCGTGTCCTGGGGAACCCACGAGTAGCAGGGGACAGAAAATGAGCGCGCGCGCGTGTCAACAGCACGTGTCCACGCGTCGAAACCAACACAACCCAACACAAAAATCCACCACAGATGTCAAAAATCCATAAGCAATATTAAAACCTAAATTTCTATTTAAAAACATTGCTAAAAAGAAATCAAAATGCCCTTTGAGGCATTTCGACAAACACCTAGGGACAACCTTTGATACGTGTCCAAACGGACACGAAACTTATGGGACTCAACACGAAACTAATACAGACACTTTAGGGGACTCCTAGGGCTTCCTAAATATGTAAAGAAATTGGAATTTCATGGAGAAATGAGGAAGTTACCTATACTTGAACTTTTCATAAAAATCCCCTTTCTAGAGCTCTTCTCCTTGATGTCCCAATCCAATCAAATCACCACAAACTGAACTGAAACTTCAAAATCAGTAAGAATAGGTATATTAGAACCTAATGGAAGAGATTCGAATGAAAAAGGAAATGGAATAGGAATCTAGGGATTAAAAGAAGTAGGAACAAACCTTTCCTTAAACTTTGAGCTTTCCTAAGAAAGAGGCAACCGTAAAAATTAGGAGAGTATTTATAGGGTGATGTTCCCAATGTGGATAGGGGTGGTGGCCGGCCACTTAGTCTAGGGCTTAGGGTTTTGCTATTTTGGACTTTGGGCCAAACTACAAGGCTATGAGTTAAAATGATTTAATAAAGGTTCTAAACCACAAGCCATGACTTATGACTTTCTAATTCCTATTGCTAATTTGAGTCTAATGATCAAACCAAGGATTAGCTTAGGTTAGACTAGAGTCATATAACCTAACCAAGCCCATACTAACTAGGGTTAGCTTCTAGGTTGGCCTACAAGGGTGAAAACTAGTCAAAATTAATCTAGTCCAAACAATTCCAAAATAATTCCTAAAAATTCCCATAAATTCTAATAAATTTAAATTACCCCAAAAATGACAAAAATACCCTCATACAAGAAATATGTTAGTGACATCTACCCTCTTTAAAAGAATTTTGTCCTCGAAATTGAAAGGCGAAATACAACTGATGAGAAGGATATAAAGTATACCTTACGGTCCAAAAAGATAAGGGTAGCGCTCGCGCATCTCATCCTCCCGCTCCCAGGTAGACTCTCCTGGAGAATGATGCCTCCATGCGATGCGTTCCAAAGGTATCACCTGGTTCCTTAGAACTTTCTCCCGTCTATCCAGAATCTCCACTGGCTGCTCTGGATAGCTTAGAGAAGGCCCAACCTCAATTTCTGAATGATCGAGCACATGGCTAGGGTCAGCCACGTACCGTTTCAACTGTGATACATGGAATACGTTGTGGACCTCCACTAGTACAGGCGGCAGGTCTAGCCTGTATGCAACGTCACCGACTCTCCCGCTGATAACGAAAGGGCCGATGAAGCGCGGGCTAAGCTCCCCGCCTCCACCAAAACGTATCGTACCACAAGTCGAAGATATCCTCAAGAAAACTTGGTCTCCGACCTAATCACAAGCAAGGTCTCAATTAATTATAATAAACGAACATGATCAAAATCACAAACAAACAAACCTAAATCTAATCCTACGCTAATCTGTACCTCAAACTCCAACGGCCTCCGGTGGCTATCGATCCAGTGTCGATGTCTGTCCTGCACCATGCGAAGTCTGTCCCTGATGAGCTTCACCTTCTCGGCTGCATCAACAACCATCTCTGGCCCCAGTAAAGCTCGCTCACCAACATCATCCCAAGATAAGGGTGTACGACACCTACGCCCGTACAAAGCCTCGAAAGGTGGCATTTCAATGGTGGCCTGGAAACTGTTGTTGTAAGCAAACTCCACCAAATGAATATGATCCTTCCAGGAACCTCCAAAGTCCAGGACGCACGTCCGCAGCATATCCTCAAGTGTCTGAATAGTCCGCTCTGACTGTCCGTCCGTCTGGGGGTGGTATGCAGTACTAAACTTGAGCTGAGTGCCCAAGCTGGTCTGCAGACTCCTCCAGAAATGGGAAATAAAATGATGATCCCGATCTGAGACGATGCCGACTGAAACCCCGTGAATCCTGACAATCTACCGCATATACATCTCTGCCAGTCTCTCTGTAGACGTACCCACCTTAAATGGCAAGAAGTGGGCCGATTTGGTCAACCTGTCAACGATGACCCAAATCACGTCTTTTCCCCCTGGAGTACGCGATAATCCTGAAACGAAGTCCATAGTGATATGCTCACATTTCTACTCGG
Source organism: Iris pallida (assembly GCA_029216955.1). Classification (NCBI taxonomy): domain Eukaryota; kingdom Viridiplantae; phylum Streptophyta; class Magnoliopsida; order Asparagales; family Iridaceae; genus Iris; species Iris pallida. Next base: position 4,432,849 of record JANAVB010009198.1, on the reverse strand, counting down.
GAATGGGCAGCGGCTGCAACAATCCACCGGGCCTCTGTCTCTCTGCCTTGACCTGCTGACAGACCAAGCACCTAGTCACGAAGCGAGCCACCTCCCGCTTCATTTCTGACCACCAAACATGCTCCCTCAGATCTTGGTACATCTTGTTGGCACCCGGGTGTATAGAGTACTGAGATCTGTGGGCCTCCTGCATAATCTGCTTTCTGAGCTCTCCGCTGGGCACACATAACCTGGAACCGTGCCTCAAGGCACCATCCTCTGCAAGAGAAAACTCGCCCTCCAGCAATCCTGCTCGAACCTGCTCTTGGAGACACCGCAGAGCAACGTCCTCAAACTGTGCCGACTTGATCCTCTCCACCAAGTCTGACTGAATCTGTATTCCCCATAACTGCATCTGCACTCCGGGCACGATCACTTCAATCCCAAGGCTCTTCAAGTCTGCAAGCAAATGACGATCCATGGTCAAACACATGGCTGTTGGATACCTACTCAAGGCATCGGCAACCACGTTGGCCTTCCCTGGGTGATACTGAAGTAGGATGTCAAAATCCTTCATCAACTCTAGCCATCTGCGCTGTCTCATGTTCAACTCCTTCTGAGTAAACACATACTTTAAGCTCTTGTGATGTGTGAAGATCTCCACCCTCTCACCATACAGATAATGCTTCCACAACTTTAGAGCAAATATCACTGCTGCCAGCTCCAGATCGTGGGTAGGGTAGTTCTTCTCATGGGAATACAATTGCCTGGAAGCATAGGCAATCACCTTCCCATGCTGCTGCAAGACGTAACCCAGCCCCTTTCCTGAAGCATCACTATAAATAGTGAAACCACCTGATCCTGAAGGCAATGTCAGAATCGGAGCTGTCGTAAGCCGCTTCTTCAACTCATCAAAAGCTGTCTGACACTCCTCTGACCAAACGAACTCAGCATCCTTCCGGGTCAACCGAGTCAACGGCTCTGTAACTCGGGAGAAATCTTGCACAAATCTCCGATAATATCCTGCCAGCCCCAGGAAACTTCTAATCTCTGCAACTGAAGTCGGCGCTACCCATGCCTCAACTGCTACAATCTTCTTGGGGTCAACTGAGATACCATCTCCAGTCACCACATGCCCCAAGAAGTCCACCCGGTCCAAGAAGAACTCGCACTTGGAGAGCTTTCCGTAAAGCTGCTCCTTCCTGAGAGTCTTTAGCACGATCCTCAAATGCTCCTTGTGCTCCTCCTCAGTCTTGGAATATACCAATATGTCGTCAATGAACACCACCATGAACTGATCCAGATAGTGGTGGAACACCTTATTCATAAGGTTCACAAATACTGCTGGTGCATTGGTTAGCCCAAACGGCATAACCAAAAACTCAAACTGCCCGTACCGCGTCCTGAAAGCGGTCTTGGGAATATCCTCCCTTTTCACCTTTACCTGGTGATATCCCGACCTCAGATAAATCTTAGAAAATACCCGAGCTCTGCTCAACTGGTCAAATAGATCGTCGATCCGCGGCAGTAGGTATTTGTTCTTGATCGTGAGGTTGTTGAGTGCCCTATAGTCAATTCACATGCGTACTGACCCATCCTTCTTCGGCACGAACAACACTGGTGCACCCCATGGCGACGAACTCGAGCGGATGAAGCCCTTGTCCTGTAGCTCATTCACCTGCTTCTTCAGTTCCACCAGCTCGCTGTTGTTCACCCGATAGACATACTGAGAGATGGGCTCTGCTCTTGGAACCAAGTCTATCGAGAACTCTATGTCTCTGTCTGGTGGCAATCCCGGCAACTCCTCTGGGAAAACATCCATATAGTCTGCTATCAAGGGGTGTGGAATCATTTGCTCCTCGATCGAGACTCCACAGAAGACTCCGCTGCTCTACTCTGTCTGACGTCTGGAGTACTGGAACTCTGGCTCCCCCGACGCTCTGAAGAGAACTCTACCCCCTCTGCAATCAATGCTGGCGTGGTGCCTGCTCAACCAATCCATGCCTAGTACTATATCGTAGTTCGGCAATGGCATTATGAGCAGGCTCACCTCCAACTCACGGCCTCCCAAAACTACTCTCTGACCCTTACAAACATCACTCACGAGGATAATGCCACCCCCGGTCGTGTTCTTGTAAGTCCTAGGCAATATTTCAGCTATGATATCGTGTCTAATCTCAAAAGATACTGATATGAAGCTATGCGAAGCACTGGAATCAAATAATGCAAAAGTTGAACTGGAGTCGAGAAGAATCGAACCTGCAATCAGCTCTCCGATGGCCTCCGCATCCTCTCTTGCCATGGCGAATCCTCGCCCCTACTGGCCTCCCCTGGCCTGCTGCTGGTGCTGGACGAACCTCTGCTGCTGCGTCTGCAGGGCTGGTCCCCTCTGCTGGCCTGCTGGAGCCCTGGCTCCTCCTTCCTGAGCTGCTCATCCCCCCAGACCTAGCACAATCCCTCAGCTGGTGAACTGCCGCTCCGCAAAGAAGGCACTTCCCGAGCCTCTTCCTGCACTCGTTCCATCTATGCCCTGGCTTCTTGCAGAAGGTGCAACTGACTGTCTGCTGCCTGCGTGCCTGATACTGAAACTGCTGCTGGTGAACTGGCCTCTGCTGGATCGGCTACGGCTGGAACTACCTCTACTGCTGATGCTGAAAGTGGGGCCTCTTGGCCTGGCCCCCGCTGCTGCTACCACCAACTGGGTCTCGCCCCCTCTTGAGCCTAAGCTCAAGGTCATCCTCTGCTAGCAAGGCTCCCGTCAAGATCTCCTCGAACGTAGCATCCCGGTTGCCCTTGGTCAAGGACTTGACCTCCTTGACTAGACCCTTACGGAACCTCTGGGCCTTCGCCGTCTCGCTCAAGCCCTCTACAAACCTGTCGAGGCGGCCGAACTCCCCGGCGTTCTCCTCCACTGAAAGGCTACCCTGGACTAGGCTCTCGAACTGCGACTCTAAGGCTATGAGTGCTGAATCTGGAAAGAACTTCTTCTTGAAGAAGCCCTTGAACTGCTCCCAAGTCTCCCCAGGTACCCCCACCCTGGGGTCTGACTGATACCAAGTGCGAGCAAGATCTCACATCTGGCTAGCTGTGGCCTCGATCTGAAGATCTGCTGGTATCCTGGCCAAGCAAAAGATCTCCTCTATATGCTCGATCCACTCATCGGCATATAGGATCCCCTCTGTCTCCAGAAAGTCTCTGGGGCTCATCTTCTGAAACTGCTCGATCCCCGGTGTCCTCGGCTGCTGAACCACCGGTCGAGCTGCAATCGTCGTAAGGGCCAGCTCCATGCCTCAGTCCTGTCGAGCCTGCTGTCGGTCCATGAACTGCTGGAAGTACGCAAACATCTGCGCTGTGTCCACGTATCCTGGAGGCGGCTGCTGGAAGGGCTCCTCTGCGATGACTAGGTCCTGCCTCCGAGTCGATGGAGGCATACCCCCTGCTGCAACTGCCGAGATCTCAATACGAGCAGAGGTGGTAGGAGCTGCAGTCCCCTGGCCTCGCTGTACTGGCTGGGAGGTAGCAGTCCCCTCCATAGCATCCCCATGAATGGTACGCTGCGATCGAGTCTCTACCATCCTGAAGATAGACAACAAGAGTATCAATTTCTGAGAAAGAAGCGAAATAACAAAGGCAGACAGTTAAAAAAATTCAAAGGATCAGCTGACAATAAGGATTTAGATGGCAATAAAATAATTTTTTCTAAAGTGATTGAGTACCTTAAAATTAATGTCCTATATCCTACTGCATGCTGTAGTGATACTCTAATTCGAATACTACTACACTTCTAGTCTAGACCTGCATGGGCCACCACTAAAAATGTGTCACGACCCGCACCCTAGAGTAAGGGCACGAGACGTGGGTACGTCCAGCCTACGCCGCAGTGTCGGCGTAGAACGTTGTCCTAGGTCAACATACATCTAACAATATATCTTTAAACAGTTTATACTCCCCGAATGGGGGTGACATAGCAGTAATAAACTCAATCACAACTAAGGAAGAGATAGCACGATATGAAATAGAACTCAAGGAAACAAATAGATGATAAAGTAGTCTAAGATAATCCCAGCAAATATCCAGAAGTACATTGTCTCAGATACTGAAAGAAATAATATATACAACTCAGAACAGAATAAATTCTAGCTAAAACATGTCTCAAGACTACATAAAATAAGATAAGCCTAACTAATCTTGTCTAGGCAATGGGGGTGATGTCCTCAGCTAGAGCTGGGTCCTCCTGAGGGTCCAGCTCGCAAGTGTCATCTAAGGCTGCCCCGTAGTAAGTATCCAGACAGGCCTCCTCCTCGTCCTCTATAATATTTCAACAGGTCCAGTCAGGACAGGAGCGAGTACAGTACATCTCAACAGTTCATAGCAGGTTAGAAAATATAATCATGCAGTAAAGTAAGATACAGGTGCTGAAGAATACAGTATGTAAACAGAGAGAGAGAACTGTAATAGAAATATCTACTATAAGTAAGGAACTAACAGTGGCTAGTGAGTTAGAGTACAGGATAGCACATGTGAACAGAACAGATTTGTACATGATCTACACTAAGGAGTTTCACATGATCTACACTACTATGGAATTGTTCACATGACTACTAGCACTCCTCCGTTTTCCCCAATCAATACACAAGGATCCAAGCAGGTTATATTATTATACATGATATCACATGGGAGGGCCATGAAAGGGTACACATGATAGTATACATGAGGGCTCTGTGAACATGAGAGTACATGATTCACAAGAGTGTACATGTATGGTGAAAGCACAGGAGTACATGATGAAAGTGAAATGCACATGATACAATGTACCCGATGCTCCCGAGGGGGATAACATCGCATGAAGAGATCCATATAGTACCAATCCGTGATAATGTCGTGACAGCACAAGTAAAGTAATTTAATGCAGGAAATAATTCTAAGCAGGATATGAAATGATCAGAGAATGTACTCGCCTGGTATCTGAGTGTCCAATATGAAAGTACTGTCCGAGGAGTGGTGTCTAGCTCCTAATCAGAACAGCACAAGTCACAACAAGTCCAAAATGGTAAAATGAAGTCCTACTATGCATTCTACATGATTCTAGGTCAATCTAGACCAAAGTCTACTCTTGGTCAACTCTGGTCAACCCTAGCAGTCGAACTAGGTCAACCACGTCTAGACTAGGTCAAGCTAGTCTATCTAGTCCAATCTAGACTACATTAGTCTATACTAGGTCACTTAACCTACACTAGCTAGTACACAACACTACTAGGCTATCTAGACCAATTACACAAGTTATATGCTAGCTAACACAACATATAAATACACTAGCTTTAGGTTACCCATATACCTATACATAGGTATAGGCACAAACACACTTCATAGATATGTATGAAAATCATATACTACATTTTAGGTTATAATACATATATATATATATATATATATATATATATATATATATATATATATATATATATATATATATATATATATATATATATATATATATATATATATATATATTTATATATATTTTATATTTTATAAAAAAAAAAAAAAAATTATATATATATATATATTTTATATACATATATATATATATATATATATATATATATATATATATATATATATATATATATATATATATATATATATATATATAAAAAATATATATATATATATATATATATATATATATATATATATATATATATATATATATATATATATATATATATATATATATATATATATATATATATATATGTATAGATATATATAAAAATATATATATATATATATATATATATTGCATACATAAATATACATCAACCTACCATTTAGGAAGAATAGGAAATAGAGAGAGGGAGAAGACATGAGGGTGTGTGTGGTGTGAAACTGAAACATGGAAAACAGTGAGGTGATTAGGTGTGTAGCTGTGTGTATGTAGGGTGAGTGATAGTAGACATGTGTGATCATGTGTCAAATAAATGTGTGTGTATGGGAAGAAAAGGGTGGACTGAAACATGACAGTAAAGGGGAAAAGATAGGTATGTGAATGTGTGTAAAAGTGTGTGAGTGTGTGTGTATAAAATGAGCACAAGAGTGAACTGTGAGGGTGCTATGTGTAATGAAATTCTGAAACACAAGAGTGAACTATGAGGGTGCTATGTGTAATGAAATTCTGAAACAGTGGCAGTGTTCTATTTGCAGGAAAATAGAGTTCAAGACACTTGAAAACACAAAAATCTGTTTTAGGAATCAAAATCACACCCAACCAATACACAACCAAAACTGGAAACCAATACTCAGTTCAGCCCATACTAATCTCAGATTTCAACCATAAAGCTAATCCCAGATTTCAGTTTTCATCCCTAACATTCCCAGGTTTTCATATAACATAGGAAATATTTCATGGTTCAATAGAACTTCAAAAAAATCAGTTTAAAAATAGTACACAGTATTCCAGTTTAATGGCCTAGGCTTAAACTCAGTTTTTCATGAGCCAAACACATCAATTAAATCCCAAATTCGACACACATGTAGTTCAAGTATAGGAGAACAAATCTAGGAACTATAACCCAACATTTAACAGCATTAGATGGGAAAAAAATGATGGCAAAGTTCATTTTTGAAACTGGAAATCTGACAGGAAATACATGTTTCAGAAATTTGGAAAAATGACAAACAATTAATGAAAATACCTATAAAATGTGATTTAAAAGGTTGGTAACATAACTACAGGTTGTGTACGTGTCCAACAGTGTCATTGTGTCCAAACACAAGGACACAAACGTGTCCAAACAAAGGAAAACTCAATTCGGGTTCAACAGTGCACTGTCTAGTGCATTGTCTCGTGTACACGTGCACTCGTGTCGTGCACTCGTGTCGTGCACACGACACAGGCCAAACTAGGCCTCGTGGACGTGTCCCCACCTAGGCTAGGTCTAGATACTCGTGTCTAAGTGACTGCATCGTGTCCTCGTGTAGCCGTGTCTGAGAATTAGAGCCGTACTAGTGAGTGAAGAAAACAGTGCACAATGTCAGTGTAAGCCCCGTGCACGACGAATAACTTCCTAATCAATGCACGAGACCCAAAGAAATTTAGGGAGCATGGTGACAGAACATGCCCCATTGATCCCACAAAATTTCGTGTCAACCCATCACGTGTCGTGTCCTGGGGAACCCCCGAGTAGCAGGGGACAGAACCCGAGCGCGCGCGCGTGTCAACAGCGCGTGTCCACGCATCGAAATCGACACAACCCGACACAAAAATCCACCACAGATGTCAAAAATCCATAAGCAATATTAAAACCTAAATTTCTATTTAAAAACATTGCTAAAAAGAAATCGAAATGCCCTTTGAGGCATTTCGACAAACACCTAGGGACAACCTCTGATACTTGTCCAAACGGACACGAAACTTATGGGACTCGACACGAAACAAATGCAGACACTTATGGGACTCCTAGGGCTTCCTAAATATGTAAAGAAATTAGAATTTCATGGAGAAATGAGGAAGTTACCTATACTTGAACTTCCTATAAAAACCTCCTTTCTAGAGCTCTTCTCCTTGATGTCCCAATCCAATCAAACCACCACAAACTGAACTGAAACTTCAAAATCAGCAAGAATAGGTATATTAGAACCTAATTGAAGATATTTGAATAAAAAAGGAAATAGAATGGGAATCTAGGGATTAAAAGAAGTAGGAACAAACCTTTCCTTAAACTTTGAGCTTTCCTAAGAAAGAGGCAACCCTAAAAATTAGGAGAGTATTTATAGGGTGATGTTCCCAATGTGGATACGGGTGGTGGCCGGCCACTTAGTCTAGGGCTTAGGGTTTTGCTATTTTGGGCTTTGGGCCAAACTACAAGGCTATGAGTTAAAATGATTTAATAAAGGTTCTAAATCATAAGCCATGACTTATTACTTTCTAATTCCTATTGCTAATTAGAGTCTAATGACCAAACCAAGGATTAGCTTAGGCTAGACTAGAGTAATATAACCTAACCAAGCCCATACTAACTAGGGTTAGCTTCTAGGTTGGCCTACAAGGGTCAAAACTAGTCAAAATCAATCTAGTCCAAACAATTCCAAAATAATTCCTAAAAATTCCCATAAATTCAAATAAATTCTAATAAATTTAAATTACCCCAAAAATGACAAAAATACCCTCACACTAGAAATGTGGTAGTGGCAATTTCAACTCAAATATTTTAATGGCAAACAAACTTAAGATGGATACTCTGTCCAAATAGATGGCTAACGCCAATTTGGTTCACACAAAGGGATCTAAGGGAAAGCAGGTGGCTTTCCACAGCAAGAAAAAGGACTCCAATAATTTGAAAGTGAAAGGAACTTCTTTCAAACAACAGAAGCTAAAGTCCCATTTGGCTTGTTTTAAGTGTGGCAAGAAGGGCCACTTTAAGAGTGAATGAAAATCTAAGTCCAAGCAATCAGAACAAGGTGAACCTAGTAAGGTTGCAATGATCAATGACATTATTACAATGATTGCTCAGGTCACTGCGGTGGGGGCTAACTCTGACTGGTAGGTAGATACTAGTGCCACCTGCCATGTCTGCTCAAGCAAGGAATGGTTCACCACATATATACCAACTTCTGAAGTTGTTATGGTGGCGAACTAGGCATAAGCTGAAGTACAAGGGAACGAGACGGTGGTGTTGAAACTGACTTCAGGCAAGTCTCTGATGCTTCAATGTGTGAAGCATGTACCTGTTATCGCAAAGAACTTGATCTCTGGAGGCCTACTCTGTAATACAAGCCTAAGGATGGATATCAATGCTGGCCAGATGGTGACGTCCATAAAGGAAAAAAATACTTTGGAAAAGTATTTTATACCAAAGGAATATTTAAAATCCAGCTTGTAAATCAGTCCAATATTATTAATGCAATCGCTCATTCTGCTTATACTCTTGACTTGTGGCATAAAAGACTAGGACATGTTCATTGTAAAAGAATAAACAGAATGTCTAGTCTAGGACTTATCTCCAAGTGTGGGGGTAAGTTAGAGAAATGTGAAGTTTTTGCTCAAACAACAATCACAAGAAAACCCTTTCCTCTGGTTAATCGAAGCACAGATTTTCTGGAGTTCGTACACTCCGATATTTCTGACTTCAAGCAATTCTCTACAAAAGCCGAGATGAAGTATTTCATAACCTTTATTAACGACTTCTTAAAGTACGCATTCGTTTACTTGCTGAAGGCTAAAGATGAAGCATTTGAGAAGTTCAAAGAGTTAAGGGCCGAGGCTGAACGACAAACTGGACAACAACTCAAGAGAATAAGAAGTGATCGAGGTGGAGAGTATCGATCTTATGAATTTGTATCGTTTTATAAAGAATATGGAATTATCAACGAGACTACTACTCCGTACTCTTCTCAATCTAATGGAGTAGCAGAATAGAAATGATAAACTCAATGATGTTAACTGGGGTCTTCCAAAATGCTACTAGGGAGAAGCTGTATTGACAACTACTTTTATTCTGAATAGAGTGCTGCATGCAACTTCAGATGTCACTCCACATGAACTTTGGTTCAAAGTCGGACCTAACTTGAATGCCATTCGAGTGTGGCGGTGTCTGGCATATATGAAGCTCCCAGATTTGAAGATTCAGAAGCTCGAGACAAGGACTACGAAGACGATCTTCTTGGGTTATGACAAGAAGAGTGATGCTCAGAGATTTCTTGATATTGAATCAAATGATATCATTGAATCTCGTAACGCAGAATATTTTGAAGATAAGTTTGCAAGGCACAAGAATATTGTTCTAACGGATATTCTGGAGAATAATGAGGGTGCATAGGAAATTGGAGTTTCTAATGAGAACGTAGTCCGAGAAGAAGTTGTGTTGTCGAAACAACTGTTGAACAAGAGCTCGCTGAGCTATCAGCTAAGCGAATGAGGAGGCCGAAGGACTTTGGAAATGACTTTGTCACCTATCATGTGGAAGATGATCTGCTTACCTATGATGAGACGATAAAGACTAGAGACGTTGTTTTCTGGAAGGAGGCGATAGACAATGAAATTGATTCAATCACCTCAAATAACATTTGGGTGTGGTTAATCTTCCTGAAGGAGCAAAACTCATCAGATGCAAATAGATCTTCAAGAAGAAGATGAAAGCAGATGGTACTATTTATAAATTTAAGGCTAGGCTAGCAGCTAAGGCATTTTCTTAGAAGCAGGGGATCGACTACTATGATGCAAATATTCCAGTAGGCCGGATGACCACCATCAGAAAGTTGATTACTCTCGCAATAATACATAAGTTGGTTATACATCAGATGGATGTAAAAAATGGCTTTCCTAAACGGCAAGCTGAAAGAAAATATTTACATGCAACAGCCAGAGGGATTTGTCGTCAAGGGTGTTGAAGACAAAGTCTGCAAGTTGGTAAAATTCCTATACGGTCTTAAACAGGCTCCCAAGATATGGCATGAGAAGTTTGACAAAGTTATAAGGTCAAATGGCTACAGGGTCAGTGAGACGGACAAGTGTTTTTATACAAAGTTTACTGATGGAAGAGGTATAATCGTTTGTCTGTATATGGACGACATGCTGATCCTAGGTACGAATATGGGCTGTGTCATGGAGGTAAAGAAGTTCATCTCGACTAAGTTCAGTATGAAGGACTTGGGGGAAGCTAATATGATCTTAGGGATCAAGATCATCGAAACAGACACTAGAATAGCGAAGTCATAGTCTCATTATATTGAGAAGATGATCACATACTATGGGTATCAGGATCTTCCAATGATCGATATGCCTTACAGGTGTGATCTGAGGCTGAAGCCTAACTCAAAGGAATACGTCAGGCAGCTGGAGTATGCAAGCATCATCAGGGTTTTGATGTATGCTACTACTGCCACAAGGCCTGACATAGCTTTCGTCGCGAGAATGCTGAGTCGTTTCACGAGCAACTGAGGCATTGAGCATTGGAAAGCTATGAAACAGGTAATGAGATATCTGAAGAAGACTCAGACATATGTACTATACTATAGTGGAGATCCGCCGATAGTAGAAGGCTTCAGTGATGCCAGCTAGTGCTCAAAGTTGGAAAGCAAGAGGTCCACAGGTGGATTCATTTTTACAATGGATGGAGCTGCTATATCGTGGAAGTCGATGAAGCAGATTATGCTCTCTCGTTTCTCCAAAAAATCTGAGTTCTTTGCACTTGATACCGCAATGGAGGAAGAAGAATGGCTTCGGGCACTCATGTATGATCTTCTAGTGGTTGGGGCATAAATATCGACGATTTTAAACTGCGACAACTAGGCGACTACGGCGGTGGCATCAAATGATCTCTTCAACGGAAAGAAGAGAACTTTGCGGTTAAAGCATAGGATGGTGCACAATCTCATCAAGAGAGGTGTCATTGCAGTGATTGATGTTCAGAGTCAGGAGAACCTGACAGATCCGTTCACGAAGGGCCTCAAGCACCAGCTGGTCGATGACATAGCTTGTAAAATAGGCTTGAAGGCATTCTGATATTATGCTATTGCAATCCTACTATAAAGTTTTATGCTATTAGTTCGAAGAGAAATCTACTAGATATCTAGCTTTTGGTTCAAGGGAGGACCACTTATTGGAAAAGGTTACGAACCTACAACCACAGTTGTCTACTACATGTTTTCAACGAAAAACGGATCCTGTGATGAAGATGGCTTAAACGCCTTAATGAGTTCTCAGGCAGAGTAAATGTCTAGTGTGCTTTACAGGAAGCATGGTAGCACAACACTATAAGGAGTGTAACTTCATGCTACAGTGGGGTGACTCCACCATGAGGTTTCCAGGTAGGGGTAATGCCTCGGCTTTGCAAGCCAAATCATAGCGACGTAGCACCGCAAATAGGCAGGTAGCCTAATGTTGTATGATGAAATTAAAGAGTTGTAGACAACACCACAATAGAGATGATGTCCTCATGTTATAGTGGTACGGTACCATGATGAGGTACCCAGATAGGGGTAAAGCCTCGGCCTTCCAAGCCATGTCATTGCGACGTAAAACAGTAAGGAAGCCTAAGGCTTCATGCTCAGTAGTTTGGGACTACAAAGAGGCTTGTGACCTCATGCTATAGTAGTATGATACTACGATGAGGTTCCCGGGTATGGGTATCTTTAGGCCATGTCATAGCGGCATAGTACCGCAAGGGAAGCACAAGGCTTCATGCCATATCTCTTTAATAAAGAAGTCACCTATAGTGTATGGACATAGATAACATGCCGTCTCTTGAGGGTAAACTTGTAGACGCCTAAAATTATACATTAAAACCAGGCTGGCACAAGGCCTTTAATGTACAGCCAAAAGCACATGTAACTACATTATGTGAGTGGGAAGAATTACAGCTATGATGCAGAATTTAAGGCTTAGACTATTCTTGTATTATAGTCTGTTGTTTGACCTATACAGGAAGATTCAAGTCATCAGCGACATTTCTCCTAATACATGATAGACAGTTACAGTAGGGAACACTCAAATCCGTACATCGAGATATGTTGGAGGATTGTTAGAGCTTTTCCATTGACATGTAGAGAGAGCTTGCTCTCAATACATGCCTAGTATTATTTAGTCCCACATTGGAAAAGTACCATGAAGTGTATCTCAATATATACTTAGTGTGTTGTTAAAATATGCACATGGGGTGGTAACCCTAAGAGGGAACCATGTGGGTGATTTTACTAGAAGGTAAGGTTAAGACTCCATGGTAAAGCATTAATGCTGTTTGCTCTTGGAATTAATTTCCATTGGAGCTAAGACCCGTAGGGGCTTAGCGACTCGGACTCGGGCTCATGAGCATTAATGTAGCATTTTATTGGAACACTTTGCACTTAGCACGTCAGCATCGTCGCTAGGCGCATAGTACTCTTACGTTATGCTCATTGTGCAAGCCTCTTGCGCAGTCGTTCGCATGCTAGTTCCTGTCGCCTGTTCACAGGACCAGATGGCGCGTCAGTTGGCATATCCAGATGGTACAGCCTGATCGTATGGCCAGATGGCGTGTTAGTTAGCACGGCCAGATGGTGCTGTCATATGATGCAGCAGTTGGTACTACAGTTGGCACACAGTTTACGCACGATGTGCGTGTTGTGCGTATTGCGCAAGTACACGCGAGCGCAGGTGGCACGATTGGCGCAGGTGCACAATTGGTGCACGCTGTGCGCCAATTTGCTCAATTCAGATTTGTGCACGATTTGAAAAATTACAGAACGTTATGAGCGATTTTTTCTCACGTCCTGAAAATTTTGCTAAGTAGGCGGTTATAGTTATAGAAGCATAAAAAAGTGCAGAGTGACACAAGGCGCAGGTGGGTACTCTCTCTACCCATCCATCTTCATAAAGGCGCAAATGACGAACGTCAAAGTTTGGTGCTCTCACTAGCAACCCAGCTTCACAGAAGCGCAGGTGGTCATGCATGCCAACAGAAAAGACAAACTCACAAAAAATAGATGAAAAGTTCAAGGAAAGTTTTTTTATTAAATCATGGCTACAAGAGTCTATTACAGATTCGTCACAATTACATAAAAGAAGACTTCCTAATTACAATGATCTGTTACAAAATCTTTGTGATTACATATGTTGAACTAAAAACTCCTACAGATCTACGTTGGGGTTCATCTTCACAGTGTGATCCTCTTGCGAGGAGGGACTGTGGATAAAAGATGTGAATACAGTCGCCATCAAAGTCTGCCACCACAGCACCACCCCTCAGACACGTAGCTCTTCCTGAAGCAGCTATTTGCCCGAGCGAGAATTTAGTCCACAGCACGACAGGAGGCCTTTTTCCAAAGCGAATCTGCTTCTGAGGCTCTTCCAGCCAAACAAAAGCGCAAAGTCATGAATGAATATGGCAGAGCACAACATGCGGTGCTACATGTTGGCAACCTGATCGAACTCGATCGTCAGGATCTCCAAGACCTCCATGATGTCGCCCAGGTTTGAACTCCCCATAAAAAGCGTTCTATTACATCCCGAAGAACATCAACAGTTCTTCAACGAAGGCACAGCTCCTTTTAACGAAGCGATCCTCAACCAAAATCCGACTTAGGTAAGGCCAATGGCCGCTCGAAGCTAAGTATGGATCTAGCATGGTGTTGAAGGATAAAAAGAGGAAGACATGACTCTTCAGAAGAAACTCCCCCTTTATATAGGGCGGGAGTGGTCCAAGACATAGGCCACGTGGCCGTCGGTCAAAATTCCCATATTAATGGGATGAACCTAGGACTCATCATGATGAACCTCATTAAATAGGTTCATTTAACTAAGTCTTAGACCATTAAAAGATCCCTTGATATTCTCTAAGTAACGGTGGCAGTTAAAAGGGAGTCGTTACTTAAAATGATGTCATTAATTGTCTTAAAGAAGACTTCAAAGCCAGCTTCTTCAAACTAGAAGCGCAGCTACAATCCTGTGTTAGTAGGAAGCACAGACTGGTGATGACTTCACATCATCCCAGCTTCAATGGTGCAGACCTCTGCTTTGACCCAGAAGCTCAACCCCCTTCATCAAAGACTTGGTAAACACCATTGCATCCAACACAAGTCCACCTGCCACTCCAAAAGTATAGTAACCTCGTTAGCCTGAAGCACATCCTACTCGTCACCCTAAAGCACAGTGACTTTACTACACCAAACACAGCCTACTCATCGCTCAAATGCACAAAGGTTCTATCGTCTTCGATACGTAGTCCACTCGTCGCCTGAAAGCGCAGAGGCTCGGTTGTCTCCAGGAGAACATTCTACTTATCGTACCAGAAGTACAGCAGTGCTAAGACCTTGCTAGAGGTGCAGGTTGTTTGGCCCCACCCAATTAGTTTTTTTAAACCGCCACTCTCAAAGATTGGACAAAGGTTGATCATATTGATAAGTCCAAATATCGTAACAATTGGTTTAAAGCTCAGATAAGGACAAAGTTTACTCTTTTGATAAAGGTTGTATCATGTCGGTTTGTTTAAACCGATGGCCTCCTGAAGATCAAACAGAATCCTACTCTGAGATGAAATCCAAGATCTACTCGGCTTCATCTAAATAGAGGATTCCCAGCAATAGACACGCGCCACGTGTCTCCTCCTTTGGTTATTTTGATAACCACTTGAGATCTCGATAGAGAGGAATTTTGACATCCACCACGTGTCAGCACAACAGAAGCATGTACCGTACAATGAGAGTAAATTCCTTCATATCTCAAATTCAAGTGCACATCGTGTATGTGCCCCCTTTTTCCTGTAAATAGAAGGAGTTTTCCTTTCAACAAATGGAGAAGGATGACACACACAGAGAGGAAAGAAGTAGAAGGCAAAAGGTTGAGCTTTGAAGTCTTTAACTCCGGCATCCTCTTGATCGGTAACCCTAAAGTTCCATCAAAGGTACCATAAAGCCAAAGCAAGTCCAACTCGTCGTCAGATCATCAACGGAGTAAAAAAGCCACTGCAGTGCTCGATCTCCACCGTCATGCTTTCCTAGAATTCTTGTACTTAGATTTCCTCTCCTAGAAATTGATTGTACCTTTTTCAAGTTCAATAAACAAAAAATTTGTATAACCTTTTGTGATGTCAAATAAAATAGCGACTCTGCTGGGGACGACCTTCTCCTCTAACGAGAAAGTGGTGACGCAATCTGACGACAACTTGTTGGAATCTTTCCAAAAGATAATGGTCATATGCTTCGACCAATAAGCTTTTAAAGATCTCATTTCTGAAGAGAAGTCGAGTCCTTCGAAGCGGTTCATAAAATCGAAGAAGACTTGATGTGTTTGGGTATCCAAGGCGGCTGCGACGAGCAGCACGACAGAGGGGACTGCGATCCAGAACCCTCTAAACGCTGAATCCCCGGAGAAGATTTCGGCTACTGCGGCCATGCCACCTCACTCGATTCCCACTTTGGGAAAATACGACAAGGAATACATTGCCCCTATGGCGGGCCTGACAAGGGCACAACGCCGAAGGAAGCACGCGGCGATTTAACCCCTCATAAAAGAAATATTGTCGGCGAGAAGATCTATCTTCGACAAAATTGCCTTCCTATCGGGCGAGCCCTCATTAGATTCTGAATACTATGCACCCACTGGGGATAGTAGGAAAAAATCCAAGATAGAACGTGCCTCGTGCAACAAAATACTACGCCAATGATCGACCAAAGCCCTGCGTTGACAGTCACACGCACAACCGATGGAAGTTATATAAAACTGGTCCCCGTGCTTCGATGCCTCGACTAGTTAAACCCCTCTGTCGCTTAAGCACTCATGTACGTGATGCAAGCCAGGGGTACATCCCATGGAGAATGACTCATACAAGCAGCATTCCTGTAAACATGATAGGAGTCTGCATCGCCAGACCCTCTCTGATTGTACCTGCGTGCAGCTTCCCTACATGTACAATAAGGGTATAGAGTTGGAGGACTTAACGCTTTCACACAAGCGTAAGGCAGAAGAGGAATCTACGGCACAAAGCACGCCTAAATCAAGGCATTCTTGTACCCAGATTGCCATCAACTGTTGCAGACAACAGGCAGCCACCGTGTCGTCGAGGAGGCGTTCCGTCTTCCAAAGACTACAGCCGGCGTCAACCGAATGTCAGAGGTTCGACAAGGGTCGGCAAGCGCAGAGGAAGATGAATTCCGTGTCGCTACGTGCAATGCAGCAGAGGGTTCTCAATCCCTCAAAAAGTCGTCCAAGAATCCTCCTATCTCGGCCACCAAGCCTAAGAAGCGGCCCGAGAGTAGCAAGGCGAAGGTAACCAACACAGGTGTGTTCCAAGGCACGTATTTCAAATCTCTATTAGGTACCACGTCATACGTCGGGGGTTGCCAACCCCCCACCATCCATGACATTGTCGTATTCTAGTCTGAAGCGGAACCATATGATACGGATGCCTCCACAGGCGCAGCCAGCCACCAGACCAGGGGTAGCAACCGCAATGAGTATGAGAAAGACCCCAACCTTCCAGTCTATCCTCAAGGCGACGAGGCGTTGGCATGTGAGCCAGAGAGTAAAGGGTCTATTGTCCCTTCCACCCATCCCCACACAAGGTCCGTATTTATGGCCGATGGCGATGAGGCGGACAATAATAAAGCTCCTAACCAGCTAAAACATATCGAAGCTCTCGAGACGAGCCTAGATACATTAAATAATACAATAAAATCTATGTCTTCTACCGTACTGGAGTTCAAGGGGAGTTTGGTCCCCACTACCTCCACACCTGCGCTTGACCCGGCAGCTAACGACGAATCTAGTAAGATGCCCATCATCAACTAAGCGGCACAATCATTGTCTACTCCATCGACCACAGGACCTGCGATGTCAACCGAGATACAAAAGGCCATCAAAGAACTGTATGCTCGTTATGATGCCAAAGAGAAGCAAGCAGCACTCTGAAAGATGGAGATTCGGCAGCCATATCCTGCTGAGTGGGACAACGTAGTCTACCCTCCCAAATATAATCCACAGATGCTTACGCCCTTCGATGGAAAGGAGTCACCCCGACGATACTTGAGATACTTTTCCTTAGTAACAGGATACCTACCAAAGAACAACGCCCTCCTCACCAACATATTCATAGGAGGCCTGCAGGGGGTAGCCTACGAGCGGTTCTGTAGTCTTCCGGATGACTGAATTTTATCGTTCTAGGACCTGAAGACTCTCTTCATCGACCGATTCTACGAAGGAGTGATGGACATGACGATGTCAACTCTCATGGAGGTTGTCTACAGAGAGCTTGTCCGCGCATACATCGAGCGCTTCCACCAGGCAGCTTTGAGGCTACCGTTTGGCATGCTCGAGCCCATGCTTATGGACTCATGCCGCAATAATATGCTGCCTGCAATCAAATTATGGCAAAGTGCTCCGTGCACAGAGTGGACAGCTTTCATTACAGAGGCGGATGTGGGACAAAAAAAAGCCCAAGATGCGCAGATCCTAGGATTAAACTTTTCTTCTCTCGAAGGCAAGGGGAGACGCTCATCTAGCAACAACCCGAAGGACGAAAAAGGCAAACAAGTCATGATCATCAACATCTCCAAAGGTTCAGTAACCATGAACCCCAAGTCTGCAGAATCATAGAAGCCGAGGGAGACTTACTCCTTCAATGACGAGGATACGCTAGAACTCTTCGAAATACTGACAAAAAGTGGCAAGCTGTCTCTTCCAACACCAAAGTAGCCCGACGAAGTGGGGAAGGTAGACAACCCTAAATACTGCCATTATCATTAGTATATCCACCATTCGATACGAGATTGCTACGTATTGAAAAGACAGATTCAGTTCCTCATCGATGCCAAAGTTATATCACTTGACAATAAAGAAAAGACTGTCATGGCCAACATGGCCACTCTCCAGTTTGGAAGTTTTCCAACCACGGAGGCATAGGACGGGGTCACCCCAATCCCAAGGGCGACAATAGAAGTAGTTAATGTTCCACCAGCGTGTGACTACGCTCAAGGGCTCATCTCGTTCTCCACACCATGAGGTGAGGTCATGTGGGTCCACCCCAACCTTACTCCCGACAAAATGGCACCTAAAATCCCCTCTGTCAAAGGGAAGAAGGTCAGGACATGTTGTATGGTCTTGGTATCGACCGATGACACCCTGGTGACCACTCGCTCGGCACAGCAGCAAGAGGAGAACCAAGCTCCAGAGGAGACAGCACCTCCACCAACTATATCCCCTGCTCCTGATACATCAGAAACAGGCCCGTCTTAGACTCCTGTTGTAGATATGTAGAAGCAAAAGGAGGTTCGCTTCGAAAAACCTCTAAGGAAAGACTCGACAGTAGGGCCTATCAAACCCTACAACTTCGACATACTAGCGCAACTTGCCAATACCCCGGCTAGATTGTCACTCTTCGAGATCCTCTGTCTCTCCAAAGAGACCCGAGATGTGCTCAGCGAAGCCTTGCAGAACGCTGAGTCCTTTCTCACTCAGGTATGACCACCCAAGAAAGACCCTGCGGCCTGCCCACATTGTCACATTGTGGTCAAAGTGATCCCCAGTATCACTTTCACCCAGCAAGACATGCTGCTGAAGAATAACCGACATAATAGGCCTCTGAACTATACAGGGTATGTCGGTGCCATTAAAGTCGATTGCATCCACATCGACTCAGGCTCCTCTGTTAGCATCATCCCAAGGAGTTTGCTCCAAACTCTAGGGATTTTGATGCATCGGCTGACTGTATCGAACACAACAATCAGCGGCTTCAATGCAGGGAAGAGCGAGCTCCTGGACAAAATTTGCTTGAAGTGCCAAATAGGCGACCTCCACACTGAAGTGGCTTGCTATGTCATCGATGCTGACATAAAATACAAAATACTGTTGGGACGACCATGGATTCATGAGTACATGATTGTTCCTTCCACCCTCTATCAATGTATGAAGTACGTAGCCAGCAACGGGACTATTAAGACCGAATTTGCTGACATTGACCCATACCGGGGACTTGAAGCCTATTGTACAAATGCTGATCTGTATAAGTCAGTCCCCTGGAACGATGAGAGCAATGATGCCGACGATGAGGCAGAGACGGCCTCAGAAAGTATAGCGGTTACTGAAGAACCACTAAAGGTTGGACTGAAAGAAAAACCCCCCAAGGTATCAAAGCCCCTCGTCGTCAAACTCCGAGACAAAGCGCCATCTTAGCCCTCGGTGACGTTAGATGATGGCCAGGAGCCTATACGAATAAGGCTACCCCGGAGGTCCCCAAAGCCAACCATGAAGGCGCAGTAACCTCCGACCGTAGCCCCCTTGGTGGTCAAGCAAAAGGGGAAGCATCCTCCCTCTCATCCTTCGACAGCCCTAGTCCTCACCAATGAGGAGCTAGAAGACTACGTCTGCGCCGACACCGAAGCGCACACTTTAGATGATGTAATCCCTCGGGATAAAATTTTTTATTTTACTAATAGAAAGTTGTCTTCAAATTACTCTTATGCATGTTTGAACACTAGATATTTCTTAGACAACTCTCTATGTATGCTACAAACACAAGTGACAACCGCCAACCTTACGAGCCGAGTTGTCCCTTCCCGGGGCTCTTACTTCCTAGTTCCATCAAGGAAGAACGAGGTGGTACCCATCATCTTTGGTCGATTGAAGCATCTTCAGCGAATAACTCCAGGAGAACCAGAACCCGACAACGTCAAGATGCATCTCTACCGTTACGCAACTTAAGCCAAATACCTCATCCAGAAGATAGGCTACGACTTGAACAGCAACAAAGGACTCAACTTTGGTAAAGGTTGGCGCCTTCCCTTACGAATTCGAGCTCCAAAAGAAAAGGCTCAAAATTATTACCAGCATACTCGTCGGGGGTTGGGTTTTGTTCCACCACTTCAACTTTAGAAGACTCAGAGATGAAAGTCATGATACATTCACACTATTCTGACTCCTTAACCTGGGACTCTGACACCAGTACCGGTTAGGTCTTCAAAAAGATGTTGCCGCTAACATGATCTCCATAAATCCTTCGATCGAGGACAAAGACCAGATGTTCGAATACTTTAAAGATGAACCTTGGGTGTAGCACCTAGTATCTCAAAGGGAATGGTGTTTCAGGCAACGCGAATCCCCCACAGAAGATGAAGTCATCCAAGTCGACTTGGGAAATAAGGCCTCTTCTAAGCCCATCTTCTTTAGCAAAAGCCTGAGAGAAGAAGACAATGAATCTTTGATACAGTTTATCCGAGAATACATTGACGTCTTCACTTGGAGCTACAGGAATATGTCGGGTTTAGACCCACAAGTCGCCATGTACTGCCTCAACATCTCGTCCGATACTAAGCCTGTCAAACAGCAATAGCATCGGTTTTGCCCCAACATTATGGATGCTACTAATGAAGAAGTCGACAAACTCATTGAAAGCGACTTAACTCGGGAAGAGCAACATCCAGATTGGATGGCAAACGTTGTCCCAGTCACTAAGAAGAACGAGAAGATACGGATCTGCATAGATTTCAGGGATCTCAATCAGCATGTCCTAAGGACGAGTTTCTTCTTCCGATCACCGACGTGATGATTGACAACACCTGTGGCTTTGAGCGTATGTCCTTTATGGATGGTTTATCAGGCTACAACCAGATCAAAATGCTCCCCGAAGACGAGAAGTATACAACATTCTAACCTCCAAAAGGGGTTTACTGTTACACAGTAATTCCCTTTGGATTAAAGAATGTGAGAGCAACATACAAGTGGGCTATGAGCACTATATTCCGCAAGCATCTTCGGAAAATGGTAGAGTGTTACGTTGATGGCATTACTGTTAAGAGCAAGGACAAATCCAACCACTTGGATGATCTATGAACCGTGTTCGATTTAATACGAACGCATCAACTAAAGATGAACCCAACTAAGTCCTTTATAGGCATTTTCTGCAGCAAGTTTTTGGGCTTTATCATCACAGTAAAGGGGATTCACATTGATCCGGAGAAGACTAAGGCAATTCTGGACATGGCTCCTCGAAGGAATCTCCGAGAGCTTCAAGGCCTGCAAGGATGTCTGGCATACATCAGATGGTTCATAGCGAATCGTTTTGGAAAATGTCAACCCTTTACCTAGTTAATGAAGAAAGGGGTCTCCTTTGTATGGACCAAAAAATGCTGATGCGCATTCGACGACATCAAAAAGTACCTCACCAGTCCTCCCGTATTGGTAGCACCGGTTGTGGGAAAGCCTTTTCCACTATATGTTCGAGCTATGGACCATTCTCTTAGTGGCATGCTAGCCCAGAAGAGCAGTAAAGGCTACGAACAGGCGATCTACTATCTCAGTAGAACCATGAATGAAGTCGAGCATAGGTATAATCCTGTTGAGAAAGAGTTTCTCGCCCGGATAGACAATCCATATCGTGTCTAGAATTAATTCCCTCAGAGTCCTCATAACCAAGCCAGGGGCATTAAACTCTTGATTAGCCATGTGGGCAATCCTTTTAACTTCCTATGATATGGTGTTCGTCCCACAGAAGGCAGTCAAAGTCCAAGCGCTGGTAGATTTTTTGGCAGCACACCCTATTCCAAAGACGTAGAAACTACGACGATATCCCAAATGAAGTTCTAGAGTCGATTGCAGCCATAGACAACTCGGTTTGTCACACGTTCTTCGATGGTGCTTCAAGAATAGGACCAAAGGGCGATCGCAGGAATTGGGATCGTCCTCATCACCCCCGATGTCCTAGTCATCAATCGTGCATATTCTTTCATGGATTCATGCACCAACAATGTTGCAGAGTGTAACGCTCTCATCATTGGGCTTCTACTCGCTAAACAGCTGGGGGTTGACTACATCGAGGCCTATGGAGACTCGAAATTAAGCATCAGCGAGGTTCAAGGGCAATATAAGGTTTGACATGAAGACCTGATCCCCTACCACTAGGCAGTGATCGATATCATCTAACATTCATAGGATTCTTTATAAAACATATGCCGTGCCTACAGAACTTAGAGTCCGATGCACTAGCCGGCCTCGCCGCTTCTCTGGCTGCCCCCGTTGGATCCCAATATGCCATTACAGTAATGGGATGAGAGCTAGTTTATCAGAAGAATGCTCTATGTATATGTCAAAGCTACTCAGTACTAGTAGACACTGATGTTGACATTCAAGAATGGTGATTCTCATTCATAGACTACGCAGCCTACAAAATCATGCCTCAAGACCCAAAGGAAGCGGCCCCCGTCAGGAGACGCTCACTCCGATTCTTCTACGATACGGCCACCAAAATGTTGTACCGTCATTCATACGATGGACTCCTCCTGCATTGTTTGTCCTAAACACAAGTGCAAGAGGCACTCCGAGAGGCGCATGATGGAAACTGCGGAGCCCATCAGCTCGGCCCTAAGTTACAAGACCGGTTGTGCCGTATGGGATATTATTGGCCCACCATGATGGCAGATACCGTAGATTACACAAAGAAGTGCCGAGCATGTCAGTTTCATACTGACTTTATCCACCGACCTTCGAAATATCTATACCCTACGATGGTCGCTTGGCCATTTGAGGCATGGAGAATGGACATCGTCGGGCCGATCAGCCCGTCCTTCTCTAAATTAAGGACACCGATTTATCCTCTCCATCACTGACTATTTCTCTAAATAGGCAAAAGTGGTACCACTAGTAGAAGTAAAAACCTCCAAAATGAATAACTTTATCAAGCACCACGTCATTTACCGCTTCGGAGTTCCTAGAAGGATTGTCCACGACAATAGCCCCTAATCTGTGAGCCATGCGTTCTATTGATTCTGCGACAACAATCAGATACAGAATGTAGCGTCAACGGCTTACAACCCTGCGGCTAATGGACTAGCCGAGGCATTCAACAAAACCATCGTCAAATTGCTCAAGAAAGTTGTCTCTTCTAACAAATGCGATTGGAATGAGAGGTTGGGTGAATGTCTATGGGCTTACCGTACGAACGTTCGAACATCCACGGGCAGCACTCCATTCTCCCTTGTCTCTGGGAGCAAAGTAGTGCTCCCCTGGATATCCAAATCCCGTCCTTACGGGTAGCTATCACCAACCAGCTGACTGACGAAGACAATCAGCGTCGACGGCTACAAGAGTTAGAGGCGTTAGACGAAAAATGCCTACTAGCACAGTAAAGGATCGAGCTTTACCAAGTTCGTATTTTGGGGCCTTTAACAAAAGGTTCGGGAAAGAACGTTCCAAGTTGACGACCTCGTCTTAGCAGTTCGAAGATCGATGGTGATGACTCACAAAACAGCATTGAAGTTCGAACCTAAGTGGGAGGGACTATTCGTCATAGAGACGGTGTATTCCAACGACGCTTACCAACTGGCCAAATCTAATGGTGACTTACTCATGATGCCAATCAATGGAAAGTTCCTGAAGAAATAATACGTATGAAGACAAGCAATACCAGCTGAAGCCCTCACGCTCCAGTGGGTGCTCACAGAGCCTTCCCACGTCAACAAAAAAAGACAAGAAGCTTCGTAAACCCTCAAAATGATGTGGGTTCAGAAAAGGGTCATGATAAACATTTGCGAGAAATACGAAGTCAAGATCAAAACTTAAGGAAGCGATGGCTTGAGGTATTTAATACTGAAGCCCAAGCATGACGTCAGCCTGGCAGCAGACGTGATGGGAATTTTGCCTACAAAAAACATGTGCCATGCTTCTTTTTAAAGTATCCCGAGCTTGACTCAAGTTCGGGACGCTTTGAAGGGGGTCTTGTAGAAGCATAAAAAATACAGGGTAATAAGGCGCAGGTGGGTACTATCGCTACCCATCCATCTTCACAAAGGCGCAGATGACGAACGGTGCAGGTTGGTGCTCTCGCTACCAACCCAGCTTCACAGAAGCACAGAAGGTCAAGCGCGCCACCGAAAAGAAAAACTCATAAAAAATAGATAAAAAATTCAAGAAAAGTTCTTTTTATTAAATCATGGCTACAAGAGTCTATTACAGATTCATCACGATGACATAAAAAAGACATCCTAATTACAAGGATATGTTACAAAGTCTGTGATGACATATGCTGAACTAAAAACTCCTACGAATCTATACTGGGATTTATCTGCACAGTGTGATCATAATGAGAGGAGGGACTATGGATAGAAGATGTGAATACAGTCGCCATGAAAGTCTGCCACCACAGCACCCCCCCAGACACGCAGCTCTTCTTGAAGTAGCTATTAGCCAGAACGAGAATTCAGTCCACAGCACGACAGGAGGCCTTTTTCAAAAGCACATTAGCTTCTGAGGCTCTTTCAGCCTAACAAAAGTGCGCAGCCGCCAACGAGCAGTGCAGAGCACAATCTGCAATACTTCATATTGGCAACCAGATCGATCTCGATCGTTAGGACATCCAAGACCACCAATGTCGCTAAGGTTCGAACTCCCCATAAGAAGCATTCCAGCACACCCGAAGATCATCAGCAGTTCTTCTACGAAGGCACAGCTTCTTTGAATGAAGGGATCCTCAACCAAAATCCGACTTAGGCAAGGCCAACGGCCGCTAGAAGCTAAGTCTGGATCCAGCATAGTGTTGAAGAACAAAAAGAGGAAGATGTGACTCTTCAGAAGAAACTCCCCCTTATAGGGCGGAAGTGGACCAAGACATAGGCCACGTGGCCATCGGTCAAAATTTTGACATTAATAGGATGAACCTAGGACTCAGCACGATGAACCTCATTAAATAAGTTCATTCGACTAAGTCTTAGACCATTAAAAGATCCCTTGAAATTCCCCAAGTAACAGTGGCAATTAAGAGGGAGTCGTTCCTTAAAAAGCTGTCATTAATTGCTCTTAAAGAATACTTCAAAGACAGCTTCTTCAAACGAGAAGCGCAGCTACAATCCTGCACCAGCAGGAGGCGTAGACTGGTGATAACTCACATCATTCGCTTCAACGTTGTATACCTCTGCTTCGACCCAGAACTCAACCCCCTTCATCAAAGGCTTGGGAAACACCATTGCATCAAACACAAGTCCGCCTGCCGCTCCAAAAGCACATTATCCTCGTTAGCCTGAAGCACAGCCTATTCGTCGTCCTAAAACACTGTGACTTTACTACTCGAAACATAGCCTACTCGTCGCTCAAACACAGAGGTTTCGTCGTCTTCGAAATAGTCTACTCGTCGACAGAAAGCACAAAAGCTCAATTATCTCCAAGAGAACAGTCTACTCGTCGCACTAGAAGCGCAACAGCACTAAGACCTCACTAGAGGCGCAGGTTGCATGGTCCCATCCAATTGGTTTGTTTGAACTGCCACTCTCAAAGATAGGACAAGGTTGATCATATTGATAAGTGCAATATCTTATCAATTGGCTTAAAACTTAGATAAGACGAAGTTTGCTCTTTTGATAAAGGTCGTATCAAGTCAATTTGTTTAAATCGATAGCCTCCTGAAGATCAAACAGAATCCTACTCTGAGATAAAATCCAAGATCTACTCGGCTTCATCTAAACAGAGTATTCCCAGCAATAGACACGCGCCACGTGTCTCCTCCTTCGGTTATTTTGATAACCACCCGAGATCTCGATAGAGGAGAATTTTGACGTCCACTACGTGTCAGCTCAGCAAAGTCCGTACCGTGTAACAACAGCAGATTCTTTCATATCGCAAATCTGAGTGCACATCGTATATGTGCCCCCTTTCCCCTATATATAGAAGGAGTTTCAACAAAAGGAGGAGGAGGACACACAGAGAGGAAAGAAGCAGAAGGCAAAAGACAGAGCTTCGAAGTCTTCCACGCCGACATCCTCTTGATTGGTAACCCAAGAGTTCCATCAAAGGTACCAAAAAGCCAAAGTAAGTCCAAGTCGTCGTCAGATCGTCAACAGAGTAAAGGAGCCGCTGTAGTGCTCGATCTCCACCGTCACACTTTTTCAAAATTTTTGTACTTAGATTTCCTCGAATAGAAATCGATTGTACCTTTTTTCAAGTTCAATAAACAAAAAGCTCTATAGCCTTTTGTGATGTCGAACACAGTGCGGTCCTAAATAAACTTCTCTTCTCTCTCAAAAAAATTACTATTCAGAATAATTCCTTATGAATTTCTAGAGGTTAAAGAGGAGAGAAACAATGCACTAGCTCCATTAGCGCCAGAGTCCGGGTCATCCGAGGAGTCAAAAGAGCGGAGTGTTCCTAAGTTCTCCGTTGAACTTGCTGGTTCCTAAAATTTTCGTGTGGGGCAAATCAAGCTTTAAGACGAATATAAACATCAGACAGTGCCTTCACAAGGTTGCAGATAGGCACTTCACGACAGTTGTGAAGGTGTTGTGCTCCTCTGGGTGGCTCCTTATAATGAAGATACCATAAAGGCGTTGGAGGCTAAACAACCGTACAAGCCATCTCCTTCCAAACCAAGTACTATATTTTCTGAAGCTCCCCTCGTGGTAGAGGTTGACATTGTTTTCGGGTGTGTTAAATTGTTTCCCATGGGACTTCGTGTGGTAGAATGGCTTGAGAGCACAACACATCTTGAATGCACTGTGTGGCAGGGGTCTGTTGTGGCTACAGATCTTCTACTTGTAATTACTTTGGTGGTTAACTTATGGCTAGGAGGGAGGTGTCCATTGAGTTTAGCTGAGTTTATAGCTTCGACACCTCTTACGCCGTTGCTAAAGCCCGATAATAGAATAGCCCTATCACAGTTGGGACTATATGAGGCATTTGGTGTCCAAGATCACCATGAAAGAAGTGGGTAAAGAAATGATGAATTACCTTAACAATTCAGTTTGGGGTAGGCATATCTGGTGGTACGGAGGCAATTTTGTATAGTGTAAACAGGATGTTGAGTGAGCGATATGAAGATGGATCTCTAGCCATGCTTACAGTGGATTTCTCAAATTCTTTCAATCTAGTAGACAGGACGTCACTAATTCAGGAGGTGAGGGCGAGGTGCCCATCTATTTTTTTGTGGGTAGATTTTTTGTATGGTCAAGCAGCGAGGTTGTACCTTAGAGATAGATATATCTTGTCAGCCACTGGAGTACAACAAGGCGACCCTCTGGGGCCGCTTCTTTTTGCTCTTATGTTGCATCCACTAGTACATAAAATCAGGGATAACTGCAATCTTCTTCTCCATGCATGGTATTTTGACGATGGGACTGTCATTGGTATTCATAGGAGGTGGCCAAAGCGCTTGACATCATTTGTGAGACCGGTCCAGGAAGGGGTCTTGAATTGAACATCCACAAAACTGAGCTCTTTTGTCCTCGTGTGACGGCAGAAAGCTTCGAGAGAGGTTGTTCCCTGTGGACATTGCGAGGCCACCATTAGGTGTGAAGTTGCTTGGAGGGGCTGTTAGCAGAGATAGTAGATTCATTGAGGGTTGGCAGTGAAGAGAGCTACCAAGACTGTTGAGTTGATGCATCTTCTTCCACAGTTGAGTGATCCTCAAAGTGAGCTCCTCTTACTCCGCTCTTGTATGGTTATTGCCAAACTTTTTTGGCCTAAGGACATCCAACCTAGGTACAAGAAGGAGGCAGCATCTTGTTTCGACCGAGGGTTGCGAGGTTCGATTGAGGACATTGTCGTTTGCGAAGGCCAGTTCTTTGGAGATTTAATGGTGCTTGGCTTCTTTACCTATTTGGGTTGATGGCCTTGGGTTGTACTCGGCAATACTGGATTCATTGTATGCTTTTGTGGCATCTAGGTCCCAATCTAGGGTGCTACAAGATCATATCTCACGAGACAGTGGGATACATGGTATGGACTCTGATTTCGAGACTGTCGTGGACTGCCTTCGTGTTATGATTCCTACTTTCGACTTTAGTAGGACTACTAGTAAGGACATCATTCTCCCTAAAGCCTAACATACTTTGGCGAGTGTCCTTTTTAGTAAACTTGTTCAGGACATGGAAGTCAAGTTCGATATGACCGCTAAGCAGAAAGCAGTTTTTGGATGTCTACAAGTAGCACATGCTCAGGATTTTCTCTTGGCTATCCCAATTGGCGGGTTAGGCCAACACATGTCACCAGTGGAGTACCGCACTTTCCTTAGGTACTGCCTCACGATTCCTTTGCTTCCAATGGATGAGCCATATCTAGCGTGCCATAAGGTGTGTTTGGACACCTTCGAGGAGCATGCATTCATTGTAAGAAGCTTCCAGGTTTCAAATATGGCATGATCTTGTCAGGGATGTCCTTTTGATGTACTTAGGCGTGCAGGGATTTCTGCAAAAAAAGAGGCACCTGTAACTTTTTGTCTGATTCGCAGGAGGAAGATCGACACTGAGACTGACAGATGTTCTGGTTTAGGGTGGATAGGCAAAAACATGCATGTGTGGACCCAACAAGAGTTTTTTCACTAGTTGGCTTGGGGAGAGGAGGCTTTACTGTGGGACAAGATGCTTTTAAAGCGGCTTCAGGCAAAGTGTCCAACACAAGAAAGCGTGCACCGACAATCAACACGTTTTTATCCCGTTCGTATTTGACACGTTTGGTTTTCTAGCACCAGACACTGTGGAGCTTCTCAAGAGAGTCCAAAAAGTTATGCACAGTAATGTCATGTCTCCCGGTCTATGGATGTAGTGTATAAGAGGATTGATTTTGTCATCCAAATGGACTGGCGGTGCAGTTTGTTGCCCACTTGCCATCTATTTCGGTGTAATCTTTCTCTCTTAACTATCAAATACATGTAAGCAGTAATATTTCTCTTTTATTATGGCAGGAAGAACAAACTTATGTAGTTATTTGATCAAAGTCTCTCTCTATTTGGAAGTGATCAGTTCTAAACCATACAAATCTGTGCGTCCACCGTACAAACTGTATCTGAAACAGAAATGTAAACGTTTAGACCAAAATTTTCAGTGGGATGGACTCACCACGTGGCAGTAGCGAGTCTTGATTTTCCTCCAATAATGCTATGACACATCACTAAAACAAAATTATAAGAAGAAAAAAATTAAAAAGTGGTATCATGACACTATTGGGGAGAATTATGACTCATAACTGCCACGTGGTGAGCCCATCTTACTGAATAATTTCTTCGCGAGAGTAGGGCAGTAGCTCTTTTAAACTTTCAAAAGATGGTTAAGATTGAATTTGAAATGCAATGAGACTATAGTCACTGACACACTGTACACATCTCTAGTGCCGATCCATCGAAGTCATTTCCTACAGCATGAAAGCTGATGCAAACGTATTCCCAACGCGAGACCGGCTATGGAGATCCCGAAGTGGTGATTACATGGGGCTCAATATAGGGCAGCTGGCCAGGGACGAAGTTATGTATAGGCCAAAGGGGGCCCTGGCCCCCCCCTTAAAATTGATATAAAGTTCAAAAAAAATTTATAGGCAATGTGTTAGTTCAAGCACAATAATGGTTAATGATTCACATAAAGTCCAATAAACTCACTCAATTATGTCATTTATTTTATAGTCTCCAAACTCTCCACAGTTTTGTTCTGAGTTAAAATTGTTCATGCCGATGCTTCTGTCTACAACACAAAAACTGTAACACAATTTGGCCAACCCACAACAAAGCCAAACATCGACCCCATCCTCTCATTCGTTTGTTGTTTTTCCTTGGCACGCTGACGACTAAAAGCTTTCCGACGTGTTGAGCATCACATCTCCTCCAAGTCTCGACTGCCAGCTCTCGCCCAAAATTTTAAATCTTGTGAGCTTCCAAGTCATTTAATTAATTTTATTATTATCTAGTTAGTCATGGTTTTTTAGCCTTGCTTTTGCTTAGTTGCTTACTTTGAAAAGAACATCAGTAAAAAATATTGGCTCTATTTTAGCTTTTTAAGGTTTTGTCTTGTTGGTCAATGCGACAGCTCCAGACTATTATGATGTGATTATTATTATTATTTTTCTCTTGAAAGAACATTAGTAAAAATATTAGCTTTGTTCTGATTGGGTGCTCGGCCCCCCTGTAACGCAAGTCCTGGCTCCGTCCCTGCAGCTGGCAAAAGTTATCCGTCTTCGTCACATAGTTCCAAAGAATTTATATTTGAATGTCTATCATGAGTTGAAATAATAAAACCTCCATATATGACACCAAACTCTAGACACGGGACATTCATCCTCTAGGGTGTGTTTGGTAGGAGGGAAAAGTAAGAGGAAGGAAAATAGAGGAGGGAAAAGTGAAGGAAAAGAATTTTTCTCTTGTTTAGTATGGAAGAAAATAGGAAGGAAAAATGGAGGGATTACTTTTCCCTCATAACCTAAGAAATCCAATCCCCCAAAAGCGAGAGAAAAAGTCGAAGGAAAAGTGGATGCTTGTATTAATTAACAATTATACCCCCATATGAATGTATTATTTAAAAAATATTTATGAGTCAAATGGTAAATAAGTGTTTTTAGTTGAGGGTAGAATTAGTAAACCCTATATTTTTTACTTTCTTTCCTTCCACTTTTTCTTTCATACCAAACAAAGGAAAATGCATCTCTTATCTTTTCCATCCTTGCTACTACCAAACACAAAGGAAGGAAATGATTTTTCCTTTCCATATGGAAGGAAAATGTATCCTTATCTTCTTCTTTCCTTCCACTTTTCTATCCTTCCTACCAAACACAGCCTAAAACGACTGCCATACAGCTGCTGAACGTTCTATGAAATAAAAAAGAAATAATACACTCAGCTCTCATATTTTATGAGTATTACAGGGGACTAAATAATTATACAGAAACACTCTCTGTTTTATATTTTATTTTTGAAATAGAGATGATTAGTGTTATACTTTCTATAAAAATTAGAAAACATATGAACGGTCGTGTAATTAGTTTCAAAGTAGAAATAGTTAGTGTAATAAGTCGTAAACATAGGGGTGCTTAACATAAATGTCCAAATAAAACCCATTCCAAATTTGTACCAGACCTCATAAGAAGATATTCTTAGCCTATTTTGTTAACATAATCAGGACCTTTGGAAAGAAAAAATCAATTATTTTCAATGCTTGGATGTCAAAAGAAAGAAGCAGGAAAGAAAAATAATTCTCAAAGAAAAAGAAAAAAGTTCGTCTTACCTAACCCAGTTACTCACTTTTTCTTTCAATTTTTTTGACTTTTCAAACATCGAAAAGGATAATTGATAGAAATTATAATTTTTTTAATAAAAAAAATTATACTTTGCGAACCAAACGAGGCCTTAATATTGGCAACAATAGTCTCACAGCTTATCACTCTGATGATCAATATTTACGCTTCTTTGCATGAGACACGTAAAATTTTCGTTACTAATTCTCAAAATTTTCGTCATTAATCCTTCTCCGTTGGTAGTAGGAAGTTCTCTCTTGTTGGAGAAGAGACAGATGATATAGCAGAATTTACTCCGGACCGCACATCGATTAGAAAGGCTAATTATATGCTTACTGCATATACTAGTCTACATAGTTATTATAACTACATATAGATACAAAATTGCAAATTACCTTTTTTTTTGGAGATTTAACTGGAGTATATAGATATTTAACCTAGTAGACTAGGCTTAAATTAATATCCGACCTTCCTAATTTTATGATTAATTCTAACACCTACTTAGTTATAACTACATTTGATATATACAAATTACTTAATGTGTTGTAAGTTGTAACCTAGTCAAATGAATTATATGGCTCAAAATTTAACCTGTCATTTGCTCCCAAAATTTGAAGTTAATTTTTACCTTCGCGAAATTCGAACATTGTCCGCCATGCAAGAGACTCATGAGCTACAAGGTCTCGACATATGTTAATCCCTCCTACTTCAAGTGGCAAGGAAGGTGGGGGAGGCATGACGAGTTCGATATCACAGAGTACTAATTTGCATACATGTGATATCAATATTCCAAGGGCAAGTACTAATTTGCTTACAAGTGATATCAATATTCTAAAGCAAGCCCACATCGATTCCTAAGAAAAGAATTAACCAACTAATGTATTCGTAGAATTACCGATTCAAAAAAGACAGCATAGCTCAAGCGGGTGTTGGGCGCGCGGAAGCGTTTGCAAACCCACCTGATCAAACAACTCCCGTCTAACAGACATCAAGCACAGATAAAAACAAGTATATGGCGATGACTACGTCACCTGGACAAATTTTAACCTTTATAACTCAAATGAAAATTACAAGATTGACAAAACTAATATTGAACCCTTTGTCCTAATAAGTTTAACCCCCTCACCACTCTCAAGAAGAAAAATAGATGATTACAATTGTGATCATTCACCAACCCGCAGCAATCTTCCTAACCAAAGTTGACGATTCCTTGATTAGATCTCATTCCTACTTCTGTCTTGGATGGCGAAGTCCTAAAACCAAAGCATGGACTTTCTCTCAGATTTTTCTGTGGACAAGCACCCTAACTCTCTACTCTGTGTTGTGCTTTGTGCCTCCACCCTCACCCCATTTCTGTGGACAAGCACCCTGACTCTCCACTCTGTGTTCTGCTTTGTGCCTCCACCTTCACCCATATATATAGGATAAAAAAATCATATTTTAGTCATAATAGGATTTCCTAAATAAGAATAAATAAGAATCCTTATTATGCCTAAAATATTCCATCAATATCCTATTTTAGATCATAATAGGATTCCTAAAATAAGAATCATATTATATCTAAAATAATAAACCCAATTATGGACATCCAAATCTAATCAAATCAAATATTTAACTAGATTTGGATTCCACAAATATGTTGTTACCAAATTCAGACTGGACTCCAACAATCTTCCCCTCCAGTCTGATGAGAAGGTATTGACCCCATGGTTTCTCAACTGGACTCCATGCATATCGTCCAGCGATAGAGTTTCTGCTCCCATATTCCACTAAATTTTTGATCCTCCCCGAGTTCCTTTGCATCTTTCTTCGTCTACAGCTCCTCGACCATCACGTCGATACTAGCTGTAATGCGTAGCACCTCCTGCACCACTGAGATCATGTCGATATCAATGACACCACCAAGAATGAGTCTCTGACGATCAGCCTTACCGTAAGTCTCGGCTGCCTGTTTTCGACTTTCGTCTTCCACCGAAAGTGTTAACATTCCGACGAGCTTTTTATCCTTGGCTGGCCAACCAAACGGATGGTACGGTTCTCACGAGATTCGAACTCCTGAACATGTCCACCTTCGTATCCGAATTTGAAGCTCTTTCATACACATGCGTCCTTGAGCAGAATATTACACACTGTGCATACCATCGATAACCGACAGCTTCTTCTGAATTGTGTGAATGGTGATGCGCCCGCCTTTGATTGAGTTTGCTACAAACTTTGATCTTCTCCCTGGCTTCGAACTGCTGAAACCAATGTCATTCCATGAAGCTTTGGCAAACCACTCATTGCCAAAATCGGATCCGTAGAGCAACTCCTACCTGGAGACCAACCAACTGTCGTAGGACCGACAGACTGACCTTCAATTTTTGACTTATCACCATCCGTTGCTTTGTCTCGACAAACCGATCATCTGAATCCCTCAAAGCATCTAGAAGCCCCTACTCAGCAAGTTCTCAACGATACACCTCTTGTCGAACACCCTTCGAACCTCCATTAAGTGTCTGTGGTTTGCCAGTATAGCTTAGCGGCTTGAGCCTGTACATGCCACAACACAAATCTCTCCGAGCCAGCTATTGGGAGCCCGTCGCAAGCATCCAATTGTTGTCCCCAAACCGACTACAACAGGCATCATCTGTCAGTCTTTTACCAAAATCAAGTTGTAGCGCAAACTCGGTACATGTCGCGTACCCCTTAGGATAAGCTTCTCACCAAACTCTGTCGTCAAATGCACATCACTTATGCCTACAACTACAATCGTTCCCTTATTGTCCATCTGCACACGTCCAAACTTGCCGTCGCGGTATGACATAAATATCCTCCTATAAGGAGTGGCGTGATATGACGCCTTCGTGTCCATGATCCAGTCGCCATCATGATACGTGCCACAAGATTCCTCTGCGTCGGTCGCTGCGATGATGATATCTCTAAACGTCGAGAGATTGTAACGCCCCAGTTCCGGAATACGGGGACGTACACGGCCAGCTACACCGTATAAGGTACGAGTACGCTATACGGTGATGACGGCTGTCCAATCTCGTTGGGTATCCTAGCATGCAATCAATCTATGGCCTAAATCCGATCTCATATCCACAGGTAAATCACAATGATAATATCAAGAGAGATAATCATATGAAAACAGGAAATACTCATATAAAAATCTGGAATCTACAGTACAGGATAATAATGTAGACAAGTATACCTTCCCACAGTTTCTAGCATGGTCGGGAACTGAAGCACATCCTCCAAGTCGAGTCTAGAAGATTCACAGGGTCGGTCTCAGGCAATCTGGGAACAATCCAGGGTTGGTCAGGCCAACTGCAACAAGTACCATAAGGGAAGGCTCAAGGACGGGCGAAGAAAACCAGCAGGATAAAATATGACAAGAATAACATCTAAAAACAGTAAATAAAGGTAAGGGATGGTGCGGTACCAACGCACGATAACAATCCACAAGTATAGTGAAGCTAACACAATCACAATCTTTCTAGCATCCACTAACACCTGTACTGCCAGCTGGAAATCAATATCAGCTGGCTGGCAGGCAACATGCCAAACAACACAGAAGGACAAGCGGCCACACAATGCCTACGGCATGCTATTATTAGCTAACTAGGGTTATCACAGGCCTAATTACTAACATGATGCAATGAGACTTCAAAGTCCAGCTCATGCTTGCTACTACCCGAATGGCCCCAGCAAAAGAAAAAGATAGATATAGCAGCACACTGCAGTAAGATACATGTGCCCTAAAGAAGTGCCACACTCGACGGAGGGCTGGGAATGCGCTCATCTCGACGGATAGCAACAAATCCCTAGTATATATATTAGATACATAGGCCGGGGTCAGACAAGCAACAGGTCACTGGGAAGTCCCCATGAACTACATGATTAATCTAGTTATTAGCCTAGTCAGTTTCATTATGGATCCCTGACCGTGGTACTCAGGGATCCATGTCCTAGACATGATGCAAGACAAGACTGGACTGGTGGCTTATACAAGCACAATCAAGAGAAATCAACTACGGTGTCAAGACGGGGGTCATGCTGAGCAAGTCAGGACTGGCTGTCGCAACAGCATCAAGAGTAAACATGCCATGTCGAGAGTACTCGTCAGGAGTGCGCCACCATGGGCCACTATCAAGAATCAAGAGTATACATGCCAGGTTTACTGTCAAGTCCAGAGTGCTAGTCAGGAGTGCACCTCTACGGGCCACTAATCAAGATCAAGACAGGTCCAGGTCATCGTGTAATACCAGGAACAAGGTCAAACCTATCAGTCACGAGAAGTCACATGCCCAAATCGTGACATGGATAACAAGTCGGGTACAAGATCAAAATCTCCACTATAATAGTCTGTCAAGTACACATGGGAACCACAGCTCAAATCGTCAAGTCGATCCATCCACCTTATCAAACTATCAGGAGTCTCCTATTTACGATGGAAATCAATATCATGTCAGGAAGGTCAATAACCAAATACCAAGCTAATCACTATAAGCAACGCTAGGCCCTCTGGCTCACAAGAATCCTCCAAGTCAATGATCACAAGCCACTAGAAAACAAGCCCCTCAACTACCAAGACATAGCAATCAAACCAGCTTCCCCAACTACCGGAATACACAAAGGTACCAGGTTTTGGGCATTTGGAAAGTCGAGTAAAAATCAAATAATAATACCCTCGATATTCTCCACGTTCCACAAAATATTCGAAATCACCAAAATCCAAGAATCCACATAGATCTACCAAGTCAATATCCCAAGATCGTACTCTCTATAATACTCAATCCTCAGTCATATCCATAAGTCACAACTCCCAATACATAGGACAACTGCCAGCTCTATCTGACTAGAGTAGGACACCCCCTAGGATAAAGGGTCAGGGGACAAGAGTCTGGTAATAAATATCGCCGAAAGTGGCACGGATTACATGGACCACTCTGGAGCAAATCCACAACCCTTAAACCAAACAAGGACCAGGGTTGCAGACCGTCTCCCGAGTGGAACCGCTCTCCTTACGCTATCCGACGGACAAGACAGGTCAGGAGCTAGGCGACTAATCTAGTATGAAGTCTACCTAGCAGGCAATGGGATCAGGTATACTATACCAAGGTGAACATGCATGAATCCAGTCCAGCAAACCAAAGGAATGGTTCTGCCTAATCCTTCGAACCAAATTCCTAACTAAATTCTGGAAAAATCTGGCAGAGTCTCCTTTGTAATCTGGATGGGAGCACCCTATGAATAGGGGCTAAAACCACTCGGCGCAACCCGCCGCAGAATCGCAGAATCGCAGGCTGAGAACACTAAGTCTCAGCTACCAGCAGCACTACGATGCGTACTGGGAACAAATCGATAGCCGAGAACACTAAATCTCGGCCTCCAGCAGCGCTACGAGGCGTACTGGGAAAATCAATCGAACCCGAGACCACTAATGTCTCGGCCTCCAGCAGCACTACAATGCGTACTGGGCGCCAAGCCAACATGCATAATAATAAAATAACCGCCTCGCAGGGCGCACCACAACACATGTCCATAAATTCCTAACCCAAGCACATTCACCACCAAGTAAAGTTAGCCAAGCCGTTACCCGACCGCGAGTCGGACACGGGGCATATATGGACAATCCTACATGTGAGTCGTGCTCGTGTCCTCGGAGGTGTGGATGATCCATCCGAGTCGGCCGATACGGTCTATCCTAGTATCGGACCAAGCTAGTCTAGGTTATCGTGGCAGTTCTACTGCTAAGCTACACTACTCATGATTATACAATTTTTAAATAATTA